>OX418216.1:104722786-105306891 GCA_948455865.1 Conomelus anceps
AACATCTGATTACAACAAGATTTTGAAAGCAATTTTCTACTCTCTCAGCTCTTGTCCCTTGGACACTAATTCTTATGGGTTTGTGACAGTTTTTTACAATTTTTAAGCATTTGAAATTCACCAATTTATAAAATTTTAGTTTCTTTTTAAAGCTTAAGAAATGAGAAAGTTTTTCATGTAAAATTTCCATTATGTCATCCTAAAAACACACCGAGTAAATGATCGGGTTACATATTGAAAAAATATGTGTATCTTTAGCGAAATGTTGTCTTCTTTCCAACAATGTCATCATAATTCTAATTCAATCAGTAGTTTCAGTAGTTTTTGAGTTATTGAGCATTTAATGTCAGGAAGTGATCATATCTCGAAAAAGTAATTAAATCGAGATAATTATCTAGAAAAAAAGGCCCCATTTCAAAAACATCACTGTACATCTTTTGTCAGAAATTTTATGTAAAATCTCTGGTGGCCGGCTTTTACACCTTACATGGGACACTCTGTATACACTATATAATGCGTCTTACATGCACACTGATTTAAATTAATCAATGTAGTGATGAAATAATATGTAAATATGATGCATATTAAATATTTTAATTTTGTGTTGCAATATTATTTATTGTCTATGAAATTTCATAGTATGGGGGTAATTCTGGAAGTTTCATTTTTTCTATAATTCGGTTTGACATGCCGAGCTGCTGTAGTAAGGTCGGTCTGTAACCTGTAACGTTTCTACTTCCTGAAATAAATGAAAAAATTAAAGAGATTTTTTTTTTGTAGATTACGTCTTGGAGACTCCAGTTAAGGAGTATAAGACAAGTCAGATCAACAATATTATGCACTAGATACCATAATTACTTCAATTAGTTGAGGTGAGGCTTAATTTTGATGTGAAAGGAACTCTTGTACACTATAAAAAGCTTTATCAACTAAATATTTTTTCAATTGTTTTTTAAATATTTCTATATTTTCAAGACTCTTAAAAAACTGCGGTAGCTTGTTGTAGAATTTCCTACCAATATAACTAGGTTTTTGTTTGAATAAGCTACTACTGTGACTCACCAAGTGATAATCTCCTCGGCTTCTTGTATTATAATCATGTACATCAAAATTTTGGTTAATATCATTCGTTTTTACATATAAAGTAGCTTCATATACATATAAGCAGGGTACAGTTAGGAGACCAAGTCTCTTGAACAACGGCCTACATGAATCTAATCTATTTACTCTTTCTAAACACCTAACCGCTTTCTTTTGGATCTTAAACACCCTATCAAGATTTTGTTTTGATGAATTACCCCATACTAAGATAGCATACCTAATATGTGACAGTAAGAGCCCATAGTAAGCTGGAAAAAGTAACTTTTTGTCATCCAATCTAGCGAGCTGTCGCAGGACAAATACCCCAGATGAAATTTTACTACATATTTTCTCAATGTATGGAGTCCAGGTCAATCGTCTATCCAACATAGCTCCTAGAAATGCAATTTTTTCTTCCTGGTCTAATTGATTATCGTTTACAAACACGTTTATAGCCCTATCTTCATTTAAATTATGTTTGTTTTTGAATTGAAGGTATTGGCATTTTTTACTATTTATAGTTAATTTCAGCTGATTTAAAAATTGGACAATGGACTGCACACCTATATGGGCACTTATTTCTAAATTATCTACAATGGAATTGCTGAAAATGAGTGATGTATCATCAGCAAATAAGAGGGCTCTACCACTAATTAATTCTTTAGGTAAACGGTTGACATATAACAAAAAAAGCAATGGACCTAGTATTGACCCCTGAAGCACTCCAGCTTGCACCTCTAATTTATTAGATTTATTCTTTACTATACTATTACCAACTACTGTAGTTAGTTCCACACATTGTTTTCTCCCAATAAGATATGATTCAAACCATTTCAGTTCAACCCCATTTACACCTACATTTTGCAGTATTTCCAATAAAGTTCTATGATTAACACAATCAAATGCCTTTGACAGATCTAAGAAGATTGCAGTAGCTTTATCACCTGAATCTATTATATCTATTAGTTTTTCAACTAGAGAAACTATGGCTGTCTTTGTTGATCTCCCTTTCTGGAAGCCATGCTGTTCATCACAGATAAAGTTAGCTTCTTGAAGGTGCAGAAGTAACCTATTTAGAACTACTCTTTCAAAAATGTTACTTATTACATTTAAAATACTAATGGGCCTATAGTTTTCTACCTTTTCTCTATCACCACTTTTGAAGATTAGCAAGATCTTCCCCTCTTTTAAGTTATCTGGAAAAACACCTTGTTCTAATGGATGATTGATCAGATGAATCAAAGGGTCTAACAATTGATCTTTACATTCTTTCAGAATTTTACTGGATACCCCATCCATTCCTTCAGTTTTTTTATTATTTAAACAGTCAATGATATTTGACAACTCGTCTTGGCATACTGGGTGGAAGTTTAATTCGTTCTGAATCCCCTCAGTATTCCTCATGTTTGCATCACTAATACCTGTATTAAGAGATTTTTGAAGATCCTTAGCAACCAGTTGATAATATCTGTTAAAGAAATTACAAATGTCTACACTATCATCAATACATTTGTTATTTTCGTTAATTATTCTGGGGACACTAGTATAAGCATCTACATGAGCTACTTGCCTATTTTTGTTTATTACATCCCACACTGCTGTGTTAAAGTACACAGTATTATTCAAAATTTCAGCTGTTTTCTTACATTTCGCTCTTTTCACTTCTTTCGTATAGTTTTTCTTTAGAGCTTTGTAATTATCTTCACTTAACATATTTCTAGATAGTTTGAATTCATCATATGCATCTTCAACCCTATTTCTTTCTGCAAGGATATCATTAGTTATCCACTCTTCAATCTTGTCTAATTTGTTCTTTACAGGGACTTTTTTAACTGGACAACTCATAGTAATATGAAACCTTAAAATATTAATGAAACTATCATATTTGTCATTTAAACTATTGCTATTGTAAACCCTACTCCAGTTTTCTAGTAGCAGATTCTTCTTCAAACAATCGATATTCCCCTGTTCACATTGTTGAATTTCTTTCATTACTCTACTCTTTTTAATTGATTTATGACCTTGCAACCCCACTTCTAAGATTTGATAGTCATGATCAGATAGTTCCGAGCCGCCTAATCTTGTTTTAGAGTAATCTATATTAGTAAGGATGTTATCAATTATTGTTTGTGATGTTCTTGTGACTCTGGTATATTCATGAACTTTTATTTCCAAGTTATTCATGCATATAATATCCTTGCCAATAAGGCAACAAATAAATCAATTCATAATACAATCAACAGCCTAAAAAATAAGAATTCTTAGCAGTTGGGGATTTGTTTTCTAAATGAATGGCTGAAAAAACAAAACTTCACTAATCATGGTCTACATCTAAATCAATCTGGCAAAGTAATATTTTGTAATAGGCTGGCAGAGCTCATTGAAAGTCGTTTGCAATCTAATGTCAATAATTCTCCTAAACAATCATCTAACGAACGTTTTTCAGTAAAGTGGCTCAAAACCGGGAAGGGAAACTAGTTTCAAATGATAAATTCATATCTTCAATTGTATTAAAAGACGTTAATCGATCAAAAAATCAGGATAGCATTAGTGGAAGGAACTCTTGTAGCAATCTGATAGGCTCTCAAGATTCTAAGAGATTAAGTAAATCTACTTCAATATGCAAAAGCAAAGATAAAATAATAAGGGATGATAGGGAAGTACCGGTACTCACTGTGTTCCATCAGAATATTCAATACATTTGTAACAAAATAGATAGAATCGAAGTATTTTTTAAAGAAGAGGCTCCTGATATAGCTATTTTCACAGAGCATGGTTTAAAAGAAGATGAATTGTCACAACTTAATATTCCAAACTATTCATTGAAAACGTCGTATTACAGGACATCTCATCGAAGTGGGGGAATAGCTATCTTCACTAAAAATGCTAAGAATATGCAAACATTTAATTTAGAATATGTAGAGAAATTTGCTGTGGAAATGGATTCAGAAGTTTCTGGGTTAAGAGTAAAAATCGATGATAATTATGAAGTAGCGGTGTTAGGTATTTATAGGTCACCAAATGGGGAATGGAACAATTTTTGTGAACTATTCAATAGGCTTTTAGAGATTACTACTACTCGTTTTACAAACGTTATTGTAGCGGGAGATTTCAATACAGACTTTGCAACACTGAATAAAATGACAGAAGATTTAAAGGATATTATATGCATGAATAACTTGTAAATAAAAGTTCATGAATATACCGGAGTCACAAGAACACCACAAACAATAATTGATAACATCCTTACTAATATAGATTACTCTAAAACAAGATTAGGCGGCTCGGAACTATCTGATCATGACTATCAAATCTTAGAGGTGGGGTTGCAAGGTCATAAATCAATTAAAAAGAGTAGAGTAATGAAAGAAATTCAACAATGTGAACAGGGCAATATCGATTGTTTGAAGAAGAATCTGCTACTAGAAAACTGGAGTAGGGTTTACAATAGCAATAGTTTGAATAACAAATATGATAGTTTCATTAATATTTTAAGGTTTCATATTACTATGAGTTGTCCAGTTATAAAAGTCCCTGTAAAAAACAAATTAGACAAAATTGAAGAGTGGATAACTGATGATATCCTTGCAGAAAGAAATAGGGTTAAAGATGCATATGATGAATTCAAACTATCTAGAAATATGTTAAGTGAAGATAATTACAAAGCTCTAAAGAAAAACTATACGAAAGAAGTGAAAAGAGCGAAATGTAAGAAAACAGCTGAAATTTTGAATAATACTGTGTACTTTAACACAGCAGTGTGGGATGTAATAAACAAAAATAGGCAAGTAGCTCATGTAGATGCTTATACTAGTGTCCCCAGAATAATTAACGAAAATAACAAATGTATTGATGATAGTGTAGACATTTGTAATTTCTTTAACAGATATTATCAACTGGTTGCTAAGGATCTTCAAAAATCTCTTAATACAGGTATTAGTGATGCAAACATGAGGAATACTGAGGGGATTCAGAACGAATTAAACTTCCACCCAGTATGCCAAGACGAGTTGTCAAATATCATTGACTGTTTAAATAATAAAAAAACTGTAGGAATGGATGGGGTATCCAGTAAAATTCTGAAAGAATGTAAAGATCAATTGTTAGACCCTTTGATTCATCTGATCAATCATCCATTAGAACAAGGTGTTTTTCCAGATAACTTAAAAGAGGGGAAGATCTTGCTAATCTTCAAAAGTGGTGATAGAGAAAAGGTAGAAAACTATAGGCCCATTAGTATTTTAAATGTAATAAGTAACATTTTTGAAAGAGTAGTTCTAAATAGGTTACTTCTGCACCTTCAAGAAGCTAACTTTATCTGTGATGAACAGCATGGCTTCCAGAAAGGGAGATCAACAAAGACAGCCATAGTTTCTCTAGTTGAAAAACTAATAGATATAATAGATTCAGGTGATAAAGCTACTGCAATCTTCTTAGATCTGTCAAAGGCATTTGATTGTGTTAATCATAGAACTTTATTGGAAATACTGCAAAATGTAGGTGTAAATGGGGTTGAACTGAAATGGTTTGAATCATATCTTATTGGGAGAAAACAATGTGTGGAACTAACTACAGTAGTTGGTAATAGTATAGTAAAGAATAAATCTAATAAATAAGAGGTGCAGGCTGGAGTGCCTCAGGGGTCAATACTAGGTCCATTGCTTTTTAGCAAATTTCTTCAAATTCAGCTATTACAGCAGGTCGTGATGTGCGACTTTCACCTGGGACCATGATGGAAATTTGTTTTGGAGCCCCCAGAGTACAAAAATCATAGTGGCACAAAATGTTATATATATATATATATATATATATATATATATATCTATGTGTCTGATAGCACGATAACTTTTGAAGGAGATGTCCGATTTCCACCAAATTTGGTATACACTTTCCTCTTGTGAATAGCTTGGACAAGTTCGTTAGCCAGGAAAATCCAAAAAGGTTAACCCCCTTTTCGGGGGTATTTTCCCACCAAAATTAGGGGTTTTCAAGAAAAAAAGGGTTGTATTTGAAAATTTTAGTTCTATTGTTAGACTTTAAGATAGAGCTCATGGAGTCAAAATTTTTAAGGTATTGCACTGCCTTCTAGCTCAACAAATTTTCAAGATATCAAGAAAAAACCATTGTTGTCAAAAGCTGTATCTTGCCCTATGGAGTTAATGATCTACAACTTGTAGATGGTCACAGCCTACAAATTTAAAATGTTTGACTTCAAACTGTTGATGTTTTTCATGTATTTTACGATAACTACTTACTAATAAGTAAGAACTGCTATAGCAAAACTTACTAAATACTAAAAATTTAGTAATTTTTCATAACTATGTCTTTATTTTGTTTTTGAAAGACACTTCTTTCGATTGTGTGTTGTAAATAACTATACATGAAATGTATAAAGGAATGTTTAAAGGAACAACTTTGTAGAAATTATTTAACCTTAATGTAATTGGTACACCGAACATAAACTTATAGGTATTTCATTTTTATTGAACATTGTGTATTTGTAATAATATTTTATTGTTTAAAAACCATTTAGGTTCAAATTCTTATTTAGCTATTTTGCAATTAAGTTTATTGAGCAGAAGTTCATATATTCATTTCATTGATATTTCTATTTTACCATTTACAAAAAAATGTAACCTATGTGAAGAATCTCAAGAAATATACATACATTTTGTATATTATTGACTGGGTTTGAATTTTTTCAATTGTTATAGAAATCTTCTTTTAGTTTTAGTAAAAATACGGGGGGCTTTTTTCGCATTTTTTGGGGGGCCCTAATTTTAGGGGGGGGGGTTGGTGCTAAATTTAGGGGGGGGTGCGTCATGAGGCTTAGGGGGGGTGGGCACTATACCTTCAATTCAAAAACAAACATAATTTAAATGAAGATGGAGCTATAAACATGTTTGTAAACGATAATCAATTAGACCAGGAAGAAAAAATTGCATTTCTAGGAGTTTTGTTGGATAGAAGATTGACCTGGGCTCCATACATTGAGAAAATATGTTGTAAAATTTCATCTGGGGTATTTGTCCTGCGACAGCTTGCTAGATTGAATGACAAGAAGTTACTTTTTACAGCTTACCATGGGCTCTTACTGTCACATATTAGGTATGCTATCTTAGTATGGGGTAATTCATCAAAACAAAATCTTGATAGGGTGTTTAAGATCCAAAAGAAAGCGGTTAGGTGTATAGAAAGAGTAAATAGATTAGATTCATGTAGGCCGTTGTTCAAGAGACTTGGGCCCATATTTATGAATGTGACTTACGTTGATCTAAGCACAAGATATCTAAGACCAAGTTGTAAAGGCTCTATAACATTGAACGTGGTCACAAGCTAACCTAAAATAGTGTTGTACGTATCATCAGGCACTAATAAACATAAAATAACCTACATGAAAAGATAAAGATACTGTACTACATGTAAATTTACAGTTACTGTTAAGTAATTATAACCACACTAATATATTTAAGTTATAATTTTCTGTTTTTTGAATTTGAAAAATGATATCATTTGCGGCAGTGTAGTACACGCTACCTGCCAGCAGACCAATGAACTTCATCCATTCTTTTTTAGAAAGAGAATCCTATCCTAGTGCCAACAAATGTAAGGTTAGAACTATAAAATAAGTAGAAATAATTTCAAAAAGTTAAATATACAGTGAATTACATTGCAATGGTGCAAAAATTAAATATGATGATTTTATTTTATTATTATGAGCCGATGCTATACTAAAAAATGAAATCAAAATATGATGCAACACAACAATCTAAGACCGGCTTCAAGACAGCTCTGTACCTAGCTTGGCTAAGAACGGATTTGAGACTCCAATTATAAGCACATCTTGGCTTTTAAGTTAAGAAGATGTTTAAGAAAGGTTCATGAATATGAACTTTATTCTAAGCTTTACTTATACTAGGTGAGTTTACTAGCTGAAAAGTGAGGTTTTAAGCCGACCCAGTTGTCCCTGCAACATTTACGTAGTGTAAAATCTTATATTAGTGTAAATTAGAGTTGTTTAATGTAAATTTTTAATGTTAAATTATTTATCAGGAGTCAGATCTTTGTTGTGGGAGCTGGATTGGCTTTTAGGGTTACAGCTGCTTGCTGGCTTGAACCTGTTAGTGTAAGTAAGCCTTATTGCCACTAAGTCTGACTTATATGTTCTGACTTATTAAGTCGATCTTTGATAAGTCACGTTCATAAATATGGGCCTTGGTCTCCTAACTGTACCCTGCTTATAGGTGTATGAAGCTCAAAGATCATTAACTCAGAAATTGGAAGGCACAGAAATGACAATGCAAACAATATAACTGTCATTAGTGAGTCAGTAGTGGTGAACACATAGCCGATCCTATTGAAGTATGTAATGTTTTTAATAACTTCTTTGTCTCAGCAGTGGATGATTTTGTGATACCAAATATTTTAGATAGAAGTGGAACTATGCCTGATCTGAGACCTAGGACAGTCACAAAGTTTAGATTCACGCATGTTTCAGAATGTCAAGTACCGTATCAAAAATAGTTAAGTCATTTGAAAATAAAATTTCTTCAGGACCTGATGATATTCCTATTATAATAATAAAAAAGGTTTTCCCTGCAATTTTAAAACCACTAACACATATTATAAATTCATCCTTAATATCAGGTTATTTTCCCAGTATTTTGAAGTTAGCAAAAGTAATCCCACTGTTTAAGAAAGGTGATTTAAAGGATCCTGCATGTTACAGACCAATATCAGTGTTGTCAGCTTTTTCAAAAATTATTGAACAAGTTGTTTATATACAGTTGATCAATTATTTGGAAGTCAATAATTTAATTGACTGTAGACAGCATGGTTTTCGCTCAACAAAATCTACTATAACAGCAGGTGTAGAGTTTTTAAATAAAATAATTGATGCTATAGATAAGGGTGAAAAAGTAGTAGGAACATTTTTAGACCTTACCCGTGCTTTTGATAGTGTCTGTCATGATAAACTGTTGAAAAAACTTGAGAGACTAGGAGTGCAAGGCAAGGAAAGGCTTTGGTTCTCATCCTACCTGGAGGGTAGGCAGCAGTTTGTCGAAATCGAGCATGTTGAGGAAAGTTGTTCTAAAATGTACAAAATAAGTATCGCTCTCAGCCCCTAACTCTTAGGTATGGAGTTCCTCAGGGATCTATACTGGGCCCTTTATTATTTCTTTGTTACATAAACGAATTGCCTGGAGTTGTGCAGGAGCATGGTGATGTTTGTTTGTATGCAGATGATACAAATATGGTGTTTTCGGGTAGAACTATTCAAGATGTTGAATCGACATCGGCTGTCGCTTTGTCGATTGTCAATAAATTTCTAAATTACCAAAACCTTCTACTTAATTCCAGTAAATCAAAAGTAATATCATTTCATACGAGGCAATCAAGAACTACATTAGCCCCAAATATTTCTATAAATGATAGCCGTTTAGAGATGGTGAACACCACAAAGTTTCTTGGACTGTACATTGATGAAAATCTGTCATGGGATGAACATGTTTGCCATATTAATAAAAAAATATCTTCTTCCCTGTTTGCTTTGCGCAAAATTTCAAATTTTTGTAGTTTTCGAGTAATGAAAACAATTTACCATGCTCTTGTGCACTCTCATTTGGAGTATGGGCTTTGTATATATGGAGGGACAACAAAAGCAAACTTAGACAAAATACTCTTGAATCAAAAAAGGGCATTGCGGATTATAATAATGAATCTAAGAAGAACAGATTCGGTTAAGCATGTTTTTTCTGAGCTTTGTATTCTAACTGTCTATGGCCAATACATTTTTGATGTGATAATGCTAATTAAAAAAAAAATTCTGAATATAAGAAAACTCACCACTACAATACCTGTAATCAAATTACAGTTGAATAACATAGTTTAGAATTTTTCAAGAAAAAAGCAAGATATATGGGATTGAAATTTTTTAACCTATTGCCGCAATCTCTGCAATTGGAAAATAATACTGCCAAATTTAGAGCACATTTGAAAGAATATTTGGTTAAGCTGTCTCTCTATTCTTTACAAGAATTTTATGAAAAAGAATGATGTTATGATATTTCCTCTTGCTGATTTTCTATATGTGTATTTTAATTGATTGTTATCCATGCTGGATTTCTTGTATCTGTGTTTACTTTTGTTATGTTTGTAATTTTAGTTTATGACACTATTCTATGTATATTATGTACATTTAATGAATAAAGGTTTTTCAATCAATCAATCAATTTTCAATCAATCAAAGCTACTTTATATGTAAAAACGAATTTTATTAACCAAAATCTTGATGTACATGATTATAATACAAGAAGCCGAGGAGATTATCACTTGGTGAGTCACAATAGTAGCTTATTCAAACAAAAACCTAGTTATATAAAAAACCTGTTATAGGATCTTCAAAAATCTCTTAATACAGGTATTAGTGATGCAAACATGAGGAATACTGAGGGGATTCAGAACGAATTAAACTTCCACCCAGTATGCCAAGACGAGTTGTCAAATATCATTGACTGTTTAAATAATAAAAAAACTGTAGGAATGGATGGGGTATCCAGTAAAATTCTGAAAGAATGTAAAGATCAATTGTTAGACCCTTTGATTCATCTGATCAATCATCCATTAGAACAAGGTGTTTTTCCAGATAACTTAAAAGAGGGGAAGATCTTGCTAATCTTCAAAAGTGGTGATAGAGAAAAGGTAGAAAACTATAGGCCCATTAGTATTTTAAATGTAATAAGTAACATTTTTGAAAGAGTAGTTCTAAATAGGTTACTTCTGCACCTTCAAGAAGCTAACTTTATCTGTGATGAACAGCATGGCTTCCAGAAAGGGAGATCAACAAAGACAGCCATAGTTTCTCTAGTTGAAAAACTAATAGATATAATAGATTCAGGTGATAAAGCTACTGCAATCTTCTTAGATCTGTCAAAGGCATTTGATTGTGTTAATCATAGAACTTTATTGGAAATACTGCAAAATGTAGGTGTAAATGGGGTTGAACTGAAATGGTTTGAATCATATCTTATTGGGAGAAAACAATGTGTGGAACTAACTACAGTAGTTGGTAATAGTATAGTAAAGAATAAATCTAATAAATAAGAGGTGCAGGCTGGAGTGCCTCAGGGGTCAATACTAGGTCCATTGCTTTTTAGCAAATTTCTTCAAATTCAGCTATTACAGCAGGTCGTGATGTGCGACTTTCACCTGGGACCATGATGGAAATTTGTTTTGGAGCCCCCAGAGTACAAAAATCATAGTGGCACAAAATGTTATATATATATATATATATATATATATATATATATATATATATATATATATATATATATATATATCTATGTGTCTGATAGCACGATAACTTTTGAAGGAGATGTCCGATTTCCACCAAATTTGGTATACACTTTCCTCTTGTGAATAGCTTGGACAAGTTCGTTAGCCAGGAAAATCCAAAAAGGTTAACCCCCTTTTCGGGGGTATTTTCCCACCAAAATTAGGGGTTTTCAAGAAAAAAAGGGTTGTATTTGAAAATTTTAGTTCTATTGTTAGACTTTAAGATAGAGCTCATGGAGTCAAAATTTTTAAGGTATTGCACTGCCTTCTAGCTCAACAAATTTTCAAGATATCAAGAAAAAACCATTGTTGTCAAAAGCTGTATCTTGCCCTATGGAGTTAGTTATTTTTTGGTGCTAAAAAAGTGTTTCAGGAAAAAACTTTAATCTTTTTTTTCTTGACTGTTCCTCATGGTTTTTGAAGTGCTGAATCCGAATTTCAACTCATCCATCTCGAAAAACCAGTGCGTTTTGAGAAAAGCAGCCATTTTCAAAATGGCATCGAAAATTTTTTAATTTGTCAAATTCTGTGCAATATGAAAAAAGTGATTAGTTATCAGTATTTTTTGGTGATAAAAGCGAATATGGAGCTAGTTTTTTTTTTAATTTCAAATTATTTTAATTTCGTGGGGGGAGGGTTTGAGCGAATTTCTTGAAATGCAGATATTACAGTGGGTCGTGATGTGCTACTTCACCCTGGACCACGATGGAAACATGTTTTTTTCCAGAAATTAAAAAAATATATAGCCTATAGATATTCATAAATATTTGAAAAAAATACAGAAATTCGCTAAGTTTTGCAGGTCCTGCGAAAGGAGTATTTTGTTATAGGCTATGTCAACCGTTTACCTAAAGAATTAATTAGTGGTAGAGCCCTCTTATTTGCTGACAATACATCACTCATTTTCAGCAATTCCATTCTAGATAATTTAGAAATAAGTGCCCATATAGGTGTGCAGCCCATTGTCCAATTTTTAAATCAGTTGAAATTAACTATAAATAGTAAAAAATGCCAATACCTTCAATTCAAAAACAAACATAATTTAAATGAAGATAGGGCTATAAACGTGTTTGTAAACGATAATCAATTAGACCAGGAAGAAAAAATTGCATTTCTAGGAGTTATGTTGGATAGACGATTGACCTGGACTCCATACATTGAGAAAATATGTAGTAAAATTTCATCTGGGGTATTTGTCCTGCAACAGCTCGCTAGATTGAATGACAAAAAGTTACTTTTTCCAGCTTACCATGGGCTCTTACTGTCACATATTAGGTATGCTATCTTAGTATGGGGTAATTCATCAAAACAAAATCTTGATAGGGTGTTTAAGATCCAAAGCGGTTAGGTGTATAGAAAGAGTAAATAGATTAGATTCATGTAGGCCGTTGTTCAAGAGACTTGGTCTCCTAACTGTACCCTGCTTATATGTGTATGAAGCTACTTTATATGTAAAAACGAATGATATTAACCAAAATCTTGATGTACATGATTATAATACAAGAAGCCGAGGAGATTATCACTTGGTGAGTCACAATAGTAGCTTATTCAAACAAAAACCTAGTTATATTGGTAGGAAATTCTACAGCAAGCTACCGCAGTTTTTGAAGAGTCTTGAAAATATAGAAATATTAAAAAACAATTGAAGAAATATTTAGTTGATAAAGCTTTTTATAGTGTACAAGAGTTCCTTTCACATCAAAATTAAGCCTCACCTCAACTAATTGAAGTAATTATGGTATCTAGTGTATAATATTGTTGATCTGACTTGTCTTATACTCCTTAACTGGAGTCTCTAAGACGTAATCTACAAAAAAAAAAAAAACTTGCCACTCGCTTTTTCGCTACTATATAGGCCTAGCTTATTCGCTACTAACTCGCCCAATGTCATCGACCCATTATTTCCCGATATATTGGTGGTATCGATTTCACTCTTTTGATACATCAAAAGACAAATACATCGACTCTTTTCTATCACTAGTCAGGGCAGGCGGCGTTCACACCTGCACGATATGCGACATGCGATATATCTTAGTGAAAATATCGTTGAGATATATCGCAAGGAAGGTTCACACTGCAGGCGATAAATCATTCCTCTGCAATAAGAATGTGAAGGGGGACAATGAGTCATCATTTATTTCTAAATTCAGAACAATTCAAAACAACGAGACTTCTTTAGTCACAAATATGAGCTCAAGTGAGGAGGATGTTGTAGTGGCTCATTGGTTCCTCAGGCGTAGGATGAGGAAAAAAAGGAAGTACTGGGTCATTCCAGATGCACTGACGAGATTTGACTAAATTAATAAAATGAAATACAGCCTTGTCTTCTCTTCCCGACATGTTGACTACTCGAAGTCAATACCGGTATGCAACTATAATCGTAAAAACCAATACAGTAGCATGAAGTAGAGAGGATATTGGAGTACTATATTGTAGGCTCAGTATGACGCAATGTCTGTTTACTTAACAAATTCCTTCCTAGTATCGTATGCAACTAATCGCAAAGACCGAGAGCATGCAGCACTTGGTGCGATTCATCGCTTACGATATATTGCACAATCGCCTCGGTGTGAACCATTTTTATCGCCTCCCTCTACATTTCAAGTATCTGTCCATGCGTGTCGCGTCTTACGTATCGTTTAAGATAAATCGCATATCGCATATCGTGCAGGTGTGAACGCCGCCTAATATCGATACTATCATTACATAAATAAATCGAATGCCAGTTATCGATGTATTAGGTATATCGATATGCTACCACCACACTTCACACTTTCTACTACCACTCAACATTTTTACATTCAAAGTGTACAGTCTTTCCTCAACGGTGTTCCGGTGTTTCACTTTGGTTACAGCATAGAGAATAGGTACGCACTAAATAGAAACTGTGCTTTGGTTTTCTTGTTTCTGCTACTATTCTGCAAATCTTATACAAATAACGTTGAAAAAGGGTACTATTTGGATCGTTTTATTGTATTAAGGTTAGTACGTGCAACTATATCGTATAGATTTGTGCTGTTTCCTTATTGCTGATAAAATTTTAAGGTTATAATGCTGTCATACAGGTACACCCAGAAGTGTTGCAGTATTTTTATGATATGTTGCAGTTCTCATTAATAATGGTATTTGAATTTCCATCGAACTTCAAATAAATAAGCTAAGAAATATAAAAGCTGTTGAAAATAATGCAACATTAGTACTAGATTCTAGATGAACATTTCACTCGCCTCATTGATTTCGTTGATTTTATTGAACCTCGATTATGATTCATTATCGGTGATCATGAATAAATAACGATTGACTTGATACAAAAATAAGCCAGACACCCTAGCTAGTACTATTCATATGTATTCTACATATGTGTTCTACTGCAGTTCACGAAAAATGGATAACCACTACAATAACCCTAGCTAGTTTGAGTTTGGTTTGGTTAGGGTTGGGCTTGTCTTGAAGGGTAGCTTCAACGTAGCCTACATGTTTCCCCAATGGTAACATATTCATCAATATTACATTGAATTCTTCCCACCGTAGCAGCCAAAGCGCACCTAGAATGCGTGCTTTCCGTAAATAACGATAATCGGTAGAAGTCTCCCCGGCGACTTGCTGAACAAGTTCTCAAATATTCACGGCGAACTGATGAATGGTGTAGTCGTGTAGTAACTTATATGGCTTATGCAGGGGTGAATCTAGACTGGAATTCTGGCGGGCGGGGGGGGGGGGGGGTCACGGCAGGGGCGGATCAAGTATCGAATTTATATATATACTACCCAAGGTATAAGGGGGGAGAGTGACCCCAGTTTTACCCGTGTAGTATATTTATACATAAGATGTTAGATCCGCGTCAAGGTCACAGAATTTTCACCTCACTCAACCTAATCTAATATATAGGCTATTCCCCATGCTTGAATGATTGACTTATTACTTCAACTTGACTCGATACAAATATTTCGATATAAAAATTTCGATACAAATATGGACAGGCCCGCTCCGTGGTGGGGGGGGGGGGCAAGGGGGGGCAATTGTCCAGGGGCCCGGGCTCTGGAGGGGCCTGGGCCCTGTAAACGAACAACAGTTTATTTCAATAACACTGAACATACACAGATCAGATTCGGTAGGCCTAGTTAGTTCTAAAGATAAAAGGTTGAATTAAGTTTAAAATTTAATAAAAGATTTAGATAAAGATCTTATTTAAATTATTGAAGACTTAGTAAACAACGTAATTAAAAGAGTAATTGTTTAAAAGGGGAATTTTCCATTATTCCCATTTATAGTATAATCTCTTTTTTCTTCATTCCTATTGTTTCATAAGCATCAAGATATTTGATTGTTTACTTCTGTCAACAAATTAATTTTGGAAAACGAGTGTCCAGAATCCAAAGCATGTTTGGCTATTGCCTGATTTTCTGGTTGGTTGTACTTGAAATTTGAAACTTTAACAAATTGTTCTTTTAAACTGATATTTAATGTTTGGTTTGACCTACATATAATTTGTTGCAGCATTTATTTATTATTTTATTTTGGTTCATTCGTTGCATAAAGCTGCAGCTACAAATTTGAAATGTAGTCTCAGTAGGAGGTGGCGAATAATAAAATAAAAAACCTAGCTTCTACCCTTATAGTCGTAGGAGGTTTAAATTTGAAATGTTTCTTCATTCAGAGGTGGTGATTAAGTAAACAACGAGGCCTCTTTGATCAGCTGGAAGAGCCCTATGACTCACTTCTTTCGTAATTTGAAATGTAACCTCAGCGGGAGATGGCAAATAATAAAATCAAGGAGAATTTTTATGAGAACGCAGTAACGCGCGTCGGGCCTGCTAGTTACTTTATAATTATTATTATACTATTGAATATGAATTAGCTAATATAGTTATGTTTAGGATTTAAGAATTTGGGATTTTTGGATTTAGGCTTATTTTTTCGCTTTTTTATGGAGGGGGTGTTGTGTATAATTTATGGGGGGGGGGTGTCATGAGGCTTGGGGGTGGTGGGCACCCCTGCATTAAGTTCAATTGATGGAGCCCATCGTGAAAAAAGAGAGACTTACATGCGAAGTGCTATTACTGTCAAGGAAAGATTAGCTCGTACACTGAGGAACTGGGGATTCTTTAGCGTACTTTTAGCAACTGGGGATTCTTTTACAAGTCTGCAATATCTCTTTCACATATCCAAACAGCATATATCAGTGATTGTTCCAGATGTATGTGTATGAGCTTAAATATCTCATATTTGTAGAAATTTTATTTTTTGGTGCTATGAAGTCATTGTAAGCAGTGGATTCTAGAGACCAAAGATTTTAGTTTGCACTATGGGCATGTTTCTTTTTGTTAGAAATTGAATTTTCATAATTAAAAATGTCTTAGCTCATACTTTTTGGAAAGTGTATTTTTTGGTGTTCTGTAGTCATAGAAATCATTTACAGAGGATTCTGGAGAACATAGATTTTTAGTTTCTGCTAAGGGTAACTTATATTTAGTGTCAACAAAAATGATATCTAAATAATGAAAAATGCAATAAAATATTCTCATTCTTTTGAAAAGTTTATTTTTTGGCATTTGGAGACATTGAAATGATTTAAAGACGATTCTAGAGACCAAAGATTATTAGTTTGAAATAATAATTAACTCTTGTCAACCAAACTAAGAGCTTTAATCAAATCAAAATTCGTGTACATCACATAACAGAATAGGCCTACTGAAATAAGGCTAATAACATGTAAACTGTTTATTATTATAGCTTGTCTCCATAGAGACCGATTGGTCATGTGATATTTATCATATCATTCTTCCCCACTAATTATGAAGTCTTGGGGGAAAGATGGCGGAGGGATACTGTTGACTCTTGTCCATCAACATGACATATGTGGGCATACTCTGGATTAGCTTCGATCAATTGAACTTCTTCAACTAATGCGTCTTGTTTCGAATTCCGAACTGTTTTTTTAAGCCATACTGTTCCTGGGTTGGTCAACCAAGATGGTAGGGATGGTCCATTCATTGAGGTTCTCGTATGTAAGAACATGCGCTCGTGAGGAGTGCAATTTGTCGCTGTACAGAGAAGAGACCGAATAGAGTGAAGAACATCGGGTACTACTTCTTCCCATTTCTTAGAATCCAATCCTCGTGATTTCAGGGCCAGTGTTACAGCTTTCCATATGACCCCATTGTATCGCTCTACCTGCCCATTCTCTTTTGGATTGTATGGTGTTGATCTGCTTGTTGCTATGCCTTTGGAGAGTAGAAAACTTTTCAATTCAGCAGACATAAATGTTGATCCTCTGTCTGAGTGGATGTATGATGGAACACCAAACATCAAAATCAATGAGATGAGGCATTTTATCACTGTTCGTGTTGTCATGTCTGGGCAAGGAAATACAAAAGGGAATCTTGAATACTCATCAATCATAACTAATATATATTTATTCCTTGTTGTTGACTGTAGTGGTCCCTTAAAATCCATATTGATTCGCTCAAATGGTTTGGTGGCCTTGATTAGAGTCCCTTCCATTTTCATGTATCTTGGTTTCACTTCAGAGCAAATTTTGCAATTTGAGCAGGTCTTTCTTACATCATCTACTGTGAATGGGAGATTTTTCATCTTCACCCAGTGGTAAAGGCGAGTGACACCTGGGTGACATAGTTCTATGTGGTATTTTTCTAGACTTGACTTTGATGTTGAACAACCAGCAGCTACACAAACCCTAGATAGTGCATCTGCTGGTGCATTTTCTTTCCTGGGTCTGTAAACAATGGTAAACTTGTACTCGGATAATGCAAGTCGCCACCGTTGTATTTTTTCATTTTTCATTTTCTGGCTGTGCTTAATATCAAACATGAATGCTACCTATTGTTGGTCAGTGATCAGTGTAAATTGATGTTGCAGTAAATAGTGTCTCCATTTCCGTATTGACTCTACTATTGCATATGCTTCTTTCTCAACGGATGAGTGTTTCCTTTCACTTGAGGACAATGTTCGTGAGAAGAAGGCTACCGGGCGGGAGTTCTGAGACAGAGTTGCACCAATAGCAAAATCTGATGCATCTGTTTCGATTGTGAATGAGGTATTTTCATCAACAAAGTCTAGTGCTGCTGAAGCAACTTCATCCTTCAATGATTTTAAGATATCCAAATGTTCTTGTGGTAGAGGAAATGTTTGTGAGTGGACAATAGGGTGAATTTTTTGTGAAAAATTTTTAATCCATCGTGAATAATGGGCCAGTAATCCCATAAGTCGTTTCAATTCTTTTGTATTCTGTGGTGGAGGAAAATTTATGAGAGGTGAAAGGCGTTCTGGATTGGGTTTGATTTCGCCTTGTTTAATTTCATAACCAAGGAATTTCAGCGAATTCTTCAAAAATTTACATTTCTCTTTGTTTAAGGTCAATCCATATGATTCAACTATGTGTTGGAAGTTCTTCAGATTTGTGTATAGCTTCTTGGCTATAGCCACAAATGACAAAATCGTCCAAATACCCATAACAGTCTTTCAAATTTTCTTTTTGTATGAGATTATCTATGGTGTGTTGGAAGACTGATACTCCATTGGTGACTCCGAATGGAATTCGTTTGAATTGGTAAAGTTTTTGGTTTACTTCAAAAGCTGTATAATGACATTCGTCTTCAAGAATTGGTATCTGGTGATAAGCTGACTTGAAGTCTACTGTACTAAAAACTTTATATTTGGCAACAGTGTTGACTAGGTCTTCAATCAAAGGAAGAGGGTAGGCATTCAAATTTGTAAATTTATTTATTGTCTGTGAGTAATCTATGACTATTCGTTTCTTTCCATTATTAGAGACGATGAATGGTTGTGCACACCAACTAGAGTTACTTTCCTCGATTATTCCTTCTCCAAGGAGGTGTTCGACTTCATTTTTCATAAACATGTGGTCATCGTGTGGATGTCTCCTTGATCGGGTGGCTATTGGGCGACAATCTGGAGTTAAGTCATTGAAGAGGGAGCATGGATTTAAAGACGCTTGCACCAATGAGCAATTCTTTGTAGGAATATCAACTCGGTTACTATCAATCACAAGAGGTTGTTCATCACCTCCAATTTCTAGACTTATTGTTGTGTGATGTTTCAAAAAATTATGACCAAGAATCACATTGCAACAACAATCTTTCAATACTAATAGTTGAACATTACTGTATTCCTTTCCTTCAAATGTAATATTGCCATACACACATGTTTTTGTAATCATTGCATGTTGAACAGATGCAAATTTTATAAGACTTGAATTCGGTTTAGTTTGAAAATTATATCTTTTTGTAAAGCCTTCATCTATAAAGCTTGCAACGCTACCTGTATCGATAAGAGCTTGTGTTTTGATACCATTAAGTGTAACAGTTATGATAGCTCTGGACAAGTCACCTGTTATGCCAGCTGCAATTATTGTAGATGCAGTGAGTTCTTTAGGTTTCCTACTTCTACATACATTGGAAAAGTGTCCAACTCGAGAACATTTATAACACAGTTTTTCAATTGCAGGACAGACTTGCGGATTTTGATGTCTTTTGTAGCCACAACGTTGACAGGTAGCAGGAATACCTTTTGTTTCCGGTCGTGTCTGTGCGACTGCATACAAGTGAGAGATTGGAATTTCATCAATATTATCCTCGGTTATAGAGTTTATGTGGATGGAGGCATTTTTAAAAGAATTTGCATAAGTTTTGGCAGTTTCAAGAATACGTGCTTGAGTAACTACTTCTTGTAGACTAATATTTCCTTGCTGAAAAAGTTTTTCTTGAATTTCAACTGAATATAATCCTGAAACGAAAGCTTCTCTTATGTGTTCGTTCTTGTTCACTTCTGCTGACACAGAAGTAAAGTTGCATTCTGAACTTAACCTTTTTAATTCAAGGTAAAAATGATCAATCGACTCACCTTCTGACTGTTTTGCATGAGCTAGGCAGTAACGTGCGTAAACTTCGTTTTTAGGCTTGACGAACGTCTCTTCTAATTTCGAAATTGCTTCATCATAAGTCGAATAATCTTCAATCACTGAGTATAACTTTGGTGACACAAAATTTATCAGGATTCTCATTTTGTCTCTTGTAGTTGTCTCAACGCCTTCCAACAGGTTTTCAAAGGTAATTTTCCAATGTTTCCATTCTCTTTCTGCTGTAGGAGAATCCGGGTCAATCGCTAGCTCTTTTGGCTTCAGCAATTTCTCAATGTGAGGATTAATTTCACTTCCTCCAGTATCTTCCATGACTACTGTTCTCCTCTTTTGTTTGGGCATCGTTTCTGATTTGATTAAATTGAAATAATAATTAACTCTTGTCAACCAAACTAAGAGCTTTAATCAAATCAAAATTCGTGTACATCACATAACAGAATAGGCCTACTGAAATAAGGCTAATAACATGTAAACTGTTTATTATTATAGCTTGTCTCCATAGAGACCGATTGGTCATGTGATATTTTTTATCATATCATAGTTTTTATTATGGGTATGTTTATTTCCAACAGAAATTGAATTTTCAAAATAAAAAAAATGTCAAGATAAGTTCACATATCTTCTCTTTTATTTTTGTTGTAATATTCGGTATGGATAGAGTCCCACAATAAACGCTTGCTTTCGTATTGTTCAAGTATTTCTCTTATAGCTTCATTCTCCACTCCATGATGCTGGCCTTTTACAACGGCCTTTTTACCGACAGGCACACGGCTCGCCCCGCACGGTGCGTCCCACATGCCTCGCAGCGAGCAAACCCGGTATCGACACCCCGAGCATGCGGGGCGAGCTCCCGCATACTAGCCTGTGGATATTAGCCTATAGCCAAACGATGTGTCGGACAAGAAATATCTATTTAAAGACTATCTTTGTAATTCCCTAGAGCCTAACACAAACGGCATCTTCCTAACTTGTCTAGACCCAGAGTTATTGTAATACAAAATATCTAAACTTATGAAATAAAACAAATGATCAAACAACAAAAGAAACCGACTTCAATGAAATGATACTCAAAAATTAAATAGGCTACGCACTAAAAAGCTTAAAATAAAGTATTCACTTTAAATTTGAAAATTTAGAAAATTTTAAATTTAATAGTCTACAACTAATCTTTTGAAGTCGGCGCCAAATTTTCCATAAAACTTCTAAAAAATATAACAGTTTCTTACTAACTTCATAAAAATTGGCGCCGACTAAAGAAGATAACTTGTATTAAATTAAAAATTTTCTTAGTTTAAAGTAAATACTTTATTTTAAACTTTTTAGTGTGTGAGTATTTCATTTTTGAGTATCATTTCATTGAAGTCGGTTCCTTCTTTTGTTTTATTTTAAGCTTTTTAGTTGAGTATTCAATCTTTGAAAGCATGAGAAATTACTTACAGCCTACATTATGAAATATTTATCAAATTAGGAAATCAATATAACTTAAACTAATGTAACTATTCTTCCTATAAGAATTTAAACTAAGTAAAATTCTACAACTCTATTTAATGTAGAACGTTGTATTTAGGAGTTTAAGATCACCTAAAGCTTGTTGTCAATATTTGGAAATTCCAACAACAGGAAAGCATAAAATGTTGGAGAGCTATAAAAATCTTGCAGGCTTAGAGCCATGAAATGGATGTACAGTATTATTGTAAATACGGCTCTCGCTTTGATGAATAATAGGCATGACATCTTGCAGTGACTCATAAAACGATACACAACAATATTGTTTAGTCTTTGAGTAATCTAATCGTTGACTGTTATCGGCTCACAGACCTCTTAACTCTCTTCTGATTTTCTCTCTCAATCCCTCTCCCTCTCTCTCTCTGTCTCCTACTATTTACTGTTAGGGTCTACTGATTATTCAAGCCTAAATTGGTTTAGATAAGCACTGTGAATTTAATAAGTGCTGCACATTGTCAGTGAAGTCATTCTCGTGCTATTATTTTGCATATCATCATCTATCATGGATGATCTGCCCAGTTTATCCTGTGTATCTGCTAGTGGTTGGACATTGCATTACATTCCGTGTATGATCCAGTCGCGTGCATTCATGAATGCATGCAGATATCTCATTTCTGCAGCGTAGATGCGTGAGTCTTTATTTTTTTCCCATACCTCACTTCTGTAAGTCAGCAAAGGGATAGCCATCGTCTTGTAGAGCTTAATTCCGCTTTCTGGCGCAACCTCTCAGAGCACGGTGTAATGTGCCACAAATCCTGCTAAACAGCTTACAAACAATGCCCTTAATGGGCCTAGGCCTACATGCAGACTGATAATTCAATTGCTTGAATTTAGAATACAATTACAAACAATGCCCAGCTCCGTGAAGTTGGCCCCACCCAGTAAAGCACATTTTTCAAAACTAGTGCCAAAAAATGTGTTCAACTCCTTGACCTTGAAAACAGCAGAGTTACGTGGTAGGGCAGCTCCACGCTCAGCCGCACCCAGTGGATTTCTTATCTCAAAGTTCAAAATATACAAAAAAATGCATTTCAAGATACGATTGTTTCCATTTTTACATAGTTTACAAACTTAATTCAGTTGCCTAAGTGATTCTATGCAGTTGTAAAATTATTCAAATCCTTCATCCCTCCATTAAATTTGTGTACTGGACACTCATTCTTTATAATTATGTGGTACAGATAATAAAAAATTGTAAATCAACTCACTGAAAGGAAGGCAAGGAAGGGGATGTGCACTGCTACTGAATTTGAGAACTTTGAATCATTCCAGAGCGTTTAGCCTCTCTCTTTTCTCAGTAGCCTACAATATAAATATTCTCTTACACTTTTACTTTCCTTTTCTGTAATCATGAGTGTATTCAATTAATAGATAATTCGTGATCATTTTATATGACTTTAATATTCATTAGAAATTAAAATTAACCATTTTCCAATCCCTCTTTTTTTAAATTTAATGCTTTCTATACAATTTCGTATGAGACAACATTGCCTAACAACGGTCTATGAAATAAAGATTAGATGATGCTTAGTTAGTATCTTTTAACGATTTGATAACTTTTCTTTTCCAACTAATAACTTGTACTTTTATTTTGTACAAAATATGCAAAAATGGCCATAATATCGCGTTTTCATGTTTGAGGTCGTTAATTGCAAAAAAAATTTTTTACATAGGCTAGTAGAGAATTTAATTTAAAAAATTTAAATGATTAATAGACCCATAGCCTAAAATGTTGTCAAAGCTAATAAAATCATGTTTTGTTGGATCGAAACACACAAGAATAGAACATTGAAAGCAGACACACAAAATCAGTCTATCTTGTTCTAATTTTATGAACTTTGGGTGCAACCAAAGACAATTATAATATAATTGTATTTTTTGTGCAATTTAGACTATTGGATTATTCGACGTTTATTTTTCGAATAAAATTCTCTACAATTCTGGTGTGCTAGAATTATTGGTTTGTTGGCAATTAAGCTAGTTACTCCTCCTCAAACATGAAAAACCGTGTGTTTATGACAATTTTTGCATATTTTGTCGGTAGAATATCTCAATAATTACCTTAGTTTCAGACTTTGAACATGTTTTATTCGAGTAAATTTATAGGGATAGCTAAAATCTTCCGCCATATTTATTTCTGTGACGAAGCGTTTCCGGACCTTTGTTTATATGAACTTTTTTCTTTATTGCAATGAGAGAAACACGTCTTAGAAGTTTGGTAGATTCCTCCCGAAACACTCTGTATATTGAATGCTGAGAACAATGTATATTCACAATAAAAAATATTTTAACAGCTTGTATTTTTCATTAAATTGGTCTTATATTGCTTTTTTTCTTGTACTTTTTTGTGTATCTGTAATGACGGCCCGCCTACGTAAGCCTACTACATATATAGACCTACTGTTTACTATATTAGTCTATTCGGAGAATTCATTCCCTGGATCACCAATGCAGGATGTTATTCAGTGGCGAGGCGTGGAATCCTTCACCAGTCATCGCAGAGGGTTTCTCCCACCACCACCCAAAGGGGTCCAAGGGCAAAAATTCAAGGCAAATTGGTGACTATTGAAGCTTTTTTGTGCATCTAAAATCTCTTCTCTGACTGGCCTAACTCACATTCAAAGGCAGAGAACTGAAAAGTATTTTGTCCCATTACACCTCTTGTATAATGTATATCTTCCCCACTACCATAGTCCGACGATGGATAATAATGTATAGGAATAAACCCAAAGACAGCCGAAATCAGGGGCGGATCCAGGATTTTTGTGAGGGGGGGGGCGCACCCTAGGATTTTTCTAAGGGGGGTATGGAATACCCTGCACAAAAAGAGGGTCCGGGGTACTCACCCAGAATTTTTTTAAATTTCCAATGCTAGAAATATCTGTGTAAGGGGGCTATGGAAACCCCCCCACGGGATCTCCCCAGGAAAAAAATTTAATTTCAAATGCCTAGATATTACTTTTTTCAAGCACTTAAACTAAAAAAATTGTTGTCAGTTTTGGACTAAAATGATTATTAGCAAAATTAATTGAAAACTATCATGATCTGACACGTGTTCAGACCTGAAATGTTATTGAAAGTAAGAAACAATAGTAATTTTTCTATTCAAGCGGGTAGAGCCTAAGAGACAAAAAAAATATATATATATTTTTAATTTTCTCACTGGTTTTCATCCTTACTTGAACTGTTGGTACCTACTGTTGATGTCAATGACGATAACGAACTTGCATTTTACACCAGCACTTAACTTCTGTAAGTAGTATGAGACGCGTTTACGGACCTGAGTCCTATTCTCAGCGAATAGAGAATAGTAACAGCTATACAAAGTACACTACATAGAGTATACAGAGCGAAATGGGGTAGGCCCTATGTATTCTCTGTTTGCTGAAGATGTAACTCAGGTCTTGAAACGCGTGCGCTGCTACTCACAAAAATGAAAGTCCGTTCAATGAAAGTTTATAAATGTAATTAACATAGATATCTTTCAGGTATATCATCTATGTATTTGAAATTAATAGTAGTCAAGCATAAAGTTTAAGTACCGGTAAAATGGGGTGAAGTCGTACACTTTTGGACGTTTTTTCCCCAGAAACACCATAAAATGTATTCTTAAAATAATAAAAAAATCAGAGTACATTCCTTGATACTCTATCTACTTAGCCAAAGTAATAAAAACGTATCAATAATCCATGCTAGTTCTAAAAAAATGAAAAACGTTTACGACTTCACTCCACATGTTGGGGTGAAGTCGTACACGTATTTACTTCACACTCTGTATGACTCTGGGTTAACAAAAGGTTGAAGTCATACTTTAAATTATTGTGTTTTTAAAAAGAAGAATCATAGTTTACACCAAAAATAATTAAATATGAGAACATATGAACTTTTATTAAGGCACTTTATCATTATATTAACCATATTTAGAAGAAAAAATTTTTTTCCGGGTGATCCGGACCTTTATTGTTTCAGTAAGAAAATTAGAGCCGGCTTACTTGAAACTATTCCCATTCCCCTATCATTTTATCTTTCATGAGTTAGGCTGCCGTACAAATAGGGCACAAAACTTAAAAATTTCCCTTGAAACGGGTTTTAGGATATCCCTTGTAACTTTTTGAAAAGTGGAACAATTCCCATGAAACCACATTTTAAGCAATTTTAGATATGAATTCATCTATTTTGAAAATTCAACCCACGTTATGTGTCAAAGTAAATTTCATCAAGCTCTCGCGTTATTGTCAAAGTGTAATCCGGGCCCTCATTGTTTAGTAAAACAATTAAATGCAGATATTTATACTCTTTTTGATCCCCCACCTTTTCTGATTCTGGTGCTGTACATACAATACTTGAAAATTTCTTCTACAAGGAGAGTTTGGGTTTGCTCCACATTATTAATTTTTTAAGTATCATTTTATTGAAGTTGGTTTCTTTTTTGTTTAAAATAATCCATCTAATACCACAATTTTTATTGATTTCAGACATCATTTTTTGTCAAATGTTGTCTCTAAAGGCTTCTTAAAATTGAAAATTTATTTTGTCTCTGGGGGATCTATCTACCTGATTCCCTTATGGCTACGCCACTGTGATATTACATGAACAATGAATACATAAAAATTAATCGATTTTTAAAACGTTTGTAACTTTACAAAAAAATTAAACTATTAGTACTCATTATATAGGCTACTCACATCAGTTAATTATACATAGACACTACATCATACAACCTACAACTATGCATAGTGAATCATTCAAGTTAGAGTGATGTTAATATTCAAAAGTTAAATTTTCTTCTAATAAATCATGAAAAATTGCAGATAAATTTTGCGCCCCCCCTTTATATTATATATGCCCATAATCCGGGGCATATTTATAAATCCAGCCCTGGTGAGGGGACTCCAAGTGGATAGCCGAAATAATCAAGTCTACTTTTTTTTAAATAAATATGGCTAATAACAATATTATTTTACAGTAGTCTCATTAATTTTGGATATCTACCATAACATCACTATCACCAATACAAATTAGATTATTATAAAAGGATGTTAATGAAAAATAACGATTTCGAATCGGTTGGATTACTCAATAGATGTATAAGGATGTAAAGTTGCATCATTTTCCACTAGCATTAACCAAAAAATATATTTTCACACTACCTCAAGGGGGGGGGGGGGGCGCGCGCCCCCCGCGCCCCCCTGCTGGATCCGCCCTTGGCCGAAATAATGGGGACTGTTATGATGCACTCTCACTTGATCTATTTGAAATATAAAAATGATAAAATGATTAACTAACTTGCAAAACAATAATTATTGTAAAAGGTGAATAATTTAGCATGTTTCCTCAACGCTGTAACTGAAGCTGAGTATGACTGGGGTGGAGGAGCATGAGTAGGCAGCTACCGAAGACCCACGACAGTGGCCGAGAACGCACGAAGCCTTAGTCATCGCAGCCGGTTGCGATCTATCACAAGCATTATTCGAATGGTTTAGAAACTGATGGCAGGGGGCTCCGAGCCAGGCGCGGGAGGGGACTGGAGTGATTCGCAAGTCTTTTGCGTTTCATATCCATATTGAGCGTGTACTCGTCATATTCTTATTGGTTTTTGATACAATTTTCACAGTTTTTTAATATAATTCTGGACTTTGAAGCCTAAAAATGTCCATTATTTAAGAGTTGAGATTATTTCAATATTATCAGTCCAATTTCTCTACTCATCGCCGGATCAAACGATGACTGGACGCCTCGCCACTGATGTTATTATAGAACTTCTGTGTACTGCAACTTTGTACCAATTAGTTAGTGAATGAGTCAGCAAAATGGAGTTCGAAAAATGGATCTGAATGTGTTGTACGACAAAGGGCTATAGCGCACTAGAGCGACCTCGACCGCGACCACGTCCAGTTGAAAGTTGTGCGACCGCGACTGCGACCACGTCCAGTCTTATTTTGTGCGACTGATTGCGCGGCCAGCCTCTCTTCTTGGGTTCATATTGCTTTTTGACTGCAAGATATTCCAGTTGCAAAATGGATCTCGAGGAGATTGCTGTGGTAGCACATGTGTACAGAAAATTCATTAAAGTTGAAAGAAAAAAGAGATACTGGGTACATCCTACGCTACAAGCTAGGTCTACTAGGGGGCAGTTCTCCACATTTTTTGGTGAACTACGGCAGTACGAGGAGAAATTTTTCAACTATACAAGAATGTCTGTTGCCAGTTTTGACGAATTGCTAAAACATATCACAGACGAAATCAGGGGCATAAATACATCAATGCGGTCTTGTATAGGGAATGAAGAAAAACTACTAGTCACTTTAAGGTAAGTTTACTTTATTTATGTAGATGAATTTATTGATACAAATTTGCCGTTTTTAAAAAAAGATTTAAAATTCTCATACTTTGAACTTTAGTTTACTTGAGAAGTAATGGAATAAAGACGACATCTCTTAATGAAAATATTTTCTGCAGTGACAATGTGACAATTATTTTATCATAGTATCAATGGAGTGGAGAGCACAAACCATCTTGAACATCTGGTCGCCATCAGGCCGCACACACTGGTCGACAGTACGTGCGCTATGTCCCATATAAATGCATGATAACAGTGGTCGCAGAAATTTCTAGGTCGCTGCGACCAAAGGAAACATTTCTGGACGCCGCGACCAGCTTGCTCGGTCGTGGTCGCGGAAGCCAAGTGCGCTATGGTCAATGCTTGGCTGTGCTAAAACTGGTCGCTCCTACTGGTCGCGGTCGCGGTCGTGATCGCTCTAGTGCGCTATAGCCCAAACATAGACGTCAATATTGAAAAAATCATGCTAACACAGTTAGGCCATGTATCGTTTGTTGCGTCCATCGTCATAACGACCGTTTTTGGCCGGTCACAAGTGTACCACACACGTTGTTAGTATGCACGTGCAAAGTAAAATGCAATATTGATCGCTGTTGGAATAATTACAATAATTAAGATTGTTATTTCTTCGTGTTAGCCAAGAACAAATGTTCTTCATCTGCTGATGCAGCTTCAACCAGTTACCAATACTATAAGTGGGATGCCACAGAATGCTTTACCATTCCATCACTTGAAACCAAAGATGTACGTAAATACAACATTGTATTTTGTCATTTCATTTAAGATTTGTATCATATTGATAAATTTTAAATAAATATCATATTGATATTTTTTACCATATAGTTCACTCTGCTAAATTATATTTACTTTCAATTTTTTCTAATGCCATCTTCTATATTGATAAACTCATATATTGCATTTTCAATTTGCATAGTTCAATAAGCAGGACAAAAATTGGAACTGTTTTTAAATTCATCCTGCCAAAAATTTGAGGATTCCTCTACATTTCATCCCTGAATCTATGAAGTCTTTTACAATTTTATAAAGTTAATGTAATTGAAACAAAACAGAAGTTGTCAGATTTCACTAAACTAACAATTTGAATCACAGGACCATCGTATTGAATAATAATAAAAAAATTGTCAATTATTATTTAATAATAATTGTACATAACCTAGTTAGATTTACTCATGTAACTATTATTTGCTTTTCCAACTATCAAGTAGCTTTTGGATACCAAATTTGTTATTAACAGGCCTCCTGCTTCATCACTTTTTTACAGCTGAAGATGTGAAACTGAAGAAGCAGGAGGCCTCTTGATAAAAATTTGGTATCCAGATTTAAATTGATCGTTTGTAGATAGTTCCCCTTCCCGGTTTTGAGCAAAAGCTTTGAACAAAAGCTTCATTAGAAGTTTGTTTAGGCAAATTATTGATACCAGATTGCAAACTACTCTCAATCAGCTCTTCCAGTCTACATTTATATGAAACGGTCTGTGTATTTCAAGGTACCGAATCATCTTCCGGAGTGTGGCACCCTACTGAGTAGACACTGTATATAAATCGAGATGAACTGTACTATAATTAGTGAGCGTCTTGTTTATCCCAGGGGGTTTACTAGTATTTCAACTAAGTACAAAATTGCTTGTTGGTATCTACAATGCTGGTGGACAAATAGGAGTGAATGAAGAATTTATTTCCTTTCTAAAAATCGAGACATTCCTAAAAATTTGTCATAGACCTACAAAAATATAAATTTCACACTGAGGGGAGCCGTTGGTCTCATACCACCAAATAGAGATTCCGAGGTTGGCTATTACCGAGGTTGGCCATGTAATAAGAGGAAATAGATCTTGGGAAATGCTCGATGATTTTTGAGACACAGTTGTAAATATTGATGAAAATGTGAAAATCAACGTGCATGTCCTCATGTATACGATTTAAATAAAGCTGAGTGAATCATAGAATACAATATTTTATTTGCCAAAACTGCATCATCCAGCAAAACAAACTGCATATACAGTATGAACATAAAATATTTTACTCCACAAATTAATAACATTTAACAAAATATAATAGCCAATTTTCTTCTCATTTAGAAATCTATAATGTATAATGATAATAATATTCAATACAATATTTATTATTATTATTATTATTATTTCGTCATCCATATGTAAGTTCTGTAAGCAACGTAACCTCTGTTGTGAATGCAAGTATATGTATTCAATAACAATATCATATTCTTTATTCCACACTTTTACATTCAATACAAAATTCATAAGAATATTTTAAATTTTCCATTCATCACAAATACAAAAAATATTAAAACAAAAATAAAACAATAGAATTAGAATGCCAAATGTAAAAATAATATAAATTCATAGAATTAAAAAATTGTATTAATTTTAGGCCTAAAACAAAACATTTCAACTGCTACGAAGTCTAATTATCTGCTTATGCAACAACTATTATGCACAATAATGTATTAATGTTGATAACATATCAATTTTGGAAATTTGAAACTCATAAATTAATGTGAATAAAATGAATAAATGATTCCATAAATAAGTTCATTTTTTCATAAACTAGTGTTCCTGAAAGCACATTTTCTTGGCAAGTATCTGAAGTCGAAGCTCTTCTAAGAAAAACAGCATTAGTTTTGTCAACGAACTTTGACCTCGTTTACACCTACTAACAAGTTAGTGAGCTAATTTTTTATTGAACACATTTTAAGTGCATTTTGACATTTTTTGAAGTTTATTCGGAAATTGAGCTTTATGCTCAGCCCCAGACATTAACACTGCTGTTTTCAAGGTCAAGGAGTTTAGGACATTTTTTCCACTATATTTTATGAAAAACATTTTTTTTTGCATAAATGTTTGAAGTCTAAACTTGACTGGGTGGGACAGAATGACCCTGGACCTTGCACTTTTGTCCTCGTTTCACTCACTTGCAAGTGAGCACATTTTTTAAAAACTATAGTTTCTTAAAGCACATTTTAAATACATTTGTTAGTATATGTTTGACGTTGGAAATCCACTGGGTTGGGCTGAGCGTGAAGCTGGCCCCACCTATAAACTGTACTGGTTTCAAGGTTAAGGAGTTGAGTACATTTTATGAAAGCACATTTTAAGCACATTTTTTTGGTATATGTATGAAGTCTGAAATCCACTGGGTGGGGCTGAGTGTGAAGCTGGCCCCACCCATAAACTGTGCTGTTTTCAAGGTTAAGGAGTTGAGCACATTTTTTTTAAAACTAAATTTTATGAAAACACATTTTAAGCATATTTTTTTGGTATATGTATGAAGGCGGAAATCCACTGGGTGGGACTGAGCGTGAAGCTGGCCCCGCCCATAAACTGTGCTGTTTTCAAGGTTAAGGAGTTCAGCACATTTTTAAAATTACATTTCATGAAAGCACATTTTTTAAAATTACATTTCATGAAAGCACATTTTGAGCACATTTTTTGGCACTAGTTTTGAAAAATATGTTTTACTGGGTGGGGCCAGCTTCACGGAGCCACAATGCCCTTCTTTCTGGACAATAACCTTGTTTTGTTTCTTAATATCGTCCATAGTTGACGTATAAAATAAATGAGTAATTCATAATAACAAAAGAAGACTTTTTCAGTACTGTGTTACACTTTTTTAGCGACTTTAAGGTATCTTTACAGCCTTGTCAATTGAAAAAAATCACACTATCACAACCCGACGACGCTAGTGGATCTATGCTCATTCGCACACAGTTGTTGGGCACATGAGAGGCTGCGGATTGTGCAACTATATTGATAAATATGATAATTTACTGGATGATTCACAATAATGTGCTGAAAATGTAAAAATCACGAAAAAAGTTTATGTAAACATGGGTCCGGAATTTTATCATTGCACAAATATGCCGGAAGTTAGCGTATACCTTAAGAAAACTGTATTGCCCTTATTTACTTGCCCTTACTTGTAAATTTGTCAGGTTATTTTTTGTAAAAGGAGCTTTAAAATTGAATTTATCTAGTTGGTCATGAGCTGGTAACTAATATATTTTTTTAAAACAAAATAGCCCCAAAAACATGCTTTCAAGTTCTGAGAGAATAAACCTGTATAGTTTCTGTGACAAAGCTTTTAATGAATTTAATTTAAATCATTTTTTTGAATAACCGCAATAATGTATTCATGGTTTTTCCAATTCATTCAATGCAAATGAAATTTCATTTAAAATATTTAATTTTTCAGATAAGATTCGTATGGAGTTGATGGAAAGAGTATTCAGAGCAGAATGCTTGAGAGATAAGGGGAATTATCACTTTAATAACGGCCAGTTTGAAGCTGCAGTTACTGCATACTTAGAAGGTTCAATTTCGATACTTCGCTCTTACTATAGATTTAGAAACTTTTTGTTCAATAATTTGCTGACTCATGCATGTGACTTCTTTTCACTTATTCGATTTATTACAATATTTCATTGTCGTGAAAACCCTTACAGGTTTGAAATCTTTCCGTGCCTTAGCAATCATTGCTGGGGCATTAGCCTTAACTAAGTAGATTAAGTCACTTGTAAAAATATTTTCATCTAAAAATGTTCAAGACGAACAAATGTACAGAAAAAAATCAAATCCAGCATGGTTCTATAGAACAAAATTAATTCAACAGTTTCCAAGGATGAATGGAGAAATTGAATTTCGTCTATCCATTAATTTAAATTCAATATTACCAAAAAAATAGTCTTGCACCAACAATTAATTTTAAAAAACTTGAAACATTAGATTTTTCAGGCAATTTTCAATTGAGAGATCTCAAATATTGAAAATGAATACTTTAAAATAGAGAAAATAAGAAGACGTTCCTCATCTTTTCAAGGCGCGGAAGAAGAAATAAAGCTATTCTAGTGGCTTATATTATTCTCAATTTTTCATTCCATCAGTATCTTTTGTTTTTGATAAAGGTGACGGAAGTATTATGTAGGTGGCCATATTTTGAAAATAACTTGATTATCTGTCATTTTTAAAACTAAATATCTTGTTAAGAAAAATATACTCATCTACAGTTGTCTGTAACAGACTGGCTTCAGATTTCCAGTTATTTTGTTAACACATATGCTATTGTATAGAATATTGTTATGGAATTTTAGTTTGTAGGCTAAACGTTCTTAGTTGAATTTGTATCAAGTTTTTCAGTTTGTCGATTCAGCATAATATAGTAAATGACGAAGGACAATTTGATGCATAGATGACAAGTCTGACACAGCTATGTCATTTCGTAGACTCGTCAAGTCGCGCACTGTACTAACCTGATAACTAGAAGTTACAGTATTATTATAAATATTGTAGCTCTACTGATGAATAAAAGCAATAGTATGCACACACTTAAGATGAACTAAATATTAGAAGAGCACACGAAAATCAGATGGATATAAAAAGATAGATCCATCATTTTGATATTATATATTACTCCTATCTATATTTTCACTGATAATTTGATATAAAATTAAATTTAGATGCACACAGAACGGAGTTGCGGGCAGTTGCTGTCGTTGTAAACAATGCAATATTTCAGCTATATTTCGTTAAAACACAAAATAATATTTCAGCATAAAAACTGATGCAAAACTTTTAAAATATGTACAGAGTACAGTACAGCAGAAACCTTTGCTCTACATCTAAATCACTAAAATAAAGAACAGTAAACAGAAAACAATTTAGTGTACTGTTAACAAAGTATTCAGTTACGCCTTTCTAAGAAAAATAAGTCACTCGGTATTGCTTCTTGCTTTAGAAATTTAAAATTAAGCCGCTGCGGGTTTTTCTTGAGTTGTAGAAATTTTCAAACTTGAGCCTGATGCAAGCAGAACGCGGTTGCGGGTAGGTGCTGACGTTGAATACAATGTAATTTTCCACAGGGCGCATTGGAGCTGCCACAAGTCTTTATTGAGTAGTAAAAATTTACAAACTCTAGGTCAGCTGCTGCGGACTAAGCGCTGACTTCTTATCTCAGACGCAAATTCTTTTGATGTTCACTCCACTACAAAACTTGAAAACATAAAATTTCAGATAACTTATTTGGATTTTTTTAAATGCCAAAGTATTCTCCTTGTTGCCCTGTGTCCATAGAATTTTTCTTCTAGCATGAAATTCAATGGTTTTATAGAATATTCTTATTTTAGAGCCCTATAACTATGAGAAACATACACTGTATGCCTCGTATTTATTATTATTTTTTTGTTTATTTGTTATATATATTATTTTTAATTTTGTGCTACAAAAGCCATTGTAGAGTAATCACATCATTACTCATACACTCTTATATGAATACTTATTATAAATATATTAAATATACTTATTAAAATAAGTATGTCAGACAACACTGACTGTACGTAAATGAGTGTAATGTATAAAATTACTTACATAGACATTATTTCCAAACGACAAGAATACACATTTCTTGCAAAAACAGCTACATAAGCAATAATGTATTCTCTGTTGGGCGAAGCCAATGAACTTCATGCTTTGCAACGTACAGTAGTTGCTTAGCATTGTTGTTCATTGAGTAGAGCAGTCCAAATTAATATTTGTTACTTTTAGCTTGGCCTATATTTTGGAATTGCTTCAGAAAAATTGCAGTTTTTTACATATCGCGTTGTATGTTTTAATCTGTCAAAATTAGATCTAGGTGGCATGTGTATTATGATAAACCGTGAATACATAGGGTTGCAAATTCTTAATAGAATCAAAGTAAATGCAATATTAGTTTCGACTGCCCTGATTTATTAAGAAATTAATACCTGGCATTTCAAAATTCCGGTGTAACACCTGCCATGAAATGTTCTGTTATTTATTTACAAAATAATATCCAGTAATTCTATGCCATTTATTAATTTTTGTAATGTTTCTTTTCATTTCTATTATAATTTAGTTCTTTTAATCTGTTGTTTGCTAGAGCTAGACTATAAAAATCAACTTTCCAATTAACTTATGGATATTTTTTTAATTTGTTGACATTCTCAGCCTTTAGGCAGACCTTGAAAACGAATCTGCAATCAGAAATTTTCTATCTCTTATCTATGTTAACAAAACATTTCGAAGATTTCAACCGCACCCGCGTTCTGTGTGTATCTGGAAAAACAGAAAAAAACAGTAATAACGGTTTTGCGTCGCAAGCCAATCGGTTCTCAACATGCATAAGAAAGATAAAAAGATATAAGTTACTTGTCTATAGCAATTACAGTAATTTACCTTAAAATGGGTATAAAAAGGTTGGTTATTTTCCATAAGTTTCACAGATTTGAATAATCTCTGAAGCCATACCAATCCCTAAACCTGCATGAATATTGTATTGATTTTTTTCTTGTGTTTGTAAACAAGAATATAGTTAGGCCTATATATCTTCTGTTGTACTATCTATCCTTTCTTACTTTAAATTTGTTGTAGAAATGGATTTTCGGGAGATAGCTTCATTCAGGAACAGTTTGAAGACAGTCTTCTATCCATGTGTCTTCTAGATATCTTTTCTTTTTAATTTTTAAATACGATCTCTTGTCAAGTAAGTCGGTACAGTAAGGGCCATTTTATACAAGGCGTCGGCAGCGTAACAATGTGTTTTAGACGACGAGCCTCGTTTAAAACACTATTCGCCGCTGAAAAAACGCGGGAAAACTTCCTGCGTGAGCTGATGCGTTGTATAAAATGGCTCTAAGCCGCTTGTTCTGTTTGATTAACTCAATGCACGTTTTCAGGTCTTTCTCCACATTTTTAGCGCTCATCATTCTAGGTATTTCAGTAGCGAATGAAGAGATTTGCTATTGACAATCATGTAAGTTCAGTAATTGAATAAATTAAGTCATAGCGTCCTGCTTTGATCTTCGTGGCATGTACATTGCATTTGAAGGTTTCAACTTCTTCATCACTACACCTTAGTATCACAGTTTATCATATTATGCTTAGCACAAATTCAAACCAATTTGGTTTGAGATCTTTGAAATTGGCTAACAAGCTACCAAAACTGTTTAATCCCTAGATTATAATGTTCAATCAATTCATATGGTTTTTGTAGTCAGAAAAAATTATCAAATTTTACTAACTTGGTTTTTAATAATTTGATTGTTTAAAAATGATTTGTTTGTAACACTGGCTCTTAATTTTCACTCCCTCTCATTTGCACTTGTACGCATGTGTAAAGCAATTATCAAATTTCTAAATAAAGACTTCGAGTACGCTTGAAGATTCCCTAGCAGTTTTCCATGAGGTGACTTTCCATCTCTTTAATTTCCTATCACCATTAGAAATAGAAGTAAGTTATTATAATATCAAATTATATCAATATAATTGGTTTATAATTTTTCTTCCAATTAATAACTAACTGGCTTATCAATTTTCCATTACCAACGAATTATCGTTTGTCAAATAGCTATCAAATAATTCAGCTCTCTTGTAAAATTAATAGGTTCCCTTATTAAGTAATCGCTATCTGTTACTATATTTATCCAGCTTTTAGGATTCTGTGAATAATTCTCTTTAAAAAAACAATATTATTGCTTGTCATCTTTGAATGAAAGACTACAATTTTATCACTCTTGAATAACATGCTTTTGGCATGGAGTTCACAAAACATAATGTAGAATCCAATAGTCATCAGTTTTGCTCTCATAGTTTTAGAGATACTCCTTTCTGTTCTTCACATTAATTATTTTTGATCAATTCAGTTTTACAATTGGATCAAATCTATCAGGAAATTATTATCAGGTTCAAGTTTTGAACTATTCATTGTATGGTAAATAATGTTATACAGTACAATAAAATTCCTCTGTCAATAGAATTCGGCTATCAAAATAATTGAACAGCGATAGATGTCAGAAACAATTTTGCTTGAATTCGTGCATGTAAGAAGTATGATTCTGAATAATGGTATGTAATTATGTGTTCAATTTAGTCGTGGTTGAGTGCCTGTGTCATCTTATGAATGCAACTATCATTTCCATATTTGAATTTTTAAAAGCTTTGATGTTCAATATATTCCTTGGCGAGACTTATTTGCCATTTTCGATAATTCTACCCAGAAACCTGGAAATGTTTTGCTCAATACATTATTATGCAATTTTAATTTTAGTCCCTTTCTGGTGTCTTCAATCTTTGAGGTTGTGCGCAGGGTTTTTGGTGATAATTTTTTTTCTACGTTTCTTGTATTGGATATTATTAAGGTATTGAAATATTATCTATTGTCATGAGAAATTATTTTATGGAATATGAGGGTTCTAAGTTGAATTTTTTCGGTTTTCGGGGGTAATTGAACTCGCCCCAAATCTTCAAATTTTTGAAAAAATTCTATATCTAAGATACATTGAGGAATAAAATGACATACAGTAATTTTGATTTCGATCAAAAGATTAGTTTTTCAAAATAAATTTTTGAAAATCTGGAAAAAATTTCAGTTTTCAAAAACGTTTGAAAAATCCAATTGCTAAATTGAAATAAAAAATGTAATTTTTCCTCAAGGTGTCTTTCAGCTATAAAAAATTATCAAATGCTTAAAATAACTCGTAGCCCAACAAATTCAATTGCCCCCCAAAAACTGTGAACCCACATATCTCACAAAATAATTGATGAAAAAGAATAATCTCATGGCAATTAATAACTATATTAATAACAATCTCATGGCAATTAATAACAATGCCTTAATAATATCGAATACAAGAAATTTCGAAAAAAAATTATGACCAAAAAACCTACGCACATCATTGAGGTTTTCTCTTAAGGTAAGTTTTCCAATCTGTCAACGTCAACTGTAAAAATAACTATGATACAATGACATAGCGTAGAGCGAACCAAAAGTACATGTTTTACACAATCCGTACAAAGTTAATTGAGTACTGTATTTTAAAAAAATTTCATTTATTTTTGTTTTTAGGTTGCTATTAGTGTAATATACTAATTTAGTTTAATATAGTTACTCATATTTAGTTATTATATTGAGTATATATTTAGATTGCGCCTGTTCCTTAGAAGTTGCATTAAATCTACTAACAAATTTGGGTGTGACTGGGAGCTCTCTGAGCGCGGTGACAGGGTTTTGGGATGTTCAGTCACGGGCGCTCGGGAATGCGCTTCGAAGGATGACTGGCAAAACATAACATTTCGTTAACTGTTATTATCACTTTCCTGGTGGTTTGGAGCCCTTAAACTGTAGGTCCATCCTTAAGAGCATTATTATCATGCCTCATGAGGTATCAACACAAAAAATATTGCATGTGAGCGCCCTGTCTAAGTTGGATGAATTAAATTATATTTCATAGAGCATCTGTACATTAAAATAATAAATATATCAGACTTACTATGTATTATTATAAAAAAGATTCCATGGGTGAATTTCAAGTTTATCCATAAGGAAGTACTTAATGAACAATCTCATATTAAAACTGACACTTTATTACACTTTTATATATTGTTTTACTCACTTATATTGGAGATGCTAGAGGGATGCATTTCACTTCTGAAAATAAGTGAGGCTGACGAAGTTGCATCTCCAATGTAAGTGAGTAAAACAATATATAAAAGTGTAATACAGTATCAGTTTTAATATTAGATTGTTTATTCAATTGATCATTTTTTGAAACTCTTGTCAAACCTTTTCACAGGAATGCCTTCACAAAAATGTATTTTTAGCTTGAGGGAGCATAAATGCTTATGAGAAATTCAATAATGTACCTTTCTTAAACTTAAAAAGTCTTGGAAGTTTTAAACAATCGCAATTTGATTAATCCCTCATGTAATATTATGTTTCAGGTTTAAAATGTGTTGGGAATGATCCTTTTCTTCATTGTAATCTGGCACAAACGTATATAAAGCTCAAAGACTATAACAAGGCCATTGACCATGCGTCAGCATCAGTTGAATTACACCCTACTTACTGGAAGGTACAGTAAACTTACTTTCTGTTTAAACCTATTTTAGTCAGTATTGTGAGTACGAAAACGCCTTATTTATTTCAATTAGACCGGAGTTTTCAATAATATAAAATCGTCACTTCTATCAACTACATTATTGAAAATATATCCGGTGGGGGAACACTGACAACTCCAATGGTTATCACTTCCAGTACCCCCCCCCCCCCCCACGGGCCATTTCTAGGTGCGCCACTGCTCACAACTACTCAATTGTATTTTAAAATTGTGCTGATTGAGGGGTCTAGAAAAATTTGGAAAGGGTTGTTGGGAAACCTTATCTTGAGGGTTCTTGGGAAACAAAATTTACAAGGCTGTTCTTGATGGAATAGATGTAATATGGAAGGGAGAAATGTGACACTGAATAAGCATCCAAATCATAATATTCGAGCTTCTACTTGGGAACTAGTGTTTGACTGTGAGGTCCAGTATTGAAATATTTATATAAATTGCGCTGAGAGTTTGTATCGCATACTTTCATCCCCTACTGTTTATGGTTTTCTAAGAATAAGTTCAATTACTGTTTACCGGTATATTACCGTTTTTGAGCTTTGAGGGGGTGAAATCGCACTTGTCAAATCCCGTGATTTAAAGTCTTGGCAGCATACACTTCAGGCCAGGATTTTTTTCTAATACAAAGACAAAAAACATAAAAATTTCAGATATTCAAATTTTTTAAAGTCTCATGCTACTGTGCTTAGCCTCCTTAATCCTAACCAATTTGAATTTTTCTCATCACTAAAATTAACATTTTTATGCTATCAAATAGACTTATTGCAGTTCAAACAAATATTTTATAAAAATGTTGATATTCATGCTAGAAAAAATCTCAATTTCCTACATATCCATGTCAATGAGCAGAGTAGCCTACAATAGGGTTTGAAAAAATTAAAAAATCCAAAATTTCATGTTTTTTTTGCTAGCTGAGTTGAAAATGGAGATGACCTTGGCTACAAGCGCGCGATTCTAGTGGAATTGCAGCTCATGAGAATGGCACAATCTGATCCTGTGCTCTACTAGAATCGCGCAACTCTCGATAATGATATTGCTTTGGCTGCAATCGCGCGATTGAAGCTCGTGTGAATCCGGCCTAAATTAACTGGTACTTGACTGGTAGAAACGCGGTGACGATGATCCATTAAACCTTCAATTGGTAGGGAATAGAGCGCATGCGCGAAGTGTTTGTGACTACTGGAACTGGAACTGATACTAGATCTGAAATAGTAACCATTGCTGTTTTGAAAGTCGTGTTGTAAGTACTGTCATTTTGGGGTTTGAAGTCAAAAAAGTAGGCATATACAACTTTTATTCCGCAGTGCTTGCATCAAAATAACAAACAAAATAACTTCAAATTGTAAGTTGTAATTAGTTTTTATTAAGAAAATTATTATGATTATTATTATTAGTTACATAGAGCCACATGATTTGAGCATAGCTCAAGTGGCATGTAACATGTCAAAATATTTAAAAAGCTTTGTAGCCTTCCTCCACTGTGTAAGGACACACATCCACAAGGGTTCTGGTCAACATGGATGAAAACACCTTAAAGCTACCACGTAACTTAATATTTTCAGGAAGGGAATTGTAAAATCTGAGTCCAGAATAAAATGGTCCCTTCTCAAGTAGAGTCAGCTGGTGAGTTGGATAAATTAGCAAATTCGATTTTTTTGCTCTAGTCCCATAGGAATGAGTAGCCTTATTAGCATTGAATATTGCCTTGTTCTTGTAGACAAAACTAACAACTTCCAAAAAGTATAAAGCAGGGACTGAGTAATCTGTTCCTTTTAAATATAGGCCTGCAGGAAGCAGAATAATCCGCAGCCTCCAAAACCCATACTGCCTTTTTCTGCATGATGAAGGCGGTGTTTAAATAACCTTTACATGCACCCCAGAACAATATTATACTGTACTGTATCAGAGATAGAAAAAATCAATGATAGACCTTTATTGCAGTACAAAGATTGGAGACAGATCTCACAGTCCTTAGGGCAAACAGAGCATGATATAGTCTCTTCTGAAGCTTTGCCAAGTGATGGTCCCATTTATTATTGCTCTGCAGTTCGATCCCAAGGAACTTAGTTACCTCAGTAGCATTACATTTTTCTCCATCTCCTAGCATCAAGCTTAGGGACCCATTACATGCAGCCACTGAAAAATTGATCAAGTTTGTTTTCCTTAAATTCAACTTTAGTGAATTCTGTTCAAACCATTGGTTTACCTGATGCATAACAACTCTAGCCTTCTCCATAACATCTGAGTCATTTGTTCCATCTACCAAAATTGTAGTATCGTCTGCATATAAAACCAATTTGCCATCTGCATTATAAGGCAGGTCATTTATAAACAAGTTAAATAGGGTAGGTCTGAGTACAGATCCCTGTGGTACTCCTTGCTCAACCCTACTCCAAGAAGAAAATACAGGAGAACAGCCAAAACCAACCTTTACTGCCAGATATCCATTCTATAGATAGAACTTGAAAAATCTTCCAGCAACACCAACAAACCCATAGAACCTCAACGTATGCAAAAGTAGCTCATGGCCCACCATATCAAATTCTCTGGACAAATCACAGAAGACCCCTACAGCCCTATGCGATGCATCCAGAGCATCCAAGACATCAGAAACAACATCAAACACAGATGACTTAGTGGACATATTCTTCCTGAACCCATATTGCTTATTATAAAAAACTCTCACTCTCAAAATAAATAGTCATCTGTTCAAAAACTATTTTTTCGAATATTTTGGAGAATACTGTTATCAGGGCAATTGGTCGATAATTTTCCACATCTTGCTTACTATCCTTCTTGTGAACTGGTTTGATGATAGCATATTTAAGCTTCTGTGGAAAAATACCCTGTCTCAAGCACTCATTGATAACATGTGTAAGAAGAGGCCACAAAATAATGGGACAAACTGCCTTGACAGTCTTGGAAGAAACTTCATCCCATCCAGTAGAGGCAGAATTTTTTAAATTTTGGATGATCCTCCTCACTGCTTTTTCAGGGACAACCCTGAATCTAAAGGAGCCAAAATGCTTATTCATTTTATGGAGACTTTTACTACTCTCAGATAGCCTGTCAAAGCCAGACACATCTGAGCCACAATCCAAGAAGTTTTTACTGAATAAAGATGCTACAACATTTGGATCGGAAACCACACCATTGCTATCATTCAGCTCAATGCTCTGATCTTGATGATTTGAAAGGCCCAACTCCTTCCTGACAATTGACCATGCACCCCTATTGACATTCCCAGATTGTTTAATAAACCTTTCATTGCGTTTCTGCTTTGCTAGGAGAATGTTTTTTTTTAAGATTTTCCTATATCTTGCAAAGTATGCTAGAAATTCAGGTTCTCTATTAGTCCTAGACTCTATACACAACTCTCTCTTCCTAGAGCATGAAATCCTAATCCCATTTGTCAACCAGTCCTTATTCAACTCCTTCTCAATTACTTTGAACCTTCTAAGTGGAAAACATCTCACAAAATGACTATAAAACAAGGAGTGAAAAACATTGAAAGCACTTTCACCATCAGAAATATTCATACAAGGAGACCAGTCAACAGAACTCAATGAATTGTAGAAAACTCTTATTTAATGACTCTTTATTAATGCTTCTTCTGGATCTGTATAATGGACGTTCAATAATAGGGTTGTTTTTAAGAGCTATTATTAGAGCCTGATGGTCAGAGAGTCTAGGGTCAGTTATATGTCCAGAAATGCCATATGGTCTAGAATTCGTTACAACATTGTCTATGCAAGTTGAAGAAAAAGAGGATATTCTAGTGGGTTTGTGGAAAACAAATCTATAACAATTTGACTCAGTGACATTTGCAAAAGTATCAGCATTTGCACCTTTTTTCAAAATGTCAATATTGAAATCACCACAGACAAGGATCATCTTTCTATTGTATTCCCTCTTGAGCAGACACAAGAGTTTATCATACCTATGGAAAAAATCTCTTGAACAATCATCAGAAGCTCTGTAGATTGACACCACCAGAAAGACTGTCACAATTCCACCACTCCTGAGACTGAACTCAACAGCAGCACATTCAAATACACTTTCAATGCCCAAATCCTCAATGTCCTATCTAACTGCAAAGTTAAGATTATCTTTGAGGAGAATGCATGTACCACCTCTTCCTTTTTTTTGTTCTGCAGTAGACTGATGCAGGATTATAGTAGTTGAGTCTATTTAAACTGCCTATGTTACATGCTGTAAGCCAATGCTCAGAGAACACTACCACTTCAGGTCCATTCAGCTCTGAAAGAAAAACATTGACTTCTTCAATTTTATTTTCAATGCCCTGTATATTGAGATTCAGGAGAAACGGTTTCCCAATGTCTGATACTAGTTTATGTGCTAGCTGAGAACATCCACTTCTAAAAGATTTGAATTACATGCTGGTGGGTCACTCAACAACTCAATACAGTCCTCAGACCCCTTCAATGGTGATTTTTTTTTATAATTTTCCCTGTTTAGATCGACTTTTGATTTATTTTTGAAGTAAGAAATCATACGCTTGAATAAATTGTTAAGTTTATGAGATCCTCTTCTATTAAGATGAAGTCCATCACAGCCAATGTCTCTGTCATGAACCCAACAATTGGGATCAACAAATATAGACTTATGCTGAGCACAGAGCCACTCTATAACGCCATTGACAGCATCCACATATTTAAAATCTTCATCTCTCCTGTATAGTAAGCCATCAATAATCAGAGTTGCTTTCTGAAATGTTTTTCTAGCCATTCTGATTAGATTCTCCATCTTATAACCCAGGTCATCAGGAGTTCTACATTTCTGCACATCATTGGTCCCAACATATAAAAGAACAACATCATACTCATCTTCATAAGTTGCTAAAGAAGACATCAATCCCTCAATTCCTATTCCTGGCAAGCAAACAAAACAAACCTTATCAATGAAATTAAATTTAAAGTGCTTGATCATGGAATCGCCAATAACAAGAGTTTTAATTTTTGACCCATCACGAAGTTTGATTCCTTTATCAGAAGTAAAAGAAGGACATAGGGTTAATGGTGTAGTGCAATTATCCGTTAACGTATTTATATCTCCTCCATTGCATTCTTCAGCCAATCTGTTGAGAGTTTCTATTTTGCCTTGTAATATTCCATTATCCATCTCTGGTGTTCTTATTGTTGATATCATCTCCTTCATTTGAAGATCCATATCACTGATCTGTTTAGTCAATTCAAGAACACGTGGATTACATTCTTGACCTTGTAAAAGGTCAACATCAATATTACCTTCAATTAAAGAAGTGTCAGGTGTGGTCCCCAATTCTAGCTCAGTTGCCTCCAATTCAACAGATCTCTTTATTAGCTTAGCTTTAATATTATCTAATTCCAAAAACTTCGAACGTATGAAGCTCAATTCTGCCATCATATCAGTGAAAATAGGGAGTGGGAATGAAACACTCAAACATGTATTACTAAGATCCTCTAGTGGAGGGTTATCTACATCATCATCATGAGTGGGTGCCTCATTAGAACCCTCTTCATTAGAGCCACCAACAAAAGAGACACTATCTATCCTATTGGAATGGTTATGAGTACCACCCTTCATCTCGACCAGTGTAGATTAGGTGACGTTTTCAAAGTAACAGAGCAATTTTTATTACTACACCTCCATGAAAGAATACCAGAACTCAAGGTGTTGGACTTCCGGAAAAGAAATTATTTATACAATTGACCTGATTTACCTCTTGATGTTTTAACCTCCATAAGATCCATTCTACAAAACTAATACTGGAAACTATTGCTTGAACTTGAAAGTATGTCGAAAAATAAGATTAAAATAGAAAGTACGTACTCCTTGATTTTTTCCCCCAATTCCAAGATAAGGAACACAAAAACAGCTCCCACAAAAACAGAAAATCAGCTTAAACATTACAAATACTGTGGTAGTTCACAAATTCTTCATCTACACTGACATAAACTGTGGCATAAAACATGCACCTGTAGGCCCATAAATGTATAACTTTTTTATGGGGATAAAGTCTCGCTACTTTCCAGTACAATTTCGAGTTTTATTGAAGCTTGTTTTCTATTTTTGTCTATTTTTCTTTGCTTTAGCCTAATTAGAGCCAGGAACAGTGCTGAAAAATGATAAGTTAGAAAAGAGAAGAGTAATCTGCTTTTATCCTTTGAGTAATACTATATTAAATGATTGATAATTTAATTTTGGAGATAACGTTCAACAACGATAATTAATTCACCGCTTGTTATCAAAAACAGGCATAAATTTTATTTAATACCAAAAACAACAATTTTTGTTCAGGAGGTTTGTTATTATTATTTATTCCATTCAGTTGATCAATTCAACGCACTAAAATATTACGAGTTTTTTTTAATTATGTGTAAATTATATGCTGACAATTAAGCATATGATGTGCAAACTGATAATGAATAAATTTATGTGGAAATTATCTAGTTTTAAGAGGGAAAGATATGGTAGTGAACAGGAAAATTGGCAGGGATATAGATATAGGACTAAAACGATGTCAATAAAGTTAATTAAGAAATGAGGAGCCAGACTAGAATAAATGTTGTTTAGACAAGAGTAGTAGCAATCAAACAGGCGAAAAAAAATCAACGAAATAGATCTCGATTGAGTGTAACTGTATTGTTCTCCAAATAGATATTGAGGTTATCCCTCATAACTATTATTATTATAATTATTATTATTGTCAATAGAACTCCCAAGAGGAAGACGATAAGTATTCAATGACTCGTGGTGTATGGTATTTATTTTTTCTTCTTTGCCCAGTATTCTTTCATTCTTTGCGAGAACCGCTGCTTCCTTTCTTCACTCCATAGTGGTCTTTACTGTTTAGGGCGCAGCTCTGAGAGAATTTCCCACTTATCCACTTTTCTCCTGTTCAATATATCCTGTTCATTTGTGTTGGATCTTTTCTAATATTTTCTAACCAGGGTCCCGGACTAGTTAGTTGACAGTAGGTATCTTAGCGCTCTGTTGGTTAACCTGTATTCTTGAAGTCTGAGAATATGACCGTAAAACTTTAAATGCCATTTCTTCATATATTTTTCTATGTTGGAAAATCTTTCTACAAGCTCATTCTTCTGTAATATTTATTATTATTATTATTTTATTTCGTCATGTGAAACCGTGTTATTTTCATGGGCACAGCTCTTACATTGTATGACGTCAATATATTTTTAATCCTAATCCATCAGTTGTTAGATCACAACAGGTAAACTAAAAGCATAACACTTTCAAATACCGTATTTCTCTTAGTGTCAATAACAATAACTAAAAGCATAAAAATTTCAAATATTTCTCTTAGTGTCACATCATTCTATCACTCATAGCTCGTATCTCGTCCTGGCCCGAGACAAGCGCACAAAGCTAAGGAACCAAAGCGTGTTGCCGGATTCACTATAATATATTTTACAAAATTCAACATTCATATCCAGCAAAACGCTCCAACTAAATATGAGCGTTACGTCTTCATATCTATGTAAAACTTAACCAAGATAGTTATATACAACTAGTTTCAATTCAATACCCGCTGCAATCCACGACTGATAACAATAACAATTTTTCTTTTCTTCTCAATTTAGTTGAAGTTTATATTCAATCAACATGTCCAAAAATCTAATAGAAAAGAGTTTTGAAACGGTTACACAGATAAATTAATTTACTAGCTTTGAGATTGTAATGAGCTTCAAAATTAATTTTCGTTTTATGTTTTCTTATTAACGTAATTTTAACTAGGAAACATTTTGAAACATTCTCCTACAGAGTAAGGACAGGCATTCGTCAAGGCTTCTTTTAAAGCCTTAAGAAAACAATTGTAGATAGTCATATTTTTTAATTCATTTGGCAGTTGATTGTAAACCTTTATCTCGACATAATGTTATAACAATTGTTCTCTTACAATTTGAGTCTATGTGTAGGGTACTGAATGGTCGTTTTTTTATGTCTCGTGTTGTATTTGTGAGATAGATTGTTTTCCATGTATTTTTGTCGGTTTTGAAAAACTAAACAAGCAATTTCCAGAAAATAAAGCGCTGGAACGGTAAGAAGTTTTAGTCTTAGAAAGATGGGTCTACACGAGTCAACTTTCTCAATCAACCTAATCGCCTTTTTCTGTCTTCGGAAAACTGTCTGAATACTGGTTTCACATGATCCCCAAAAATGATACTATAGCGAACATGCGATAAAAAGTAACCATGATAGACCGCTAGCGAAGTCTTTATGTTTGCCAACTTAGCTATGGTTCTAAGGGCAAAGAGAGCACAAGACAATTTAACCTCCAGCCTCTTTAAATGACCGTCCCACATTTTTCTACTTCTAAGCTCAAACAAGTGTATTGTTTGCATAATATTTTCGGTAATTATTGAGCATCCAAACGTTTCTAATTTTCCAACAATTTTCTTTTTGTGACATTACACACAACAGGAAGCCATCATCCGTTGACATTTTTTGAGGGTCGGGATTTTTTCACAAGAAAATTTGAATTTTAGAAAATTTTTTTTGGATGAAAACTTATACTGTATTTTCATTTGAAAAATTCATAATTTGCAGACATAAAACGATATGAATCAAGTGAATAGAACATTTCCCTAACCAGACCTTCCCTGGGTGGCTATAACAAGGCTAGATGTGACTGAATCACCTCATACATCATACCCTTGAACTCAACCGGTAGTTAATTATTATAATTCTCTCTTGAACTCAACCGGTAACGGTTACGGATCTAACTAGTTCCAGTTGTCACAGATAAACACTTCGCGCATGCGCTCTATTCCTTACCTATTGGAGTCTTAGCGGGTCGTGCGCGGCGGCGTTACCGTCTGACACAAGCCAACAGCTGTTGTAAAATAACTGCTTACTAATAAATGTAGTCAATCAGTTACTAGGTGATTGTAAAGATGAATTAATAATAATATTTATAACTTCAATATTCTGTTCAAAGTTACACTCGAGAATTATTGTTTTAAAAAGATCTTTGTTTTATAATCATTACAATAGTACAAATGTTGGCAAGTTTTGTTCATTATATTCCAAACTCACCTCTTGTTGAAAACTAAAACAAACAGAAGAAATCTAAAAATAATGTAATGGTGGGTTTACTTTATGTCTCTTTTGTTGAATTAAAACCCGCTTAAACGTAAAGAAGTGGAAAAACATGTAAGAATGATTAATTAATTGTAAAGCGATTTGGCTGCAGATCCATATCCAGTGAAATAATCGACTGAGGCAATCGATAGTCGATAGGTTAAGTTTAGCTTTGCATTTGGTACAGACTTTCGATTCTCCAAGTCGAATAATTCACTGGACTACACACGGAACTGCAAGCATGGATTTTAACGAAGTACATACATACATTTTTGGATACGGTACTGGTATTACTTTGAATTACATCTTTTATTGATCGATATGAACTAGGAATTAATTCAATTATAATGCCATGATAATCAAAACCCAGTTGAATTGTACAGAGCGATCGAAAAGTCGTACTTAAAAAAGTAAAAAGTAGGCAAATTGCAATTAAGTTAGTCTCATTATTGTTGAAGTTTATGTTTTTAAACAGTTTAGAAACCCCCTGTGGTGATCTTCCTGTTCGTGATATCACCCTCAGATGAGGATCAAAAATCAAAGTAAACTTATTAGAAACATCATTGTATTCATTCAATTTGTTATCATTATTTGTTCTTGAAAACCTACTAAAGTCCGCGAGAAAATACTTCCAACATGGAATAGGGGAAGCAATCTTCCATCATCACAGATGCTCTGTATTGTAGTCAGGAGGATTGGAGGAAGAGAGGAGACCCGGACCTGCGCACAGTAGAATGCGTATTGTCACTTTTCTGTTGTGAGAAACGGAGTGAATGTGGTGGGGGTGAATTGTACGGGATAGAGCATCGGACATCTCACTCTCTCTCTCTCTCTCTCTCTCATTCTATCTCTCTCTCTCTCTCTCTCTCTCTCTCTCTCTCTCTCTCTCTCTCTCTCTCTGCTGTCTTGGTCTGTGTTGGAAGTATTTTCTCGCAGACTTTATTAATTTATGATTTACCTTTCTCCATTCACTATTTTAGAATATTCCAGAAGTCAATGTAAACCTTGTTATTTTTGCAGTTCTACCACAAATAAAGCGAGGTACCTTAGAAGTGTATGTAATTCCTTGTTCGTTCTTTTATTTAGTATCACTTGAATGCAAGTCAATCTTTGAATTTCAGGGATATGCTAGACTCGCCAAAGCGTTATATGAGGTTGGTCGGAGGTCACATTCTCTTGAGGTGTTGATGCGAGGAATTTTTGTTTGTGACGAGAAAGACGAATTGAGGAAGTGCATCGTCCACATTCCTGCTACTTCAGAAGGTTAATCAGTTTATAGTTTAATCATCAAACTATTCTATTTATGAAAAACCAAGAAATTTATCACCCGCAAAGCATTATAATTTTGCAATAGGCATTATAGGTTCTGGTGAAACCAAAGTTCCACAAATCTTGAAAATGCTGTAACCCTTGAAAACTTGAAATTATCTCATTTTGAGATGAATTAATATTATAACCAGTATACGAATATATTCTTGAAGTGAATTTCATGCTCAACAATTTTCTTCCAGACGGTATCACTGTGAAGTGAACAGGTGGGGGAGCTGTTTTTCTTAAGTGAACGTCAATTGCAAGTTAACAAGTATAACAAAAAAATGTGGTTTTTAAAATCGCCAACTTTGAAGACCGGCTTTCTTAAAAACCGTGCATGTATTTCCATAATCATGTCCTGGAACAAAGTTTTAGAACTTTTTGAAAGACACAAACTAAAAAAAATATACTTCAGATCCACTCCCTTTCCCTTGGCAATATTATTTGTGACGACTTAGTTACTGATTGTTTATAAGGCCTATCAGAACACGTTGTCGGAATTATTGGGTCTACTAGATACAGTTCCTGGAATGGCTCAATTTCCCGTTGATTAATATGTTATTCTGCTGTAGTAATACATGAAGTAATAGTGTATTAATAATGAATCATGAAATTGTAAAATACAGAGCACAATAAAGGCATACTAATTGGCAATAGTAGCCTATGCTTGTAGTACAGGATTTTACTGGGACCCCATTAGAAAATTGTAAAAAGCGCTATTTGGATAGTGCACACTTGGAAGTTTGTTTTACAGAATTTCAAATTCAATTCAAATTTATTGTCGTTCACATAAAACAAATTACAACACACCACACAATCATCATATCAAAAACGTTTCTAGTACTTTTAAAATAATAATATTAATAATACTATAATGTGCTTTATGATAATGTACTTTTAATCAATAATGTAACTTGAATAATGTAACTTGTTTAAGCGGTCGTGGGTTCGAATCCCGCTCCACCGTCAGGCATTTATGTGTAATCATTCACCTCATTACCCACGCACAAGTCTCGGGCTCATGTGGGCATCATCAGCAATAAAATAAAAATAATAATGTTTTTTTGTATAAATCACAATTTTGTTATGATGAATTGATGATGAAGATGGACAGCAACAATGATAAATGATGTAACCAAACATACTATTCACAAAAAGATTCACAAAGCCCTTGTCCGTGAATAGGAGCTGAAAAGAGAGATATTTGATATTTATTTATAACATCTTACGTTGCCAGGTCTAGTAAGACCTATGGCAAACACTAATAAATATAACCTAAAATATAAAATATTACATTACATTAAGTAATTATAGTTGAAATAAACTAAAAAGATTAATTAAAAGAAAAAAAAGATATTTACTAATGATAAAACATAACTCATGAAATGTATGTAGCAAAAAAAAGAGAAGTAAAAATAAAAATGAATAACTGGGAAATAACTGAAAGAGAGAGTGAGAGAGAAAGAAAACACTCACACATCACCATTATTGATGGATCAAAGCATTTCCCTTCTTTGAATTAGAAGTTGAATATAGAAATCAGGAGGAAGTCACAACTGAGGAAATTAATTGGGGAAGGAACAGGGCAGAAAAAGAGAGAATAGTAGAATGAAGATAAAATATAGAGAAACTATATAGATTAAAGCTCTTCAAGAAAAAGTACACTAAATAAGAAGCTAAAAAAATTAATAAGTACTGGTAGCAAATATTCTAAAATAATGTCAACCTATTCAGTGTGATACTGAATAGGATTAAACTTAATAATAATTATTTCTCAGCTTACCACTCTAAAAAAATGTTTGATTTCTATTGGTGAATGAAGCCATAACGAACTTTTTGTTTTGCGGATGAATTGCTTGCAAAGTTTCAGTTTCCTGATATCACCAGGGAGAATATTATAAAATTTTGGTCCCAGAAAAAGAAAGCATCTCTGAAAAGTAGTGCAGTTTGGATTAGTTAGTCTCAACCGTAGTTTGCCGAGTAACCTGAGGATCTTATTCGAGATTAGCCATTAGATTTCTATCTCCACTCATTTTATAGAACAGGGATAAAAATGTATTGATTGACCTACATGTGTCTGAAAAGTAGAATTCCTAAGGATTTGAATATTGGGAAGTATGCGCCCGTCTATCAACACCATGAATTATTTTAACAACCGATTTTTGTAAAATTATACGATTTTTAAAATGAGGCATGAAAGTAGATGCACAGCATGAAATTCCATAGAATAGAATAAAATAGAATATTTATTAAGCCAAAGATATTACATATTAATATATAGGCCAGTCGAGTATAAAAAAAATTAAAATTACCATAACATACACACATTTTATAACATACATAATAATTATAAAAGTTTCAAAGTCATTTTCATTCACATTTTAAAATCCTTGAGTGTCCATCTCTCATCAATAAACTCCCTAATTGAGTAAAATGGATTACTCAAAAGAAAAAATTGTACAGTATGTTTGAAGCTCACATAATTCAGCTGCCTTATCTCTAACGGGAGCTTATTCATAAATTTTATTGCTATATTGACAGGACTATTGTCAGTTTTATATAATCGGCTGCGAACAACATTTAGAGATTGACTAGATCTTATTGAATAGGAATGTGAGACATTCCTCATTATCATTTTATCTGGGTTGGCTTTGAGGTACAGTAAACACTGCAAGATATACAGGGAGAATAGGGTAAGTATTCTAAGACCTCTAAAAATATCCTTACAGTGCTCCCGTCTGTGAGCTCCAGCAATAACTCTATCTGCTTTTTTTTTGCACAATGAGAATGTCCTGAGCATGAGAAGCACAACCCCATACGATGAGACCATATGAAATATGGGATTGGAATAGACCGAAATATGCCTGACGTAGTCCATCCTGACCCAGCTCACCACACAGTCGCTTGAGGGCAAACACACTTCCGCTCAACCTATTTTTGAGGCAATTTATGTGATGTGCCCAACTGAGAGTCGAGTCCACAGTGATTCCTAAAAATTTTTGATCATTATTATTACATAAAGACCTTTTCTTGAGCCCAAAAGTGACCGTGATTGTTTTTTCTTCATTGAGAAGTAGTTTGTTAGCAGCCAACCAATCCTGAACAAAACTCAGATTTGTCTTAGACAAAGCCAAAGCCTGATCTCCATCAGCATGCCTATTAAGAACCGTTGTGTCATCTGCATATACAACTATCTCTGCTGGCACATTTGAGCTGAGATCATCAATCATAATTATGAATAGTAATGGCCCAAGGACAGATCCTTGAGGCACACCAGAATTTACAGGTAAACTGCTGGAGCTCTTACCATCCACACAAACATACTGGGTTCTACCTTGCAGATATGAAGAAAACAACTCAAGGGCACGTCCTGATACATGAAAATGTTTAAGCTTTTTCAGAAGAAGATCATGCGACACACAGTCAAACGCCTTACTTAGGTCGCAAAACGTGACTGCAGCATAGGATTTATTTTCAAAACAATCAATAATTCCTTCAATCAACCTGATCAGAGCATGTACAGTTGAAAAGCCTTTTCGAAACCCGAACTGCGTCTTGCAGAGCAAACCATTAGAGTCCAGGAACCTATACAATTGCTTAACAAGAAGTATTTCAATGACTTTGGACAATATAGGAATTAAAGCAATGGGACGATAGTTGGTAACCTGATCATGCTTGCCTTTCTTAAAAACAGGTATTACTTTGGTAATTTTTAGACAGGAGGGGAATTTTCCCTGCGCAATGCACTTACTGATTAGATCTGTAAGTGGAGCCACAAAACAATCTATACTGTCTTTGATTAGAGCATTGGATAGGCCATAGTGATCCCTGCTCTTTTTTGGGGACAAATACCTTACAACCTCCAAGACACAACTCTCCGTTACAGACTTAAAGCTAAACTCGCCAATATTATCAAGAATCTTCTTATTCTTCAAGAAATCAGCTAAAGTTACATTGTTTTGATTTACCAATTTATTTTTAATTTTTTCAGCAATATTCACAAAAAAAGTATTAAAATCATCTGGGGAAATATTGTTTTTGATGTGCTCCGTTTTCTTGGATTTACTTTTGTTCACTATGTTCCACAGTGTTTTAGTTTTGTTGCCAGAACTTTCTATTAAAAAACTATTAGCCTGTTTTTTGCTTCTTTTATTCTAAGTCGATATGCGCATTTTTCCCTGATATAAACATCCTTATACCCAGATTCTGACTTTGAAAGAAAATATAGAAAGTCAAGCCTATCTTTATGTTCTTTAAGCTCTTGGGTATACCAAATACATTGAGCAGGCTTAGGCCTACCCATACTTGATTTAGTTTTCTTAGTTGTACTAAAACTCAGATTATAATAATAAATGATTGTACTCCAGCCGACAATTAAAAAAAGCAAAGTACATAACACGAAGAATACTTACAGGAAAGAAATGCCCCAGTAGATAAAATATCCTCACCAAATATAGTAGGTACTTTATTTATTTTCTTTCTATGCAAGTCCCAAGTCAAACCCTGATCCAATATCAATTCCAGGTATTTGGCAGTCTGATTGGTCAATAACATCACAGTTACAACTCACAGACCTGCAGCTAATCTGATGATACTTAACAGGATCAGAAAAATTGAACGGTACTGATAATGAGAAATTAATAGGAGGTCTTAGTTGCATTAAGTGCTGATTTGTTACAATTAAACCAACATTGCAAGTCAGACAGATCAAGTTGGATCATCCTCTGCAGATCTTTTTCGTTTTTGGCAGAATATGCCAAGGCTGTCATCAGCAAAGGATGTGATTGATCCATTGAAAGTGTGGGAGAACAAATTATTAATGAAAACTAAACATAGTATTGGACCCAAAACTGATCCTTCTGGCACACCGTATTTAACTGTTGCCATCTCACTATTACAATTAGCAATAGAATCAAACTGTTTTCTATTTGATAAATAGGATTTCAGCCACATGTTGGTCACCCCACAGATTCCAGCAGCATAAAGTTTTTCTAACAGGATACTACGCTCTACAGTGTCAAATACTTTTTTAATATCTAAAAATAGACCAGAGGTTCTGTACTTATGGGGTATGTTGATTCCTTGATAAATATCTGACATGAATTTATTTAATGCCTGCTCTGTACTCAAGCCCTCCTGAAAGCCAAATTGATTCTTATGGAAAACATTTGCTCTCTTGAAAAAGCTCATTATTATTTTTTTAAACAGTTTTTCCAAAAGTTTGGAAAAAACTGAAGATGATGAAATAGGTCTGTAGTTTGATATTTCTTTGTTAGATCCATTCTTGAAAATAGGAAAAACTGTTCCACGATATAAGTTTCTCACGGCAAGAGACAATTGATGAATTGAAAGATTATATCGCATGTTTTAGGAGTCATAAGTTGAGAAACTAAAATATTCAAATTCCTGAAAGTACGGTAGTATTTTTATCATTATACATTTCCAATTCCTTTCTCATTTATTATTATCCTATTTTATAATCGATTACTGTGATTTTTCAGAGGAGGAAACTGCAAAAGTTGTAAAAAAACTGAAGAAATCGCTTCCTGATGATGTAAAAAAGGTGAGTTACAAGTGTTTAATATTAGTACTCAAGTATCTAGTCACTGTTCATTTCATAGAGAAGAAGCTCTTGTGATAGAAAAAGTTCGTAAAAGTGCTCTGATATTATTCCAACTTTAACTTATAATAGCTCTTTGTATTTTGATAAATTGTTGAAATAAATCTGGTTGTGAAATAAATCTTGTTACATTATATAAAATGTTGGTCATTAAATTGAACTCAATTTACAAGTATGTAGTATATAATAGTTGATGTACTTGTGTAATAGTTAATATACTTAAATTACAAGTATACTTCCGTACTAGAATTACCATATGTAATAAGGGGTGGCGCATGATATGTCATTCCATTGATTTCTATTCTTCAAATATACTATTCATGTCACACATCAGCGCATGCGCAGAGCTATTACTGGTTTTGTTTGATGGTTTTTGACGGAGATAAAACTGTGAGTACCTTCGCCAGGTATAAAAGAACGCCTTGAGGCGTTTTGCTGTTGTGTTTGATGCAGTGTGCGGCCGGATGTATTTTTAATTTAACATGATATTCTGCGACCAACGTCACATGTTTTCAAGGTACCCATGCGATTCCGTTTCGAAAAAGTGTAGCCTACTACAGGAAACCCAAAAAATGTAGTGGAAGTCAGATTTATGCTGCATGATCTCCGAAGATTTTTGTTGCACAAACGGTAATGTGACTAAGAACTTTTTTTAAACAAAATCACTGGAAGTATTGAACAATTGTGCATCAGAATATATTTGCAAGAATTATTCCTTACTTCTAAACAAAAATTCATAAAGAAAAACATATCGTGCGCCACTTTGTACATTCTCAAGCTAGAAACAACAATTGATTTCTGTTACAAGAGATATCAGTAAAAAATAAAGGAATTGAGATGTGGACATAGTGGGAATTTGTAATCGTGATAATAATAATTTATAATAGTAAGCATAATAGTTCATATTATATTCATGAAAAAAAAAGATTAGTGTTCACTAAAAACTGTTTTCAATAGAAGGCACGTTTTTCCAAGCTTTGATTAGTGATTGACATAAAATATTATAGTTTATTGTTTTATTCGTTGATCTTCACGGAAAATTTGATAGAATAAAATTCTTTATAGTACGGAAATCCCCTGTCGACCACCAGACTGTTAAATAACCTGATATGCTACGTCATATTATGTTTGCCATTTCTTATTTACCTAGGAAAGCGTAAACTTACTGGCTTCAGTTGTGCTTTGTTTACATGAATGATAATAATTTTTTTCAGATATTGTCAGAAAATAAAGATCAAAAACCCATTGACCAAAAAATGGATAAGAATCAAAATACTGTGAAAGAAGCGGCTTCAAAGACTTCGGTAATATTTGTTTTCTGTTCAGTATCGTTTAGTAAAGACTTGTGCATGATATTAATTGAACTCAATTTAATATTGAGATCACACATTTTGTGGTAGACATTAATTATTATCTCTTAGCTGTTAGTACAATCTCCTAATATGCTATCATGATTATAGTACCTGTTCTTTGAGTTTAATGACTCCAAAAGGCAGAAAACAAAATATATAATTTATTTAGGTCTCTCGGTGAACGTGGAGTCAGGGCGCTCGTGGTATCAAGCGCAGGGACTATGATTGACCCAGCTTTTATTCACATCAAATAAGAATCCCAAGCGCCGACGGACGGAGTGCCTACTCAACTTTATTCACCATCCATTGTGGCTCTGCATCTATTTTATTAATAGGATTTTCTTCATCCTTCTGATCATTTTTGGAAAGTTGGAGATATCTTTAAAATTTGGGGGAGTCTGTTGATAATTCTCATTCCACAATTGTGTGGACCCTTTTCCAAAAGAGTCAGTCTATGTACCGGGTAACCGAGGATCGAGCCACCATTCCTCGTATTGTAGGGATTATCGAGTACAGCAGATGAGAATACCCTCCAATTTTTATCTACATATGCGATGATCTCCAGGAAGTACATGGCTGGCAGGGTCAGTATCTTCTCTCTCATAAAATAAGGCCTGCAAGATGTTCGGGCTCCCAGGTTGAACATTATTCTCAGAGCCCTTTTCTGCCTCCTGAATACCACACAAAGGTGAGTGTCATAGCCACCCCAGAATATCAAACTGTAACGGATGACAGACATGAGATAGCCATGATTGCACGCAGGGATTTGTATCCTACAGCTCCCCTAACACACCTCAGTGAGAACAGAATAGCAGATACCCTGACTTTAAAATAGTATTACATCTCTTAAAATGGTTAAGCTCTAGAATGTGAAATGGTTTTCCTTATTTTGAGTGACATGCTATTTCTGATACCCTTTAATAAACTATTGGTTATCCAAAGTTTCAGTTTCATCTTTTACTACTTTTGCGCTCCGTAGATGAGCTAATTTGATGAGAACCAATTTATTATAAAACTTACTAAAGGCCACTCTTGTATACATTTTAGAATATACATCATTACGTAATTCTTCATTCGTTTTATTTGTGAAAAGGGAGTTTTTTTATTTTTTCGGATCATGAAGCCCGCATAGGTATGAGACCTGTGCGTGAGTAATGAACTGAATGGTGGTGATTGATGAAAAAAAAAACACTCGATGAGTTGGAACTACAGTTTTAGGTGGGTACCGAACCACCGAGAAGTGATTTTATAGCAAAGAACAAAGTCTTTTTTGCTGGCCAATCCAATCGGTCACCCTTACAAAGATGGCCCAAGAGTTTTGTAGCTTATCTCTGATTGAACAGATACCTGCTACGGGACTCGGCTATCACTTCCCTGATTTAAAAAATTGTTATTAAAATATAATGCACTATTGGAATGGGCGGGAAAATCTCGAGACTCTATACCACTTTTTATTGGGGATGTTTCACAGAGACAAGATTTCACAGAGACAAGTTGTGCTTTTAAACGATAGTAGTGTCATAGGGACAAGGTGTCGTAGAAGCAAGTAGTTCTAAAAGTGGCAGTGTCACAGAAGCAAGTTCTCACAGAGACAAGATGACAGTTTTAAAATTATATGCAGTTTCACTGGGACAAGATCTCATAGGAGCAAGTTTGCGTGGCGTGTTGCCTACATCTGAACTTGAAGGCATTTCATTTGTTTTAGTAAATTGAATGCCTGCGGTATTTTATTTCTCCATGTTTGTTTTTTTTTTTTTTTTTGTTATATCTATGAATATACTTAAACAGTGAAATATATATCAATATATATTTATCAAATGAGATGTGGGCACTGAATTAATTATTATCTGCAAAAAGCGAAAATTTAAGCTAGATATGTAACAGCCTGTAGTCTTTGCTTTATACGACTAATTCACTAAGAAATAAAAGGTAATAAAAGATGAATAAATCCTAATACGAACCTAATTTATTCTACATTAAGTACATCATCCATCGAAATAGTGAAAACTAACCAAAACTTTATTAGATTCATTGTCTACCTTTCTTATCTAGTCTATCTTTCTAAAAACTAATTGTAAACGCTGAGGACCACTCATTAATTTCCCCATCCATAAAAAAATGGATTTGCTATAAATTTCTGATTAATTTGTTTTAGTCTGCGACATGCAGAATTCCATAGAGGTTTCAACCCCTGTAAAATTATGGGTGTCACGTGACTTTTTCTGTGTAAAATTTTATTCAGACGTTTCAGTCCTTGCCATATTTGCCTTGAGGGAGTAGCCCAATAATTTGTGTGGCTAAAAATTTGTCAAATTAAGTGTTAAATGTAAAATTCTCAGGTAGGACCACAGAGTATTTAACGTAGTGTTCCTAAAGACAATGTCTATTTTTAAGACATTGTAAAACCCCAAACTACGACTTCAAAACCAGCTGAATAGTGAGGTACAGGATGGCAGCCTAGTGAGGGGACAGCAATATTCCACACCGCCTTCTGTCAACTTAATTTGTCAAAGTGGTGAATATAAAAGTCATATAATTTATGAAATTCCATTTGTGCGTGCATTAAAAGTGTCATCGGAAAATATCCATCACTGAACGACCCCTAATTTAAATTACAACTGCACAGGCACGAATCGTCTTCCTCGTCGTCTAAAAACACCCTTAGTGAGGTGAAATCACACAAACTTCATTAGATTTCAAATAGCTTACTACAAACAAGACTTCTTAAAATCTTAATAACCATAGATTCAATTTCCATTCCTATTTTTAATAAATTCCATCCAAATTCTAATTCTAGGTTCCATGCTTGGAACATAATTATATACTCTTCTTGTGCCAATAAATTTTCAAGTATTATTTTTTACTTTATTCTGTGTTACACCCTGCTTGACGATTGCTCTGGTCCAACTTTTTATATCACTCATTTGTGAGTCAGGAGTTCAAATTGTTGAGCTTACCTGTTCAGGATTGAGCAAGGGTAGAAACAGTATTCTGTCCCTAGTGGATTTGAATATATATCACACACAGTGGCGTTATTCAATAATATCGGCCACTTCACAGGTGATACTGAATTATTGGCAGGCCCGCCGGGACACCAGGACGTATCCCGGTGCGCCCTCCAGCCTGGAAAATTTGGCGCCCTCCTGTTCTGAAACTGACAGATTTTACAACGAGGCTTATCGTCGTTATAGCCGAGCGGCCGGGTTGAGTGTTGCGACAGTAGGGCGTAGGCTACTACTGAATGGACTTGATTCTTCCAGTACCCGCGCGGGGCGCCCTTGGCTAGGACATAGGCGTAACGAGGGGGGGGGTTTGGGGGTCGTAACCCCCCCCCCCCCATTGCTTGGAAGAAATTTAAAAAAATTGTTAAAAAACAATTAGAAAAAGTAAAAATTAGAAAGATTATTTATTTAAATTGAAGCTAATGAATGTAAAGGAACCTGTAGCTGACACCTCCTTAGTAAGTCAATTCATTATTATCTTTTTTTTTTTTGAGAAGCCCACATAGGTTTGAGACCTGTGCGTGGGTAATGAGTTGGATGATGGTGATTGATGAGTTGGACCTACAGTTTTAGGTGGGTTCCGAACCACCGGGAAGTGATTTTACAGCAGAGAACAGTCTTTTTTGCTGGCCAATCTAATCGGTCACCGTTACGAACAGGACCTACGAGAACGCAGCTTATCTCTCTGATTGAACAGATACCTGCTACGGCTCGCGGCTATTGTCTGGATTAATGAAAAAAATTTCAGAATATATCTTTTTTATCTATTTTTTCTTCATAATTATATTTTGTATAGTATACATAACTGTCAAAGTTCATAGCAGCAGTATTTTAGTTCTATTTTATAAGATATTGTTATTGTCTTTTCTTATTTACTGTATAATTTCTGATGTTGAGAGACAAACCATTCCTCCACACAGGCTATAGCCTAATGAGGAACAAACTTAAAATTTTTATTTTATTCTATGTTTTTAATATTTTTATTCAAGTGAATAAAGTATTTGAATTTGAAAAAAATTCACTCAAGTCATTTAAAGGGCTAATTGGAATAAATTTCGATACAAATTTATTTTTGATTTTAAAATCACTTGACATCTATACCAATAGCTGACACCCCTTTTTTTGTCACCTCCAGTAGCTGATATACGTATCAGGTAAGGAATGACCTAATTTGATTTCATATATATCAAATGGTAATCATACATATAAAACATATACTAGCCTACACATACTGGAGATATCAACAATAATTTCAAATAAAATTTCAGACATGGTCCCCAGTGGCTGACATAAATACGTTGACATCCCCCCCAATTAACATAAAATATGAAAATCATCCCCTAATAGGTGAACTCAGGGTATAATCAACATATATTCAAGCTCTAGCATTCTAAGCATTAGTTAATTTTAAATAATGATTATTTTGACAGTACTTTGAGATTTTCAAACACTCTTACTTCGATATTTCCTAAAGAATTCCACCTAGAAAAAAAGGATTCTTGTCTGACAGCTTATCCTCAAAGTATTTTTCCCCATCAAAAATGATGCCTAGCACAGGATTCAATGGTACCAGTTTATGCACAAAATACCAGTTTAATTCTCAATGGTTTGAATTTTAAAACTACCCACTATGGCCTTAATAATAAGAAAAAATATGAAGATGTGTCAGCTTGGTTTGGAGGGGGGGGGGGGGGGTCGTCAGCTTCTGGTTCCTTTACCCTACATGATTATTGTATAATATATATTATATCTATATTCTGAGATTTTTTGATGAGAGTTATATGTAAGAGTGGTTGACCGGGGGGGGGGGGGGGGTAAACCCCCCCCATAAGTCAACTCTAGTTACGCCACTGGGCTAGGATCTGGCCTATTTCAACCCAAAATTATTCGAATCCCAAGAATCTCTTCCTTCTTAAGCATTGAAGGTAATAGAATTATAACCAGATTGAGATCGTCTTCGACAAACAAAAACTGTTAAAAGCACTGAGAAACTGATATTTTGAACTCCATAGATCCAGACACCGCCAGGGGCGCACCCAGACGTTTGGTTTGGTAGGAGGGGGGCTTACCAGGTAAAAATATTTTGGAAGGGGAAAAGGGTAAAATTGAGATTTTCTGAGCTTTTTTTTCAAGGTTGTGGCTCGATAAAGTTCATTGAGGGGGTTCATTACTTGACTTTTTAAAGAGTATTAGCTATGGGGAATCAAACTGTGTCTTATTTGTACAGAGTGTTTCAAGGGTTCAAAATGATTCTGCCAGACTGCATAGACATCTTCTCATGAAGATGAAAAAAATCAAATTAATGAAGGTCCGGAAACGCTTTGTTACAGAAATAAAGAGGGTGAAAGTTAGCAGCTATTCCATCAGAAAACTCTAAGCCCTTCATATAGGTGGTGTGAATTAAATTAATATTGGCTAAATGTGCTACAAGATCTACTATTATACATTTTGCAAAGTAATAAGACTTTTGCGTGAGTAATAAAGTGAACGTGAAATGCCAGTCTGAACGCAAATCGAGATTACCTCATCTTTGAATTGGTGGGATATTTTGCAAAAATTTACAAAATGATCATGAAAACACGTTTTTTTATTGTCGGCTTAATCGGTGAACTAATTTAATTGGCAATGGACCAAATCTTTTTCAAATTCTCCTTCAAAGCTTGTGAAATCATTTTTTTTTTTAAATTAAATGTGAATGTACCTAATAGTTGAGAACCAGGGCTTAATTTCAGCCGGAGCACACCGGAGCGGAGATCCGGTACCTTTTAGACGCTTCGATTTATCTAAATCGATAATAGATCCATTTATTTTAAACCAGATCTGAACTAGCTGGAAATTATTGTTTTTTTTTTATTTATTTTAGAATAAGTTTTTGAATTTTGTAGCTATGGTTTTCAAGTTTTCGTCAAAATCGTTTAAAAGACCTTATTTTTAAAAAACCTGAATCTTATTATTTTGTATATTATGTAATGTTAAATGTGCATTACTAACCATGCTCAAATGCGTTTAAAATGCACCAATTCAAGTGTAATTTTCATAACGCCACTGTGTGCGATGTACATTCAGATCCACTAGGGACAGGATACTGTTACTACCCTTGCCCAAGCCTGAACAGGTGAATTCAACGATTTGAACTCCTGACTCACAAATGAGTGATATAAAATAGTTGGACCAGAGCAATCGTCAAGCAGGGTGCAACACAGAATAATGTAAAAAATAATACTTGTAAATTTATTGGCATAAGAAGAGTATTTATGTTCCAAGCATGGAACATAATTAGAATTCAGATGAAATTTAGGCCTATTGAAAATATGATTGGAAATTGAGTCCATGGTTATTAAGATTTTAACAAGTCACATGACATCCATAATTTTTCAGGGGTTGAAACCTCTATAAAATTTTGCATGTCACGGATTGAACAAGCAAAATAATGTGAATAAATTTATAGCAAATCCATTTTTTATGGATGGGGAAAATAATGAACGGTCCTTAGAGTTAACAATTAGTTATTTAGAAAATAAACAATAATTTTAGCATAATTTGTTTGACAAAAATTGTCCGAAAGCCGGTTCATTTACAGCTGACAGATTACGTATAAGAAAGGTAAACAATGAATCTAATAAAGTTTTGGTTAGTTTTTACTATTTCGATGGATGATTGAATGCACAACATACCTATTTATTGTACTTATTGTACAATAAATCAGGTTTGTATTATGATTTATTTATCCAATTTGGTTCATTAATAATTTATTCAAAATTATTCTCAATTTATTTCTTGGTGAAATAGTCGTATGAAGCATAGACTTAGGCATAGACTAAGCATAGACTATGTCTAGCTTAAATTTTCGCTTTTTGCAGATAAAAATTAATTCAGTGCCCACATATCATTTAGTAATAATGCGACCCCACAATATTCATTGCACTTATATAAATTTTGAATGCTTATTAACTCGTCGTTCAGAAGGTTATTTATTGCTCAGTTGAATTAGAGCTATAATTAAAAAGATGATTTCATCGTATTTTTCACATTCTAACTTTGCCTTATAGTTAAGTCAACATCCATCAGTAAAACCCCATCTACAGTATCAACAACAGCTACAACTCAACTGCCGGATATGCATAAAATTGAAAATTGCCCCCCTGCGTTCCCCACACAACCCGTTAGAAATTATTTTCTGTAATCTACAGTACGCGCCATATAGCTGTGCCCGCGTGTCCTTGAAATACCTTGTTGATGAAGTAAGGTTCGCGGGGTGATATCAATGCCTTTCTACATACGTCTGCTGTCTTCTTCATACGTCTGCTGTCAGTGCATTGCACTTATAACACTGCGTTCAGATTGCTTGCATTCGGGCTGTGATTCGGGTTTACTTTTCGGTCAAGTGTTTCTCCTCTTCGTTGTTATTCTAGTTTAATAAAGTGGAATTCGTAAAAAAATGTATATTGCAACCTTAGAGTCCAACTTCATTCACTGAATTGAACAAACTAGATCAGTCAGTCTGCTGCAAAGGCGAAGACAAGTTGCTTTGTTGTATTGTTGGAAGTGCCTATAGGGAGCATAGATACGCGTATTTAGAATCTTTGCAAAATCTCACCAAACAGGTCTAGTCAGATGATTCTTTCACAGAAAATAAATTCAATTTATTCTCTACATTTCATACGCTCAATGTATATGAAAATTATTGAAGACAAAGAAGTTTCTCGATACATAACTTTTCAATGTCATAAAAATTTTGATTTGTAAATTTTCTGTATTAATTGTCTTGTGCTCGGAAAATCTTTGATTGAAATGGGATTTAATCGATGGTTACGGCATTCTCGAACTTTTTTATTATATTACCAAAGTTTCATCGATTTCTAATGAATGGTTCAACAGTAGCTATGTTGGGAATGAAATGTGAACACATTTTTTGAATGAAGTCTGGTTTTTATTAAATTCCAAATATCTTTGTAATGAGTAGATTCTCGTTGAAAAGGCAAAGGACAAAAATGATGCACATCGGTTAGTTTAATAGAATGAACTTTGTTCTAAAACAATATTCGAACCTTTTGGAAAATGGTCAAATGTTTTCAGCGCGGGTAGTGTCGTACTCTCCTGGCCCTTTGCCGGCGGGCACAGCTACGTGGCGACTACTGTACATAATTCGCTGAGCTGAACAAAAACGTTCTTTGTCATTTTTCGATTCAAAGTACGGTTTAAGAGTTCGAAGTTTTGTTTCCCCTCAATTCCCCCCAAAATAAAAATTTCGGGGTTTAAAATTTTCTAGGTAGTTTTAGCAGATATTTGACCTGATACGATGGTCTAAAAGTCAAAAATACTTTGTCAGGAAAAATCTGAAAGTTGAATTTGGACTTTGAAAAAAATTATAAAATTTCTTAAGGTACAGTTACACCAGAGCGAACAGGAAAGAACCGAACGTTCACTGGTGTTCGCTGTGGTTCGCTAGCATTCGCGAACACCTGAGAATGGGAGTAGTCACACCAGAGTGAACACACATGAATAGTCTTGATTGATTCATGATCGTCGTGTCGTTCGCTTGTGCTCCGTCCACCACAAGAACTCCACGGTGACCATAGCCTTATCATGGACGAGTGCAATGGTGATGGTGATAATGAATAAAAATTTAATTCTTTAATTCTTTAAATTTTAATTCATTATCACCATCACCATTGCACTCGTCCATGATAAGGCTATGGTCACCGTGGAGTTCTTGTGGTGGACGGAGCACAAGACGGACGCAATGGTGATGGTGATAATGAATTAAAATTTAATGAATTTTTATTCAACAGTTTATAATCAGGACTACTAGGATCCCATAGCCCTGGCCTTGATTTGTACTCTTCTATCAGATCCAACACTTTGTCATCAGTCCACTCCATAGTTAATAGGAATAATAATTTAGTACAACAAACTACAAAATAACAAACCACCAAACAAACAACAGCAAACAACTCTGTTGATAGCAGTAACAAGGTTAAGTAGGTTATGTTGACAAGGACCAGACTGGAGTCACTCCGACTTGGTCACACTGAAGCGAGCACCGAACTCGAGTGAACGCGAATTTCCTTTGATCATTCGCTACAAAACCGACAATGGATGGAGCAGGCGCGAACACGAATATGCGACTACCGAGCGCTGTCGAACACGGCCGATTGGTGTTCGCTGCCGCTCGAGGCGCCGGTCACACCAAAGTGAATTTCGCATTCGTTACTGCTCGTTCGCTCCTGTTCGCTCTGGTGTAACCGTACCTTTACATGTGATATATGAAATAAGACCGCCTTGGTGCGCTGAGAAGAATGAGCCCGATTTAATTCTATGTGGATAGGGCGGGTGATTTTACTAAAACGTTAGGGCGATTTTAAGCGTAAAATTTCTAAATAAAGGGCCAGCATATTAAAAATTTCAAAATTTTTTATATATACGTCGTTTGGCTATTGTTCGAAGTATCTTCATACCAAATTTCAAGAAAATCGGTCAATCCGTTCGGTTTAAACTTCGGGACATACACACACACACACACACACACCAAATGCCAATCGCTCGTGTTGAATCAGGGAACTCGGTCCATCTCCATTTCTCGTATTGTATCCATAGACTAATTCATGGTGTTCAAGATAATTTTCAACATTTTTTCTAAAATGAATTGGATTATAAAAAATATATTGTGATGTTCTAGTTTATTATTGAATGAACTCCATATTAATTTTCAAATAATCATTTTATTTAACATCATCTAGTACAGTGATGGGCAAACTACGGCCCGCGAGTCAAGTGTGGCCCGCGAGCTGGTTTAATCCGGCCCGCAACATGCTTTTGAGTACACACTAAAATCTCGTTTGTATATATTAAAAAATAAATATAATATAATGCGAGATATATGTTTTGCGTTACTGAATTGAAAAATATATTATCGCTTCTGAGTTTGCATTGAGAGTTTAAAATGTGTTATTAATAAATTGGGGTAGGTAAAGCTTACAACGAAAAATCGACAGGGAAAAGTACTCAAATTTTAATTGAATTGAATTTCCGCTGTTGAATTATGATGAAGGAGTCATAATTGTCATAACAAGTTTCGCGCCTCTGTTCACTGTTGTCAGTGGATAAGTTGTCATTTATGTTTCAATACATGCTTGAAATTGGTCAAAAATTACAAACATAAACTAGTTTCATTATTGATCATTCAATACTAAAATGCCCTCACATTGAAAATTATTAGTATTATTATTTTAATAAGAAAATGTTATATATTTTCAATTATAAGGATATATATTTTATATTTTCAATTATTAAGGATAATCATCATTGAGGTAAAAAATTTAAATTGATGACTGAAATGTCAACAAACGAGTTTAATGATAATTGATCAATTTTTTTTGGCCCGCTCACATAATTTCTAATTTCAACTGGCCCTCTCCTTGAAAAGTTTGCCCATCCCTGATCTAGTATATTATCTATTAAATTCACAATATACCTACGTCACTATCTATCTTTCACGTCCTATTGTTATACATCTCCCAATCCAACTCCCAATAACCAACTTGTTTTTCTCTCGTCTCCCTTGGCAATCATATGATTTTCGTTTCATTACAATATATTTCATTACATACATTTCATTACATAGCAGAATTAAAATACCAAGTTTTGTAAAGTGAGAATTACATGACTCTCTGGAAAAGATCTAGTATAGCTATAATGGCCTTTTTCTGCCAGATAAATACTTTTTTGTTTAAAATGAGCAGTTACCCCACATTCTTATGTCATAACTTAAATGAGAATGAAAAAGACCATAGTAACTCATCATTAATACTTTAAAGCTGTCTGATGTCTTTAGTCGCTTAAGAAGGTAAGCTACTCTGACGAGATGTTTACATATTCAAAACAATTCATAGATTTATGAGATGTAGTCTAGAGTATTTAGACTATAGTCTAGACGACATTACAGAGACTCAACTGAACAAAAAATTCCATATTTCAACCTTTGGCTAAAAAGATGGCTAAAAATTCGAAATACGTCTATTTCGGGCGTATTTGTGGTATATTTTATAAAAACCTTTCTTAGCACACGTCCAAAGCGTCAACTGACCATTTTTACCAAATTTAAACTTTTTTGGCCATAAGGTTTTCAAGAAATGGTGATGAATAAGTCATTTGGCTTTTTTATATTTTATTTTATATTAGATACATATTAACATTATACTTTCGATCTAAAGGTCTAAAGGTCTATTAAAATACAGCAGACATTCAATTTACTAAAACAAATTAAATGCCTTCAAGTTCAGATGTAGGCAACACGCCACGCGAACTTGCTCCTGTGAGAACTTGTCCCAATGAAACTGCATATAATTTTTAAACTGTCACCTTGTCTCTATGAGAACTTGCTTCTGTGACACTGCCACTTTTAGAACTACTTGCTTCTACGAAACCTTGTCCCTATGACACTACTATCGTTTAAAAGCACAACTTGTCTCTGTGAAATCTTGTCTCTGTGACACGTATCCTTTTTATTAAATGTATTCGAGCCATCATAGCTTCATAATCTGTTATTGAACAATTATAAATAGCTGGGTGCCGTGAACATAGGTGAGATTTAAGAAACAAATGATCAATACAAAATTAACGAGTTGCTGAATATGTAGTGCAAGTATCTTACCATCTTTAATTCAGATGAACCAATAGTCTTTCTGGATCGCAAGCTTTCGCGGTTCTCTGAACAATGCCATCGTGGCGGGGGCCAGATGCTGATGAGCGCACACACGTCCATCAGTTGAAGACTCACTCATCATCTTCTTTGAAACACCAGGACCTCCTTCATCACGTTTGGCAGCAATTTTAAAATGGGTCAAGCAGTTCTTTTTATCTTGTCTGCTAAAGAACTAGGAAACTATTGGCTTGATGTTATCCTTGTTTCCTGATAGCAGTCTATGAGCAGTACTAAGTTTATTTGAATTTATCAAATACTGATTTATTCGGCGTCTCAGGAATTCCGGTAACGATTACATTATCTCTTGCGTATAGCCTTGCATATAGGACTTTTCATTTTTCAATTCTGTAATTTCATTTCTCAACAAATCAATTTCCTTTTTCAAGTGTTTCACTTCTGTTATAACTAATCAGTTCTTTTTTAAAGAAATGAAGCTCATTGGAAATGAAAACTATAGTTTTTTATTGAAATCATCTTTGAATGTAGGAGATAATTCAGAGAATAACGTTTCTCATAAAATGAGCAATGGCCTGTATATCTAGGGTTGAGAGAGAGAGAGAGAGAGAGAGAGAGAGAGAGAGAGAGAGCGCGCGATTGTCTTTCATCAGCAGCAGTTGCCTTTGATCACTCCTCCTCCTCCTCGACAGATAGAGAGCGATCGTCCGTCTCACTTGTAGACGCGCTCGAGCCTGTCTTGCAAGCAATACACTTCCACTTGGACTTATTTTCACTAGACATTTTTTATAAGATTTGATTATTTAACCAACTGACACGCAAAATTGTATTTTGTGTCCCGTTGAAAAGTCTTGTCCATGATCATCCGCATTACAGTTAATACACAACATATTTCCGATATTTAAACGAGATTACAATAGAAACAACAAAGAGACAGAGCAAAACAAAGATTGATGCTTACTCCACGTCTAGAGGCGAACTCTATATGATTGCGTCTAGTAATATACGACTATCATTCCAATTTCAAATCGTTTTCATTTTTCAGTCAGACACTAAAGCTACAATTTCCAGTCAGAAAAAAGCAGTAGACTTTCAAGATATACAAAATGATCAATTCCTTGCGCTTGCTGAAAAGTCTTCCAATGAACGATTCTCTGGTCAAAGGAAAGAGGTAAAAACATTGTCATTATTAGTGCATGACAAAATCCAATTTAACCATATTCACTCATAAGACATCTATGAAATTCCAACTTTATAGGTATTGTTTTGTCTTGTAGCTCAGTTGGTTGGAACGCTTGTCTCTGATCAGATAGGACTCTGGCAGGCTGGTGGTCCTGCAGTCTCGAGTTCGAACCTCTTTGACCTTGGATATTTTCTGCCATCATTCACCTTTTTACCCACGCACATATCTCAAGACTCATTTGGGCATCATCAAACAAATTATTATTTCATTGATTTTATGAAAGAAAATTTAACATTTTCATACATCATAAATCTCTTCAATGGCTATTCTCAATTAAGGAACCAAATTCTAAAATGCTATGCTGGACTAAAACTTGAGGAATATGATTTCGAACTTCAATATAAAAAGGGTCCTAGTAGCCAAAGTACCAATGCCCTATCCCAAATTCAACTCAATAATAATCATATAAATGCTGAAAATTTGAACGAACCCCAGACAACACACAACATAGACATCAATGTAGTAATAGCTGATGCAGTGCAACTGGAACTAGACGAAAATCAACCAATCGTTGTAATATGTACAAGTACATCAAAACATTTAGACATCACTGGTGAAGAAAAGGTAGACATTATCATCAGAAGGTAAAACAAATCATTGAGGAATACAAGAAACGTATGAGCGAATAAAATGTATTTAATATTGGCCAAGCATGAGATTTCGCATACAGGATGCAATAAACCAATGCAAGATTTTTTCGAAGACAAAATACAAGAGAATACCACTGAGATTGGAATAAAATCTCACACACATTAGCAACAAGACCTCTTCAAATTCTACACAAGGATAGCATAACATTCGAAAAACAAAAATTCCTGCAAATTATAGATAGTTTTCAAGATATACTCAAGCGTATCAACTAAGAAGTGCAAAAGGCCTAAAATTTTTAAACAAGTTAATTAAGTATTTTTCCTACAACTGCTCGTTACAGAAGACCAAAGATTATAATATCAGACAAAGGCGCTGAGTTCAATTACGCTTTGGTTAGAGAGCTGCTACAAGTTCATAAAATACAGATTCATCTCATAAGTACTCAACATCCTCAATCAAATGAAATGAATGAGAGATTACATTCTACATTGATACAGCATAATTCTCTTTTAAACATTCGTTCGGAATTCGCCAAAGAACCCATTGAGAACAAAGTAAATTATGAAAAAATTAAATTGAGAACAAAGTAAATTATAGCATATAATAATAGTATACATTCGGTGACGAAATAATGCCCTTCGAAATTCTTTATGGACAAACAAATCAAAATACACTTTTTAACAACATGGACATAGAAAAAACAAGTGATTTATTTATTTTAAAGATTTGCAGAACAGAGTTTTATACTCCTATTACTCTGCAACTGAACAAAAATAATACATATTGAGAGTAATAACATCAAAGAGAGAAAAAAAGAGAATATACTGAGGTCAATATTGAAGAAAAATAATGATACAATTAAAAAATTATAGAAGAATGATAAACGACTATACTGTATAAGTAGTCATAAAACAAAGCGAAGAAACTGTAAGAGACAATTAAAGAAATTAATGAAAAAGCCAAGGAATCCAGTCTTACTAGAAGAAATGCAAATAAAGAATCAATACCAGAAATTCCGCCAGAAGTTCATGTGAATAAACATCCAAAAACAGAGAACAAATGTAATAAAGAAAAAATAAATTTTGAAGTCGGCGCCAAATATTTTATAAATTCTTTTTTAGGATGAAGCACACATATGTCTGAGACCTGTGCGTGGTTAATGAGTTGGATGATGGTGATTGATGATTTGGACCTACACTTTTAGGTGGGTTCCGAACCACCGGGAAGTGATTGATAAGAAATTCTATCTAATATCAAAACTAACACTGTATTTCAATTAAATATGTGATTTACACTCACTTTTACTGGAATACAGTGTCAGTTTTGATATTAGATTGTTCAATTATTTCGTCATGGAAGACAACTCAGAGTAATTCTGTTATATTTTAAAAGTTTATGGGAAATTTGGCGCCGACTTCAAAAGATTACTTGTATAAAATTAAAACTTTTCTCAGTTTAAAGTAACTTAAATACTTTATTTTAAACTTTTTAGTACGTGAGTATTTTATCATTTCACTGAAGTCGGTTTCTTTTTTTGTTTCAAACTTTTCAAAATTTTCAAACTTTGAAAACATGAGAAATTTCTTAAAGCCTACATTATGAAATATTTATCAAATTAGCAAGCTAATAATTAATTAATAACATCCAAACTTAAGTAACTAAAAATCCACTTATAAGAAAAGATAAACTAAGGAAAATTCTACAACGTTTTATTTAATGTGGAATATTGTATTTAGGAAAATTATAATAGCAAAAGGCTTCTTAAAAGTGAAATGGCTTTTGATTCATTTTGATGTGGTCCCTTTCAGAATATACCTACACTGAAATAGTAGGCCTATATTACGTTAAAAGTGTGGAAAATTGTGTTTACTGAAAATATGATAAGTTAAGATTGAAATGAAGACTTCGAAGAATGCTCCTTTTTTTAAATATTGGGGTAAGTATTGGGCCGATCCTTGCGAAACTTGGATGGGACCACCGCTGAGCGATGCTCTTTCATTTAAAAAAAATTTATCGAAATTGGTTCAATATTGTTCGAATGATTGATGTACAAACATAAAAAAAACAGGTCGAATATAGAACCTTGTTCTTTTTGGAAAACGGTTAAAAATCGAACAACTCAGAAAAATTACAATGAATAGTGTAGTGACAGCTGTCAGCTGTCACTCAAGTTAGTTTATCATATGTTATGTTAAGATTATGTATCCAAGATAAAGTTGTTTTGAGTTTGTGGCTCTGAAGCATTGACGCATTTCTTCATGGTGTTAGAAGAATGGGGCCCAAAAAGAGAAACCAATAAAGAAAAACTGGAGATTTAGAAGTTGAGAGAAGAGAGCAAGAAGAGTTTCAAGGATCGGTAGCTCAGTTTCAAGTTGCCACCCCAGAGTGTTTCAATTTTCGGGAGCCTCAAGGATGGTCCAGATGGATCACAAGATTTGAACGGTTCAGATTTGTCAGGTAAGTCTGAACGATGCCAGGTAGATATGCTTTTATATAGTCTTGGCGAAGAAGGAGAAGATTACTGAAATCTTTCAGACTGACTGAGGAGGAAGCACATTGATATGAGATAGTTAAAGAGAAATTTGAGGCATATTTTGATTTTAAAAAGAATGTAGTGTATGAAAGAGCAAAATTTTTTAAACGGAGACAGTCAACAGGAGAGCCAGTGGATTCATTTGTGAATGATTTACACAAGTTGGCTGAAGGATGCAATTTTGGGGATTTACGAGAGGAATTGATTAATAAATAACAATCAACAAGAAGGATGTAGTGACAGCTGTCAGCTGTCACTCAAGTTAATCATATGTTATATTAAGATTATGTATCTAAGATGAATAAAGTTGTTTTGAGTTTGTGGCTCTGAAGCATTGACGCATTTCTTCAAATAGGTATATTGATAATACTCAAATAAGCTATATCAATGAACAATTGACTAATCCTATTCACAATCGTGTTCCCTCTACCTCATACTGAGGTTCTCTTCAGGGGCAGTGCAGTTGAGAAACATTAGAAATAACGTAGAAATAATTGCAGTAGATCTAGGTACTGCAAAAATTGAAATAATAAAACATTTTTTCATTCATTATTATGACCCGAAAAATATTTTCACTCTTGTCAATAATTTGAACGTCTATTATGATGTGTCAAAATGTATTGAAAATAAGATTCCTGTAATAAAAAATACCGAATATGTTCCCGAAGATGGAAGTAAATGTTTTAGGAAATATCCCAATTTATGAAAATGAATGATATATACAAAAATCAAAACATTCAAATATTTTAATAAAAAATTTTACTATAAAATTCAATTTTAAATTTATTTAAATAAATCCCTAAACTTAAATTTATGTACTATTAACTATTTGATATTTACTAACCATGTGAAAAATGTTATAGAAGATAAATTAGAAATCATTGATGTTGAGTTTAGTGAAAAGGTCTAAAAGAGGATTTATTATGGCCTAGGAGCCGCAGTAAATTTTTTTACTGCAAATTCAGCCGCATATGATGGTGAAATGTATAAGTTATTTGAAAATTTGAAGAAAAACTTTAATGACCGATTTTTCGTCTCTTCTTATCTTTACATAGTCCTTTCTGTCCACCCACAAAAAACTTCAAGTTCAGTTCATTTTTTTCCACTTTTTTAGCTTAAGCAAATGAAATTCTTCTAGCCGGACAAAGAGATTTATTAATATAGATTATTTATAGCCAAGCCCAAGTTCCTTGTAGAAAAGCACTCTCTGTATCTTTTGATACGGCTGTAATATACTTTTCAGGTATCTTATTATAATAGATGAATTGTATAAAAGAAATAATGTATATATTTTAAGAAATTTCATTAGAGTATCAATGCATATTTATTTTATAAATCAATGAACGAAAGAAATTCGCGTCAACATGCTCGTTCATGAAGTGTTGTAGTCGAACCGTTGAGTTATTTTTCAAAATAATAGATTGAATTTGAATATATAACTTATTTGTACTGTATATTTCACAGTTTGAGAAGCTATTGAAGGATGGATATGAAGCAGCTAATAAAGAAGCATTTTCAAAAGCGTTGGAATGTTACAAAAAAGCTCTAAAAATTATGGAGGAAGTGCCATTGAAAGTAAGTATTATATCCTACTGTAAATCATTCATGCAATTGATGAGAATTTGTATTAATGCTCACTATAATAGGAAGGATTTAATAAAAGTGTATAGATTTTTATTTAGGCTTCCATCTGTGTCTGAAGAAGCATTAGGGTACGCGCATGTTGAGGAGGTGTAGGTGAAGGTGTAGGTGAAGGTGTAGCTCGCCATCACCGCTAGGTAAAACAAATGCATTATCTGTTACGGGTGCGCGCATAGTGAGCAGGTCGAGGTGGAGGTGTAGGTCGCCGCTTACAAGGAGGTCTTGCTGGATGCTTTTCAAGAACAAACTATTTTGATTTTACCTCGCCGCTTAGCGCGCTGCTTCTTCGTGATTGGTCCGTTCAAGGCCACACACTCCTCCCCCTTCTCCAAACAGTTCACTTCTACCCAGAACTACGTACTGAGCTGTACCGTACGTATGTGGTTTGATAAAGTACTGTGCGTTTTCACGTGTTTGAAATTAAGGAAGAAGTTATCATTGCCGTGCACTGTCAGGGGATGATCTAGCAAAAAAGGCAGAAAAACGTCAGCCTTGGAAAATTTTTAAAACCCGTTGTGTATGGGTACCAAATTTCAACTTTTTTGGGCTAGTAGTTCTTGAAAATTAGTGATGAATGAGTCAGTGGTATTAGGCTTTCATATATAGGCTATTAGGCTATATAGATTTGGCTTATAAAACTCGCGGTTTATTAGTTATAATGAATAATAAGACGAAATTGTCACAACAACATTTATAAAAAATAATGAGATACTAGTTTCGGTTGTTACACCATTATCAATCTTAAACAAACGAATTTGTGTGAGATTGATAATGGCGTAACAACCGAAACTAGTATCTCATTATTTTTTATAAATTTGGTTGTGACAACTTCGTCTTATTATTCATTATGGATATCTTCCACGATATCACCTTCGCCACTACAAAGAAATTATTAGTTATAACTTATATGAGTGATAATGAGATTGTAGTAGACATGGCCTTTGTAGGCCTATAATAATCATTGGTTTTTTCATAAAAGGAATGGTAAACATAATTATTATAGTTTAATATTTCTGCTTTGTATTTGTGCTTGTAATGGGAAATTTTATATTTTTTAATAATTTGTGTTGTTGAATAGCCTTATAAAGAAGTAATATAATATAAAAAGTAATATAATATAAAGAAGTATGTAGGAAAAAGTTTCAGGAGTCATTCTTAAGTACTGTTCAAATTTCTCTGGGTACGATTTAAGTTGAAACAAGTGATGATATTCGCCCACTTTTTGCCGTACTTGGTTAATGGGATGAGCACTAAACTCTCAATTGCTTAATGTACTAGTAAACCACCACTTACTTGCCGAAGACATCTTATCACTATCATCACTACTGTCTGTAATCATTATTACAGAAAAATTATGCACGAGACAATGAGAACGTACTATTGCCCCACACAGTTGGAGACAGACGACACACTGTCTGTGGACTGGAGTGGTGGGAGAAATGCAGCCCGGTAAACCTCCTGAACATACGATACCTACCTCCACCTACACCTACACCTTCACCTCCTCAACATGCGCTTACCCTTATGCGAACTGGCCATCACACGGATAAATAAGTGTTGAATTCTCCAGTAAAGTTTATTTTCAATAACTGTTTGTTTAAAAATAGAACTTAGTCCTTTTTTAAGTGTTTTGTATTTTACTTGTCATGTTATGATGACTCTTATTCACTTTCAATAAATGATCATGGGTTAGTTAGCAAGTGTCATTATGATGTTTCAAAAACTTAGTTTTGGGAGCGCAATCATATTATGAAGTAAGCTACATCAAGGAGTTTTGATTGAAAGTCGGGAAAATGTTTTTTTTATTGAAAGGTACTGAACGTTATTGTTTTCAAATATAAGAAAAATTTGTCTATGAGTGTTTTGTATCTTACAATGTTTCAATCATGTGTTTCAGTACTTGGGATATCAACAAGACAAGCAGTGTATTGTGTTGACATATATTCACAACTTGATGAGAATAAAAACGAACACTTTTGAAAATTTACTGCTAACAGTTAATGATTTGAAACAAATTGACGAAGTTGGACATTTTCGAATTTTTCCAGCCTTATATTATATTCGAGGCCTTGCTTATTTCAAAATGAATAGGTAAGTGCCTTGGCACTGTATATTTTTTTAAGGTAGCTCAAAATATGATTTTTTACTCAATTCTATTTCAGTAAATTCAATTTTATTTACTGTCGTGATAATTGAGAGTAAATGCAATAATACCTCGTTTATTCGGACCTCGTTGAACCGGATGTCAGAGTTATCTGGAACAAAGGATTGAAACAAATTATTTTGATAGATCGTGATTTTAAGGTAAATATTTTGCAGCTGCTTCTGAGATCTTCCAGCAGCAATACCATCGTTGCAATATCTTACAGTCAACAAATCATCACGTGATAATGATTATTATCACAGATGAATTTATTTCAAAATTCATTTTCAACTAGACGATGACTATAGTCTTAAAATGCAGTATGAGACCACAATGGCAATGCTAGTTCATATGGTAATATGAGCGCGTTGCTGCCAATTTTTTGTTTACATTCTGTCTCTCACATGCAGTCGCTTAAAAATGTAACCGCTTGAATATGCTTCCTCGGCTACTGTACAACTTAGCAGCACTGTACCTTATTAGCGTAATTCCGCAAACTAAGTTTTGCACAGACTTTAGTTGATAGTTAATAGCAATGACAAAAATAACAATTAGTTAGAGCACATTCTTATTAAACAGCATTTAACAGTATATTAAACTCTCATTTAACACTAGAAAACAAAGACAAGAAAGAAAACAAACTTAGACCTAGGTGAAGAAATCATTCGGTCAATAGTTACAAAACCTTGGCCAACCCATAAAAGTCCTAAAATTATGCATTCAAGGGGATTATTCACCAAAGAAAGTTTGAGCCTGTGTTTAAAAATTGCAATCCCAGATTCCTAAATTTCTTTGAAATTGCGTTAAAAATAGTTTTTCACAAGCCCATGAGAAAGTTGTATGTGTATTAGCTTATTTTTAGCGATAAGTGATCAAATCAATCTTGTGTATTATGACTGTGTACTGACCCCTTTTCAGTAAATATGAAAGTTAGGGTCAAAACCTTTCAATAGTTTGAGGTTTTTTCAACAAAAGAAGTATCTTATTTCCAATTTCGCGGTATTCTTGAACTTCATTTGATCTGACGTCTGCAGCAATTAATTCTACCCCTCTGCTAAAACATTATTTTCAAATCCCACCATTTCTAGTTTTCTTCTAACATAAAATTTAATCTTGTTTTGCAGATTTAAAGCGGCATTAGAAGAATTGGAATCATGCAACGAGTTTATTTCACTTGACTTTCCTTTTATAGAACATTATTGGCCATCCACGAATGTAGTTATTAAAGAATCCACCAAGGAGGGTTTGAAGGTATAAATTTATTCATTTGTAACTTTACAATTTGTTTCAAAAAACGTAATATTGAATTTCCTGATTCAAAGTTATTGAAAACTGAACGGCTGTCTTTCTGCTATTGATTTACTGGATGAGATAGATCATTATTTGAACATAGCCATTGATACTGAAATTAAAAATAAAAAATTACTGATAACAAAAATGGTGTTATGAATTTTACACTCAATAAATTGTTGATGTACAATTGAACAGTTATAATGAAAATTGATTGTAACAAGTTTTAGTACAATAGTTTGTAACTACAGTATGTTTTTAGAATTTAGGAACAAAACGTGACTTAAACATTATTTTATTTTGAAAAGGGAACAAGGTTTGGCTAAAAACGTTTTATCTAAGATGGAAATTCCATTCCACTCTTTGGATTGAAACAGTTTGTTATGTTCTAAGAAACCTAATCACATCAATGAAGGGATCGGTTTCTCATTTTAAGCAATACATGGAAGGATACTGAAGTCTTCAATCAGTACAGACATTGACATCAAAACTTATTGCGGATAATTCACAATTGCTTGTTTTATTTATTTGACCGAATCTAATCAATTGAATTATTATTCTTATCTAGGAAGCAATAAGCGACCTGATTAAGCAAGCGAAATCTTGCATTCTAAAGGTTCCCACAGCTATCTGTCGTTATGAGCAATGTCACGAAGTTAGCACCCATATTCTTCCTTCTGAACTCATTTTTATTACGTAAGTATCAATTGGTTTTTACTGCAATATTCGAGATTATTTTGTTAGTATAATTTTACATGTATGTAATCGTAGCTTGCACGTTCATTGTTTTGAGAATGTCACAGAATTGTCATTAATAGCTTAAGTGTCCTGTATTTGTATGTGAAGTTACATCTCAATTTTTTAACTATGAAATGTTATTTGATGGATTTCAATCTCTGAGTTAGTGATACTCATGTAGATAATTGCAGTCGGAGCTGCTCAGTAATCCATCCAAGCTGAGGCCAGTGCTTTCGGGACTTCACGAATCAGGAAATCTCACGATCGCTATGAATAAGAATTTTTTGCCCATAAGACAAATAATAATTTTGCATTGGCATGGTCAGGTATATAACATAAATAGTTGGCAGTAGTATATTACAAAACACAGATTATCGCAGATCATGAATATTTAAATTGTTGAAGTTTAGGTCCAGGAAATCATATGACTTATAAATAGGATTAGCTACTAAGAATTCCAGCAGTGTTTTTTTTTTTAATTGTTTAATTGATAAACCTCTAGTAAATTTAAGCGTCATCACTTCAAAACTTTTAGTCCTAGAGTCTAATTTAACATACAAGTTTAACATATGCCCATCTTGCAGCATAATTATGCCTGTTTTCACCTGAGACAAAATCATTCAAATGCCTCTTTACAAACTCTAGGCAGCTTAAGATATTGTTAAGAATGCCAGAGAGGAGAAAACAATAATTCATTGTTTTGTAACAACACTTCCATTCTCATTAATGGAACATGTGTAAAGAGATTATAAATTGAATGTCTCTCACTCCTATGACTCTGGCACAATCGTGCATAATGGAGAATCTCCTAGAACATGTTTTCTGTGTGATCGAGACATTGAAAAATTTCTGGACATTGAGTCAGTTGTCATTTGCTCTTCAACGTGTATGTTATCCGGTGCCAGTTTATTGATAGTGTACTGTATATAGACATTGTGTTTGCACATATCAAGTGCTCGTGAGCAGTTTATGTGGTAAATTCTTTGGCAATACTTAGTGCTGTTATTGGGATTATCAAATACTGTAACAAACTGTGCTTCGTAAGTGTTCCATTTATTGAGTGTTCAACTGTTTTCAGACATTTCTTTTTTCTTCATTGAACAGTTTATTGGATAGTTGTCTATTTAATTATCGATCGGCCTATTCATAGTTAGTAATTAATTTTTGTATAGTGATACCGAAAATTCATTATTAGCTGAACGTTATTGATCTGTGTTTTCTTATTCGTTTTTCTTGTGATGAGTGTGTTTAGTCAGTAATTTGTGTGAATAAAGTACGAGTGTTAATTACAAGTGTTGCCAGCATTATTTTAGTGGTAGAACCAGTAGCAATAAATAAAGAGGCTACAGTGAGCAAATGTAACCCAACAAAAGCCTACAATAATTTCCAGATTTAGCTCCACAAATCAACCTAACTGCGCTCTTTTGCAAAACTAGGAGCTTCCTTCCACAGTAACGATTGCCCCAAAAAATTGTACCATAAGACAGGTAACTAAATACATGCCTAAAGTAGACAGTGAGTAGTGCAGACTGAGACATACACAATCTGAGCTTTCTCAACATAAAAATACCTCTGGACACCCTTTTTATAACACATTCGATGTGACTTTTCCAGCCCAGGCCAGATTCAAGAGTAATGCCAAGAAATTTAATTGGTTCTACCTGTACAGTTCTAATACGGTTTGATGTAAACAGGATTTCAACAGTTTTTTTGTCATTTAGGCTTGAAATATTTGCATAGCATCAGTCCTGCATTGAGTGAGAGCAAGTGTCTAATTTCATTTTTAAGGGCAAATCATTTGTACCAGAAAGAGAAATCTACTACTAAGCTCAATGCATGGTATTATACAATCCTTCGGATGTTTTGAAGTTTTTATAAATTTATAATTGAAGTAATAGTTATTAATGTTTATCAAAATTATTGTATTGAACAGTACAGATTAGAGTTCTTGTGGTACTTTAGCAAAGAATGAGGTGTATTGAAAACATCAAATATTTAAAAGAAGAAGAAGGAGAGAAAAGAGAAGAAGAAAGAATATGAGAGAAAATAAGGAGATGGCTAAAGAGTAGAAAAGGACAAGAAAGAGTAGAAAAAGAAGGAAGAGAATAAGAAAGAGAAAATAGAAAATGATAAGAACTTTTGGATTATTTGTTGGGTCACTGTCTAGATATTGTAGTCAAATCAACACAACTTTCATAAAAGGATATCATGGTTCAATTGAGTTGGACAACCTGCTAGTAATATATAAACACTTACCTTCTTGATGAGTTAAATTTAAATGTTTATTTTTATAATTTTGAAATTATGTTAATGATTATGTATGAAACTCGTTACTTATATTGAGCCTCATGTGATCACTTTTCAATTCTAGGGATCCAGATTTTGTTGGCTATGTGACAGTAACATGTGAAGAAAAATGTCATATTCAATATCATCTGCAATGTTGGAAAGTATATCGAGAACATCAGTCACAATTCGAAAAAATTGCTGATAAGGTACCTTCACAATTATTTTATTGTTATCATTCTCATCTTCATCACTATATTATTCTCTTTTTTACACCCTACTTATTCATTACGAACCTAGTATATAAGATCTTGCTCGTGTTAATTCATATTTTTAACATTTCAGTAGTCCCTTTCCAGTTCTTCGTACATTTGTTTGTTACACCGAGCCTAGTTCCTTGTGACAGAGTACAAACACTTATAACTGAAATCGGTTATCCTTTTTCTGAAAATTTCATTTTAACGATTGTATGTATCCCCGTGATGTTCTGTGAATTGTTGAATGTGTGAAAAAGTTCAAAACAAAATTTCAAACTAAAAAATCCAAGCAATAAATATCAGAGTCTGAAAAATCCAAAGCCTGAAAATTACAAAATATTTTGTCCAAAAAGTAATAGATAAGAGCATCATATTTTATTCTACGAAATTTATATATGTAAATTATGATCGATATTTTTAATGCATTGCAATCCATTGTCGTGTTCACGTAGCTATTGTAGACGTGAATCTGACTGATGATACAATCTTCAACTCTTTACAGATGTTCAGCAGAAATTTTTTTCTATTTTTTTCCGTAAACTCAGGGGCGTTGCATTAGACCCGGTATTTGGGTGGGCTCAAGTATTTGGTTGGGGTGCATTCTGTAAATAGAACTAAGAAATAGATATAAGATTTCCAGGAGCCACAACTATTTTTTAGTAGTCTCTTATCTGTAGTCACTGCAAAATCCACGGAAGCTTACACTTTTAGATTCCTTGCAAAATAAATGTTCCAAAATTTCGGCTCATATCATTTTTAATATAAATAAAGGTTTAAATATCTGAGTTTTGATATCCAATAACTACTTGTTCACTACCGGTTTCAACCCTCCTATGGGGTGGGGTCATCATCAGGCGGTTGTGGACGTTATTATATCATTGCCGATTTGGCAATTCGTCGTAATGTAAAACGTCGGAAAATAAAAAACACACACATCACATATTACAAAACGAATACGAGGATGACAGGACAGACAACACGCTCGCGCTGACTGACAGGTCCGGACCTGTTTTTTATTTTCCGACGTTTTACATTACGACGAATTGCCAAATCGGCAATGATATAATAACGTCCACAACCACCTGATGATGACCCCATAGGAGGGTTGAAACCGGTAGTGAACACGTAGTTATTGGATATCAAAACGCAGGTATTTAAACCTTTATTTATATTTTTCTGGTATCCGGAGGCCAAAGAATTCAACATTTTTAATATTTTGGATTCGATAAACTTTGGACTTTTTCGGCACCAGCCAAATGGTTATTGAAATGACTGGGACAACTGTTTTCAGGTTCAGTTTGGCTGCATCCTTACAAAACCTTTTTACCCACATTAATCATCCTAAAGTACCTTGAAATAATTTATTCAACATTCAATACAAATTTTGATTTGACTAAAATTTAAATTTCATTTGAACAGTCTAAAAGTGTCTCAGAACTGAAAAATAACCTGGTTTTTGCATAGAAGAAAACATTAAAACACTAGGCTCGCAATTTTCAACTAGCATCACTTGTTCAATAATGCCTTAGGTACCCAATGAAACTTCTTATGGAATACCATAATTGAATTGAGTAAAGGAACTTTTGATAAAGTAATTTCTCAACTAAAGCATGTAAATCGTGTCATGCAACTTAAACCAACATAAAGTACAGAGTTAGATTTTTTGTAAGGCGAAAAAATTTAGGATCACAAACATTTTAATTTTGTTCTCTACTGTAAAATAACTACCCGGTGGTTCAGAACCCACCTTAAACTGTAGGCCCAACTCATTACCCATGCACACGTCTCAGACCTATGTGGGATTCATCCTCCGAAAAATAACTGTACCTTACTACTGAACAATGTTTAGGTACCTCAAGAAACCTTTCCAACTTTAATTTGTTCAACTTGAGCCAATTTATTCCTCAATTACAAAGTTGGTGTTTTGGTAGGCAACTTTTTCATTCAAGTATTTGGTAGGCAAGTATTTCATTTTGAAATCGATTCTTTCCTCATACATTTATGTTGTTAACTTTTATGTGAAATTCAACGACATGCAGTCAACTATTTGTTAAGAATAAGTATAATAACTCACTTCTGAAGTGAGTTATTATACTTATTCTTAACAAATATTTGACTGCATGTCGTTAAATTTCACATAAAAGTTAATATTAACAACGCAGTTCGTCATGGAACAAGAAATCCAGGAATTTATGTTGTGTTATAGGACATGTTAGGTAAGCCGTGTCCAACCACTGACTGTTTGAATAGCACAGGCAAGCAGTCTACAATAGTGTTGGTTGAAATATATGGTCAGGATGGAGCCATCAAAACTCAAATGAAAATTGATCCAGTTGCTGTCGCAGCTAAACAGCAGTCAAAAAGTAAGAAGAAGAAAGAAGACACTAAATCTGTAGACGAAAAAAAAGACAAAGAAAACGCTCCCAGGGTATGTACTCAATATTTTTATCACCCATAATATTTTTTAATGAATCCAACTTTTAATTGAATTGGATTTATTTATTTTTGAATTCACATCAATTTTCTTTTTCGTTTATCGCATTGTTTTTCATTTAGCAGACTATCGTATTAACTATGAATTTTAGAAATCTCCCTGATGATTTAAAGGATAAATTATGCATTTTTCTACTGTGCCATGATAGCTATTGTGCTCATGTGCAGTAGCACATCATTAGAATAATTTCTACTATTAGCTTTATTATTTGGTTATAAACGTTCTGGTGATTCAATAACCGATAATTCACATAGATTATTTTTGCCTCCATTATGAATAATTTCCATATTTTTTACACCTGTACATTATGTTTGAAGAGAGGGGATCTTCCATTCTCCGAATACTGTTTTTTTTTCTTCATCAACTTAATGAGAAACACTCATAAACCATGGAAGCACTTCATTACCAAGTTGGAACGGGAGAAAAAATTTTTTTTTTTCATTCTGAAATGTGTAAAATAACAGTGTACTGTGAAAATACCAGTGTACAACAAACTGTATTTCATGAATTTAAACTTAGGTGAATTGACATTCGTATGTATCACATGAATGTTTCTGTTTGTAATTACAGCAAGTTATTTATTGAGATGAAATAAGCGGAGGTATTTGTTCTCGAATATATTCAATTTGTTGGGCTATATTATGTGTTAAATATGCATATAAGGTTCCAAACAAAACTTTAAGAAAATTATTATTCTGAAGAGAATAATACATCATATGTCAATAATAGACAAACGAAAATATAAAAAACCCGAGTTGCTGTTGAACCAAGAAATACCAAAAAATGCAGTTTAAATAAATTTAGTTTTTTATCTACGTGTTAATGAGCTGTAATTGAATTGAACTCCCAATTTTTAGAGATCTTCAAACACTTAATCCATTTTTTATGTACATAGGCTAGGAGGCCCACGCAACGGAAGTCACAATCAGACAAGAAAAGTGTAGAGCAAAAACGTTCACTCATACCTAAGAAGGAACCTGAGTGAGTAAAAAAAATACTACTTGTTGATGATAATGTTATTTGCTCATTTATTTATCACTATTTCTTTGATATAATCTAATAGTTTATTAAAATGGATTGAGAAATATTTATTTAAAAAAAATAATAGCTATGAAGTCTCTCCTGTAAAAAACAGGATACACAAACAGGATAAATTAACATTTTAAGCTGAGCTTGTAAAGTAAATAAATTCAGACAAGGCAAGATGCAAGTGTCAAGAGGAGTGGGATTAATCTTTTCAATCGTTTAAAAACACTACAATACAGTTTATCACTCACTACTTACTACTGAATTCGCATTGGTTTTCCACTCCAAACTAACTTGATTCGAGCATCCTTAGTTATTATTGAGATGCTAAATTTCCAATATCATTTCCAGACATGTCCCGAGGTTATTTGGAATTCTCATTCCAGCAACAATTAGCGACGTATTATCCATCATTCATAATTGTATGCATCATCTTGCCTGCACAATTACATACAATTTTCTAAACGTATTGTACAGGACATTCATTCCTGGATCTGAGAGTTGCTAATCATAATTATATTGTAATCACTCCTATACATTGTAAATTTACACAAATAGTCCTTAACTTGAATAATTTTTTTCAGAGATATATTCAATGCAAAAATGGGCCAACTTGAAAATTTGAGATCAATCAATTTTGGATGTACATCAAGTAGTGTGAGTATGAAATTTTATTTTAAAAGCGAATGAAGCAATAATTGCCATTAGGTGACAGACATGATTTACATGCCGAATGTAACCCCACATACCAAATTAATTTCCAATGGTAAATTGGGTGAATGAGTGGCTGTCACTTATTCATTAACTAGCTTCAGAAGTCTTGATAAGGTTAGCCTCAATAAGAGTGTAGACTTTGTTCGCTTTTTTAAGTCATGGCTTGATGTGTGCGATTCAAATGTAAGAAATTCCGTTTATTCAATTACACATTTGAATAATATTACAACCTCCAATGTTGGGCTTCGGTCAAATTCGCTGTCGTTTGACAATCCGGCTTTTTGGGGCTGGAGCTCTATTAGCTAATATAGGCTACTTCAACTTCAAATATAGGCTACAGAAACTCTAGGTATTGTAAATTTTCATATCTGTTTTTAGATAATGATTTATAAATACTCGTATTATAATTATTATAATGGATGTTCCGTTGAACTGTTTTATCGATTGTATTATTTAGACATAATATGCGAAACATGAAACCAACACCATTTTTCGAAATATGTATTCACATAATGATTATATTATTGAGCAGCAAGAGTTTTAAATGGTATAATAAATTTAAATTGACTAAAAGGACATGATATTGTTTTTATGTTTGTGAGCCACCTATAGAAAAATGTATGAGAATCACTTTGGAATAAGTTTTACAAATGTATTTGATTTGAATGGAACATCATACTAGTCTGGTACTCTGCAATAACGTTTTCTTTGCAGTGGTATCCCAATGAAGCATTTTATGGACGGTCTGACGAAGAGAAATTGTGCAATTCTTTCAAACTGAAGAGACTAGACAATCCCTTATTTGTGCCGGATAAAAATGACCAACTCACAATTATAAGCATGTGAGTACTGAGTACTATTTCTATGTAGCTAACTAATTCTGTAGTACACTTTTTCATATTTTTCTGTTAGAAATATTCATTGTTTGATGCACTATGATATTTCATTTTAAGAAAATTAATTTGTTTTAAATTAAAAATGCTGGAGAACAAATGTCTACAATTTTAACCGTGTATATTCAGGATAAATACTGACAATATTCTGAACAAATTTGCTATCGATAAGATTGAACAATGCATTCTGAGACAACAATTTAAATTGACATTCCTTTGATTCAAATTGATGAAATTGGACAGTATGAGCCCTAAAAAGCCAGTGGATTGAAAAAGTGACCCCCAAGAAAATATTTTAAAATTATAAATATTCTTATAATATTATATTGTAAAATTAACAGTTCTTAGTAAATTAAATCTATTCACAGTTCTGGTTCATTTGTTCTGGTACATCGAACAGCTGACCAAGGATTATGTAAGTGTTTAGTTAAAGAATATGATTCCATTAGCTATAGAGAACTAACAACGTCAAACTTTATTTAGAAACAACATTTATTAATTTCGAATTCCTGAAAGTGCTATTAATTTATACTGAAGACTTCCGCAATGGCGAATATTGACAACAGCATTAAATAAATAAATAAAATAAATAGCTGATGGAAATCGATGAATGCTACTGTGCAAAAATATCAGTCACCACCGGGAATCGAACCGCGGACCTCCCAATTGCCGGTCGGGCGCCTTAACCACTAGACTATAGTGGCCCTTCTACACAGCAGCACACACTTTAAAGTTGGCCATATCGTCTCTTATCTCACAAGTTAGTAACTGGAAATTTAAATGACAAATATACAGAAACAGAATTTGTGAGATATGAGCCGATATGGCCAAGTTTAAAATAAGTGCTGCTGTGCAGGAGGGTCACTATAGTTCAGTGGTTAAGGTACCCGACCGGCAATTGGGAGGTCCGCGGTTCGATTTCCATCAGCTATTCAATGCTGTTGTCAATGCGGAAGTCTCCAGAATATATTAATAGCACTTGAGGAATTCGAAATTAATAAATTCTGTTTCTGTATATTTGTCAGTTTGTTGAATTGTCAGTAACTTAACATATTATAATATAATCAATTTTTGGACTTCCAATTTTTCAAGCCCTCAATTTTCAATAAGAATAAGTAAGTTTGGTAGGATTTCATTTGATTTTTAATTTGGACGATAATCCTTTGATGTTCGCAATAAGATAATTTAAAATAAAATGAAATCGAAAGTAAATATATCATAGCTATGATTTAGAATGACTTCATTATATACATATTCATTAGGGTGAATATGCAGTACTATACTTGAGGTACTTGGACTTAGATTAAACGCCACTAAGCAATGTTGGCTTGAAATAATTCAATTCAACTTTTTCATTTGTAGGCACTTCTATAAACTTCTAAGGAAAACGTCATTCTTACCAATAGAAGCCATAGAAGAGCATTGGAACGATGATGATGAATTTTCAAGTGATATTAGAAGCTCCTTGAAAGGTCAAAGTGAGTAACACATGATAATCTTTAAAGAAAAATTCTCCAACACTGTTGTATAGATTTCTTCTTGCCAAAGTAAATTTATCACAATTTTTCAATCGGATTTCATAAAATGAATAAAAATTACTTGTTCTCAGGTATCGTTGACTTTCTCTTACAATCGACACTTTTCACACTTCTGGATGACCTTATGTGCACTTCAGAAAAGTTGCCAGAAGCATATAAAGAGATTGAAGAATCTCTTGAACAGAGTGTTGCTTTCATGATTGAAGGCTTTACAGAGACTGCTAAAAAAAATGAACACATGAAAGAAGCTAAAGAAAATGTAAGTTCAATATAATTTCGAAGGAAATATACTTTCAAAATGCTTTAGCCAAATGAGAAGAAACACTCTTCTTCGTTGTTCACAAATTAACTTTTTTGATTTCCTATGAATTCTGATGTCTAAAATAACAATTGTCTTATTACGTGATCATACTGTAGTTTTACCAGTATGTAGATGAGAATCTCACTAAACAAAAAAAAAAAAAAAAACGCTTCAAAGGCTGTAGAATTTCGAATATTTATTTTTTATTGGATTCTTGTGTGATACATTTGCTGTATGTTATCAGAATGTATTTGATAGTCTACATTAATTAATTTGAAATATCGGGTGACCGAGCATCGCTGGGGTTAATGGTTTCGGGCAATGATCTGTATCAGATGTTGCTGTTTGAGGGGGATTAGCGACGCGTTATTCTGTGAAGCGATCCCCTCATCATTACTTTTTTCATCGCAAGCTATTGCATAAGTTAATAATAATGGAAAAGGTTTTTTTTTTAATCAATATTTATGTGTATTTTGAGTAACTGAATCTGAATTTCGAGCTCATAGAATTGTAATTTTCAAGATAAGTGGTGGTTGGATGGAGGGAAACCTCTTTGTCGCCCCTTACTCAAGAACGGCACCCCATGTTATGGTTCATTCCTCTCAGCTCATTGAAACGATCCAAATTCAAATATCCTGTAAAATTTAGCTTATAATTGTAATTATGCTTGGAAGTTTAATATAGGCTTTCCCTATACTGTTCTTGAGAAATGGTGATTTTATATCTTAACTAGTCCGAACTTGGTAGCTACTCAAGATACAAATGTAGAGTTGGTTTCAAATTGTAGGTAAGATCATTCTCTTCCACATCATTGACATCAAAATCTAAAAAAAAAAAACTTCAAATTGAACTAATCCATATTATAAGTATCCACATTTTCACGAAGTTTGAAAATCTCTCCCATTTTTCGATCTTACAGCCAAACTATGAGTCGGACAAGAAATGAATTTGAAAACTTTCTTAAATTTTATCTATGTCATTCCCTAGAGCCCATCACAAAACGCATCGTCCTAGTTTACCTAGACCCAGAGTTATTGCAATTCAAAATATCCAAACTTAAGAAAAAATTAACATGTTAACCTTTGTCTAATTTTAATTAGAAAATTTGTTTTTTCCATCAAGGAAATGATCATAATCTGATCTTCTATTCTCCAGTCATATATTTCCTGAATAACTGCAAGGCTCCGACTATACAGTACGGACGTAAGTCTTTCGCGTTCAAGACAGCGTAAATAACACCGCTAAGAGACCTGCCATATGATTAACTATTGTAGTCTTCTATCAACTGTTACTTTGAGGATAGATTTCTCCTTTTTGTATCCTTCAGCGAGTTTTTGCAGAACTGAGACTTAGCGCAATCGTATGTTTGCACCAAAAATATTCGTAATTTCATCAAAATCGTTATAGCCGTTTTTGAGATCCGTTAGACATACATACACACAAAAATGTATACTTACATAATCGTTTTAATACAATATATTCGAAATTTCTCGTTCAATTCAATATATTATAATGTATTAATACATTTTATGATTCATCTTATGAGTATGATTGGTGATGAAGTGAGTCTACAAGAATGAAGTGTACGGGTGATGTAAAAAATTGGATTAAATGTCAATTTTATCATTTATCTTTTGTAAAGTACCAGAGAAACACTGCTATGGCGAAATATTATTGTATAGCAATGAGTATATTTACGAGTAAACTCTGTTAACATTCATGTTACTATAGATGTACATGTTATAGTCTTTAGACAGGTCTTCAGACCACCCCAAAGAATAAAATAGCTTATGATTGTTGAAGTTGTTGTCAATCATCATGATACATTATTATATCAGGTTTTTACAATTTGTTTTGCAATTTCCAATCATATAATATTAAAGTAAATTATGTTTTGTCCATTTTCAGCTGAACAATAAAGATGAAAGCAATAAAGCAAGCAATGGACAAGAAGGAGATGATGAGGATGATGAGAATTATGAAGAAGAAGAAGAAGAAGAAGAATTTGATTATGATTCAGACTCTCCTGAAGAAGCTGAGGGAGAATCTTCTGAATGTTATGAAAGCTCTGACAATGAAGAATGCCATTCTGAAGTGGAAGTTGATAATGAGGAATTAGTTGATTTGGACAAGTTACGTGATCGTAAGTACACATTAAAATTAAAATAAATTCATTTTCAATCGAATATTTTATCTGCCAAATGATAATAATTTCTTTTGAGAAGAAAATTGAAGATCAAATCTATGTCAAATGACTTGAAAAAATCGACCATTGTATTGAAATAAACTGGGAGGGCAGCTCTTGCACTTAGATTATTAATTTCGAATTTCTCAACGTGTCATTAATTATGCGAAGACTTCTGCAATGGCGGATATTGACAACAGCTTTAATAACTGATGGAAATCGATGAACTCTGCTACCCAAAAATTTCAGTCACTGCCGGGAATTGAACCGCAGACCTGCCAATTACCGGTCGGGTGCCTTAACCACTAGACTACAGTGGCCAATCTATGTAGCAGAATATTTCTGCTCAGTTGAGTATTATTGTCTTGCTCTGCTCTACTCTCTATTTCCGTTATTAGTTTGGGAAGCTCAACTTCTCATCTTTAGCTTTTCTTTGTTGCTGTTATCTGAAAATCTTCAACTTTTAACCACAATAGCCTATATCGTAAGATAAATCAAATCAATCAATTTATTCTAAAAGCTCTTCATTCTCCTCTTTTTATATCAAGCCAAACTATTCTTGCAAAATTCACTTGCTCACTCTATTTTGTCTTTACACGTATCTTTACATCTTTTCCTACCTTTTATTATCCTTATTTTATTATCTTTTCTTTTGTCATTACAGACATTTTACCCCATATTTTATTATAGGTAGGATATTTTTTATTTTTTATAAGCTTCCTTATAATTACTTATTTATTATACAGAGTGTCTACTGGTCGGGGAAAGTCGGGAAAAGGTCGGGAAAAACCGGGAAAAGGTCGGGAATTTTGAAATATTTTTGAATTCGGTCGGGAAAATGAGAAAATTGATTGTAACACGTATTTTGACATACTTTTGTTACGAGCGCATAATTAAATTGGCTAACAAGGAAACACAAGAATAATTCGATGTGTAGCTGGGAACAATAAAAATTAGTGAATACACTTTTGCAATAAAATAATCAAATGTCATTTTGTACATGTTTGAAAATGAGGCATAAAATCGTGAATTTGAGGGTATTTTCAATTGAAATAAAAACCAACTTTCCAAATTTAATGGTTCACCTATCCTATTGCCTGATATTTGCCTGATAATGATATGATATTTTAAATACAAATTTTAATAACCTTTTAATGTGTATGGTTACATCACACAAAGCAGTGGCATAACTACAGGGTCAGTCTAGGGAAGGGGATGTTGCCGGGAGGGTTAGAGTCTGGGTAAAATAATTTCAATAGTAATTTGTAATTTGGAGTAGTAGACCTCTAACGATAAATTGAAGCAATATACATGACTATTTATTTCAGAACGGGGGTTTGGGGAACTCCCCGAGAAAGTTTTTGAAAAATTACCTCTCTAAAACTACATGTTAAGTGATTCTAGGCATTAATTATTCTAACACTTCAACCCACGTTATGTGTCAAAGTAAATTTTGTCTAGTTCTTGTGCTACTGTCAATGGGAGATCTGGGACCTTACTTGAAACTTCCACTTTTCTATATTTGATCCCTCACTGCTGATTGGGGTAATGTACAGTGTACCTTGGGCTAATTGAAAATTTCTTTCAAAATAATTGAAGGGTACTCCTTGAAAACCTTTTTAAAATAAAACTCATAAAAACCACATTTTTAGTGGTTCCAGACATCTTTGATTCTTGCCAAAAATTGTCTCACAATAGCCTGCTAAAAATCCAAATTTTCATTTATTCATGGGGGGGGGGGGAATATCCCCCTGATTTCCCCCCATAGTTATGCTACTGACCCCATCTGTTAATGAAAAATGGAATTAACAAAGAAATTACATACATTATTTGCAATTGAGAAACTATTCTGTAATCAGCCAAAATCTCCTAACAATTTTTTGAGGATCCAAGATCTAGCTCTAGGGCGATTATCTGAGTGAACGTAAAGCAGTGCTAATGAAACAAGTTGCACTTTGGGGAGCTACAACTTTGCAGAACATGAATAAAATATTTATTCTGCAAAAACGTGCAATAAGATACCTGGCAGGATTAGGCTTTAACCACACTTGCCGAGATGCATTCAGAAATCTATCTATTCTCACCGTTCCATGCATTTTTATTTATAAAGTAATTTTATTCATGGCTAAGAATATCAGAAATTTCACTACAAATTCAGACGTGCACCATTAAAATACTAGACATAGGAACAATCTGAGTGTACAGTCTCATAGGCTTTCTCTTTATGAGAAAAAGCCCAGTTATATTGGAGTGAAACTGTTTAATAAATTACCAACTCATTTAAAACACAGGACAGCTACCTTCAAAAGAGATTTATACCGATTTTTAGTTGAGAAAAGGTATTATAGTTTAGACGAATTTTTAAATGACACATTATACATAACGTATATGAGGTTTAGATATTACTTGATGTTAAATTTATTTGATGTTATAAAAAGTGCATTCACATAATATATGACTGTATAAAATAATAATTGATTGACTGTAATACTAGAATTCTATTGACGTTGTTCAACTTTATGGATATTTCTGTATTGTGTTGAATAAAATAAATATTCTATTCTATTCTAGATAAAATTTGCATTGACCCATAACATGTGTTGAAGTGTTAAGTTAGAAGAATTAATGCCTAGAATCTCTTGAAATGTGGCTTTAGAGAGGTAATTTTTCAAAAAAAGTTTCGGGGATTGCCCCGAACCCCCGTTTTGGAATAAGCCATGTATATTGCTTCAATTTATCGTTAGAGGTCTACTACTCCAAATTACAAATTACTATTGTAATTATTGTACCGAGAGTCTTAACTCTCCCAGCAACATCATTGGTCATCCTCCACCCTAGACTGACCCTGTAGTTATGCTACTGCTTTGTGTGATGAAACGATACACATTAAAAGAAGGTTATTAAAATTTGTGTTTCGTAATTTTTTTATTTTCTAGAAACAAATACCTCATAATGTAATTATTTTTCGAATAAATCTTCATTGTTTATTGAACAATAGTTTTATAGCAGACAGTACTCAAGACTCTCACATTTTTGGACTAAGGATTTTGGGTGATCAATGATTGTGTTATCTGGGTGAATGTAAAGCAGGGTTGAAAGGTAACAATGGTTATCCCTGGAAACAAGAACTCTGCCCAAAGATAAGTTTAAAAAGAAGATAAAGGGATTTTTAGAAATAACTCTTCTGTGTGAAATCTAGTCAGCTCCCAGGATTCATATTATCTATTCATAAAATATCATCTTTTAATTCAATTGATAGCTGCTGTATTAACCAATAGCATAATTTTTTTTGTAGTCAAGTTCATATTATGAACATTTCAATGTGATATTTCCACTTAATGTTTATGTGAGATACAAACATTAAATTATGGGTTGAAATTGAATTTTTTTCAACATCAATTACTCTATTCACACCCATTAGTTAAAGTTTCTGGTTTTTTGGCAGTATAGGACGTTGTAAAGGCATCTAATCATGAATCATTTTGTATTAACAGTATAATATTATATCATTACAGGCAATAGGTGAACAATTGAATTTAGAAAGTTGGTTTTATTTCAATTAAACCTTTCACCTTAAATTGCTTCAAATTCACGATTTTAGGCCTCATTTTAAAACACCCCGGGCCACCCCACCACCACCACCCCCCATCATGGTGCCTGGTGATACACACCCACTCAGGTATTCGCCCCCCCCCCCAAATTTTCTGCTGGATCCGCCCCTGTGTATGTAAGCAATTAACACTGCAGACTAATTCACGCTAGCGGTGTTGCATCTTTTTTTTTTTTTTTTTTTTTTTTGTAGATTTCCTCCAGTTAAGGAGTATAAGACAAGTCAGATCAACAATATTATACACTAGATACCATAATTACTTCAATTAGTTGAGGTGAGGCTCAACTCCGATGTGAAAGGAACTCTTGTACACTATAAAAAGCTTTATCAACCAAATATTTTTTCAATTGTTTTTTTTTAAATATTTCTATATTTTCAAGACTCTTCAAAAACTGCGGTAGCTTTTTGTAGAATTTACTACCAATTATAACTAGGTTTTTGTTTGAATAAGCTACTATTGTGACTCACCAAGTGATAATCTCCTCGGCTTCTTGTATTATAATCATGTACATCAAGATTTTGGTTAATATCATTCGTTTTTACATATAAAGTAGCTTCATACACATATAAGCAGGGTACAGTTAGGAGACCAAGTCTCTTGAACAACGGCCTACATGAATCTAATCTATTTACTCTTTCTATACACCTAACTGCTTTCTTTTGGATCTTAAACACCCTATCAAGATTTTGTTTTGATGAATTACCCCATACTAAGATAGCATACCTAATATGTGACAGTAAGAGCCCATGGTAAGCTGTAAAAAGTAACTTTTTGTCATTCAATCTAGCGAGCTGTCGCAGGACAAATACCCCAGATGAAATTTTACTACATATTTTCTCAATGTATGGAGTCCAGGTCAATCGTCTATCCAACAAAACTCCTAGAAATGCAATGTTTTCTTCCTGGTCTAATTGATTATCGTTTACAAACACGTTTATAGCCCTATCTTCATTTAAATTATGTTTGTTTTTGAATTGAAGGTATTGGCATTTTTTACTATTTATAGTTAATTTCAACTGATTTAAAAATTGGACAATGGACTGCACACCTATATGGGCACTTATTTCTAAATTATCTAGAATGGAATTGCTGAAAATGAGTGATGTATCGGCTGCAAATAAGAGGGCTCTACCACTAATTAATTCTTTAGGTAAACGGTTGACATATAACAAAAAAAGCAATGTACCTAGTATTGACCCCTGAAGCACTCCAGCTTGCACCTCTAATTTATTAGATTTATTCTTTACTATACTATTACCAACTACTGTAGTTAGTTCTACACATTGTTTTCTCCCAATAAGATATGATTCAAACCATTTCAGTTCAACCCCATTTACACCTACATTTTGCAGTATTTCCAACCAATAAATTTCTATGATTAACACAATCAAATGCCTTTGACAAATCTAAGAAGATTGCAGTAGCTTATCACCTGAATCTATTATATCTATTAGTTTTTCAACTAGAGAAACTATGGCTGTCTTTGTTGATCTCTCTTTCCGGAAGCCATGCTGTTCATCACAGATAAAGTTAGCTTCTTTAGGTGCAGAAGTAACCTATTTAGAACTACTCTTTCAAAAATTTTACTTATCACATTTAAAATACTAATGGGCCTATAGTTTTCCACCTTTTCTCTATCACCACTTTTGAAGATTGGCAAGATCTTCCCCTCTTTTAAATTATCTGGAAAAAAATTATCTGGAACTGCCTCCGCCGTTCTTGGATTCTCATATCCGCAAGCCCGAGGAGTCCCTAACAATGTCTAGGTAAAAGAGTCTTAGTTACTACTGCCATTTATCAAAATGTCGTGGAATATATTACCTGAAGTAAAATTGGTTTTATAGAACTTTTGAGGTCGGGAATTTTGGAAATGTGGTCGGGAAAAGTCGGGAATTTTACAATTAGGAACTAGTAGACACCCTGTTATAAAACAGATGATATTATGTACCATATTGCTTCATAAAAGATTCTATTGTACTGAATTTTTTGTTTGTTGTAGTAGGCTTTAGCCTGGCAACAATTGTCAATAAACAATCTATCTATAGCAGCGCTCAATTTAGACTTGGCCATATCAGCTCGTATATCACAAGTTGGTGTCGAAGGAACTGACAATTACCTAAAAATTCATTCAACACAACTATTTTTCCTTCTGCATGATTAACTCGAACTTTCATCTTTGATTTTGCCAAAAAACGATGGCTGGCACTAAATTATCGTGAACCCGTCAATTGTTGAAACTTGAACCATAAGGGTCTACTTTCTGCTGCTCCGACTGCAAGAAGAGTAAAACATTTAGGATGCAGATCAATATCGGCAAAATATTTATTTAATATTATTATTTTTTTTTATTTTTTATTTTCTTTTGCTGATGATGCCAATATTAGTTTCAGTCTTGTGCTTGGTTAATGAAGTTGATGGTGATAAAAATATGCGTGAACTAGAATCGAACCCATGACCGCCGGAGTGGCAGTTGGAGATACCAATACATTACAATATTTTAAAATTTCTTTAAAAGGGATGTTGGGGAATTCCTCAGGAAGTCTTTAGAAAAATATATTTTCTAAAACGACATTTTAAACGATTTTGGATAAGATGTTTTTCAAAATTTCAGTCCACGTTATGTGTAACATTATATTTTATCCAGTTTTTTAATCATTTTCAATATGAAATCCAGCCCCTTATTAATTCAGAAGAAAAATTGAAGCTTGTCCACTTGAAAATATTTTCACTCCGCTATTTTTGAAGTCCCTTCTCGCCTGATAGTACATACTCGTACTGATAGTACATACTCGTACTGTTTAGTACCATGCTTGAAAATATCTGTAAAAAAGGTGGTTCAGGTGTACTCTCCGAGAAATTTCTTGATAAAATAATCTTTATAAAACCACATTTTCAGTGATTCCAGATATTCTTTTTTTTGGAAAGGCTCCAATTCCAAAATTCTTGGGGAAGGGGGTGTCCCCCTGACCCCCCCCCCCCTCATAGTTACGCCACTGTGTAGACTAGTTTATACGGGTGTATTTTGGACCGTCTAGTGTCGCAGAGCGTCTAGTATCTCACAGCGTCAAGTTCTCAAACCATCTAGTTCTCTGTCTCAGGTGGTCTAGATTTGCAGACCCTCTAGTTTCCAGCGTTACGCTGTCGCAGAGTGTCTAGTGTTCAAACCGTCCAGTTCTCACTTCATCTAGGTATACTCGGTTCCTATTAAAGTGGACTCCTCTCGCTATGCCCAGCACAGTGGCGTTCAATTTCGCCATGAGATATGATTCAGTATTTCCCATTATTTTTGTCTCAGTTTGCATAGTACAAGCTAATAGATTGATTCGAAAATGATTCTATTACAACTCTAATGATAGAGTCCAATATAATAAGTGTCTCAATTAATTACTTTTTCAATATAAATGATCTGGAATAATTTTATTAATAATACTGAATTGTTTGAATCTGCGAAGGACTGTATTTTGAAACTGAATAATCTGGACTGAACTGAATTACTCCCACCAGCAAACAAGGTTTTTTCCTTCTTAAACATTATCTATTTACATTTATTTAAGAAGTTATTTTATTTCATGTATTAATTTATTAGCATTAAGTTAATGAAACTTCAATTTGTTTTGTTTGTAAAGTTGTGGCAATTAATACAAGGTAAAAGATTGATTTCTTAATGATTTCATAACAACTCTGATGATAGGGTCCAATAATAAGAATTCTCTATTGAAGTAATGTACTTGAAATTTCTTGTATAAATTTCTTGTAGAAATACAACAAATTTTATTCTAAGACCATCCTTCTGACGAAATACTCATGACATTTCAAACATGTTGACTGCCACATGACCCAATATTGAGTCATCCTTGCATTGCCTGACAGGCCACATGATCCCGTATTGGGTCAGGTTGCTTGAGAAACTCCAAGTCCTTCTTGGCTACATGACACATTACTGGATCATTCTAATTTGTGTTTCTATGCAGTATCGGATTGCCATGGCCTCACAGCACAGTTCAGTGTTTGTAGCATTCCGATATCGACTTTCAAAGTCAAGATATTTCATTTTGAATTAAACATTTATTTTTCAAATTCCTGTTGTGCAAAATAGTATATTACGTTACAAGTGCGGGAAATGGTGTTTAACATGCGAGTATGATAAGTTAACGCACGAAACGAAGTCGAGTGCGGTATTATCATATGAGTATGGTAAACATCTTCCCGGACGAGTTACGTACAATATTTTTCGTCATACAAGTCTAAAATAGCAGATAAGTTGAAATAAGAAACTATAAATCATTGTTATACAAACATAACCTCAACACACCAACTCAAGGTGAATTGTGGCAATAATGGTTCTAGATCAGCTGATCTAGCTTTCGACCAAATGGTTTTTCAGTGAAGTGGAAGCCACAACCACCCATAGAGTGCGGTAATAATCATTAAATTTTGATGATTTTTACCACACAGTGTACGGTAATAATCATCAAATTACATCAGCTGTTTTTGATTTCTGTAAACAGCTGTTTACCACATTGATTGCTTGACTGGTGAACTGTCCATAACCTACAAGTATGACGAAAATACTTTTTCACATGGTTTTTATGACAAAACTTGTGATGAAATTCAATAAAATGATGATGAAAGTCAATGAAAACTATGAGATAACCAATTAAGATGGCATTGAATAATATTTTGCAGGTCTGCCTCAAAACACAAAAAAACACAACCTAGAATTCTTACTTTTGCAAGCAGATTTGTTTTGGTTTCTAGAACTCTGTTCTGATCCATCTGTGGACTGGAAAATACTGGAAGTGTTGGATAAAATATATATGAAATATTATCCATTACTAGTGCTATAATTTGCTAATATGGGATGAACAATGATGAACATTTTGTCTGTGAACTGAAAGTACTTAGTAATGGATAACATTTATTTATATTATAATATATATCCATCACAGGTGCTCTTTGAAGTACACAAAAATAATTTATCATCATTATTTGGCGTGACTCATATTTGGGTCAGGTGACTCTGGGAGATGGAATATTGTGACTGACTTGACTGTCAGGCCACATGACCAAAATTTGTGTCATGGTTCATATTGACTTTGCATAATGCAACTGAAATATACTATGAAAATATAGAGGAAAAGTATAAAATCTTGGAAAATGAATGAAAATAACGCATGGCCTGGGGCCATTGTGTATGGAAAATAGCGTGGCAGCCAATGTGTTGAAAATATAACTAGACCAATTCAATTACTCAATTGATTAACAGAACAAAACAGATTATTTTTGTGAAAATGTGAGAAACAAACTGATTGAAAATAACTACTGTTTTGTCAATAACTTCTATTAACTGGTTATTTCAATAGATCACAAGTATAATGCATTGTTTCATCTGTTTATTCCTAATCAATTCAATTCACATAATCATCATCATTTGAATGTAGCCTCAATCACAAATCATAAATTACAACCTAATTTTTTATAATTTTTAGAGAATTTGGAAAAGTTTCACTTCATAAATCGAGCTTGAAACCATTCATGAAATAATAAATATTTATAAATAGGTTTATCAGTGTTAAGTCGTTTGTACATGATCAAATTTCTATCAAACAAAAGAGTTAAAAAGTATTGTCAAATTGCTGTTGAGTCCTTCAAATCGCTTTAAATATTGTACAAAATACTTGGGGAATCTGGAAAGTAATACCCGTTTACAAATTGAAAATAAACCAAGTCCTTTTGACAAATATGCCTCAAATATAATAGGGGAAGTGATAGCCGAGTGCCGTAGCAGGTATCTGTTCAATCAGAGACAAGCCAAGAAACTCCTGGGCGCTCTTTGTAAGGGTGACCAATTGGATTTCCCAGCAAAAAATACTCTGTTCTCTGCTGTAAAATCACTTCCCGGTGTTTCGGAACCCACCTGAAATTGTAGGTCCAACTCATCAATCACCATCATCCAATTCATTACCCACGCACAGGTCTCAGACCTATGTGGGCTTCATCTTCCGAAAAAAAATATAAACTCAAGGACTTTTTGGCAGGATATAACTTGAAAGTGATGAAAAACTGGAAACAACTGTCACTATCTCATCTGATTATCTCAATACACTGGCGGCAGAGGAGTGTGAATCTGTGATTCAAAACCCATCACACTTTATGAGAAATGCTTAAATTTGCGAGGTGACTACGTGGAGAATAGTAAAAAGTTTGTTCTTTTCAACCGAAACAGGCATAAATATTTGCTAAATATTTTTAATTCCAAAAAGGGGATTACTTCAGGACGCCCCAAGTATAGTATATTGGACAATATTTAAAGCGAATTGAGATATGTAGATCAGTAAGTTTATAAACAATATGGAGTTGATAAGCAAAGAGAGAGGATGTACTAGACAGGAAGGAAGCAATGACCGGCGCGACAGTCACTAAGCAGATATTGCCGTATCGAAACCAGACAGTTTTTTATAAATAATTCTATAAAGTTTGTATTACTAGGTAATCCCGTATTACTAGGTAAATTATGGTAGCGAGGGGGGGGGTGAAATTCGGATTTTGCAGACCTCTTTTTATAAGATTGTTGCCCAATAAAGCTAAATGTTGAGGGGAGAAGATTTCATTATTTGACTTTTTAAAGGGAATCAATCAGCTATGGGGAAACAAAATGTGTCAATCATGTGTCTTTTTTAATACAGTGTTACAAGAGTTCAAGGTAATTCTCAGACTGCATAAAATAAAAAAATAAAACACATGAATGTAGGTCTGAAAACGCATTGTTTCAGAAATAAAGAGGGCGGAAGATTACAGCTATTCTCATCATTCATTCAGAAATATCTAAGGCCTTCGCATGTAGGTGGTGTGAATTCAATTGAAATTAGCTGAAACGTGCTACAGGATTTACTACCATAAATTTTCAAGTTGCCCACATCATTTTGAGACTGGTACTTGGGTAATGAAGCGAACGAAACATGACAGTCTGACCACGAATTGAGACTACATAATCTTTGAATTAGTGGGATATTTTACAAAACTTCATAAAATGATAATGAAAACACTTTATTTTCATTGTAGGCCTGTAGTGGATTAATCAAACTAATTTTCAATGAACCAAAAAAAATCAATTTCTCTTTCAAAACTTGTGAATTCCTTTTATGAAATGAAATCTGAATGTACTCAAAAGTCAAAAACGCGAGTCGAGTTTCATTTAATCAAAGCACACTAAATTTTCACGGATGCTTTTTACTTTCTATTTTTGTGTGTGTTTATATAATTTAAATTCTTATTTTATGAACTCTGGGTGTGTTTTCGCAATCAATAGCCAAGTTCATACCTTTCAATCTGAACGACTTCTTTTGGCCTTTTTTGTGTATTTCACAGGATTTCTCAATAATAACGGTAGTTAATGTTTTATTTGATTTTTCAGCTCATTTTTCATCAAATGTATTCAATTTACCACCTAAATGAGAGCTCGAGAAGCCTAGAGTTTTCTGAATGAGTACTAATTTATTGGTAAAGATAGCTCGCCTCTCTTTCGCTATCTTTATTTCTGTAATGAAGCGTTTTCGAAGGAATAAGCTTTTCTAAACTGACAGAACACTTATATATGCAATAAAAACTTAAAAAACATTTTTAAGTGGAAATTGTGACTCAAGTTATGCACTTTGATGTTAAGAGCATCGTCAGACAACCCAAAGTACACTGATTCAAGGCACGAGTTTGAGGGTTATGGATGTTGGGAATGCAAGGGGGTGGGGTTATTGGGATTATTTTGTCAAAAAGGGTGTGTGAGAATAAGTTGATTAGATTATTTAAAATGTTGCCAGGTTGTTGTTTTGTGTGTTTTTGAACCCCCCCCCCCTTGACAAAATAATCTCAAACCTCCCGCCTACTCATACCCCCACCCCCTCACACATCCAACATCCATAACCCTCAAACTCATGCCTTAAATCAGAGTACTGTAGGTCGTCTGACGATGCTCTTAACATCAGAGTGAAACGGCCGTCACGCCATGTGAGGCACCCCCCTGGGTGCGCCACTCCTTAGATATAACATAATTTGTTGTCAATATTATTGACACTGTATCAGAGTGAAACTATAGAAGGGTTACTAATTGAACTTTCTTAGTAACTATGTATTAGTTTGATTGAGATTGATAATGGTGTAACAACCGAAACTAGTTTCTCGAACTTTTAATAAATGTGGTTGTGACAATTTCGTCTTATTATTCATTATGTTACTAATTGATATTTAAAAAATAAAAAGTTACGATTTTTCATGAAATACTTTCTGTTATGAAACGCCAGAATAAAGAGAAAAATATTTCTCTTTCCTTTCTGTAATGTGTCAATAAGTACTTCCAATGAAAGTGATAATGGGCATGTTTTGTTTACTCCCCCTGTTCATCCCTCACCTTGTAGTCATCCAGAGGATTCCAGGACTATGTTTAAGACGTTTCTTTGAACAGTTATTTGATAATATTTAATCGGCCTATTAAAAGTTGGTGATTAATTTTTGAACAGTAATATAGCAACTTCATTACTAGCTAAACATTATTGATTTATATCGTTTCTGATTGATTTCTTTTGTGTGATATAACTGCATGTTCAAAAATTAAAAAAAACCTGAATGTTCAAAAATAGTTGAAAACGAGACTTGACAGAAATATTCCTGAAGTGTGATATTTAATACTGGATAGATAAACACTTTAAAATGCATTCTTTTTGCCCAGTTGGTCCCCCCCCCCCCCCCTCACGTCATCTTCGGTTCTTCACGATTCTTCTTACATCAAAAACTAAAATAGTAATAATGAAATCAATAAGAAAGATTTCTTTATGAAGAATTTATCCAAACCTACATGTATTTGATAAATCAATTGGAATCAAATGATTTTCAGTTGGAGCCAAAATCAAAGTCATTCAATTCTGACATCTGATAGACTATAACTGACTCTGATCAAAGGCAGGCTCAATGGTGCCTTTCCCTTAATTATTGCAAGTTATTATAACTAAGTTATTTGTATTGTAAGTTATTGAAAGTATTTGCAGTATAGTTATCCAGTGTATAGGATAATAATTTTTCATGGCATTGGAGAGGATGCAAGGTATTGAAATATTACTGTATGCACTTATTTCTGTTATTATAAATTAAACGTATAATTACTGAAAACGTTGTATACATAAAAATGAAACTTTGTAAATATAGCACTATAATAGTTAATAGGCTATACTAAAATAGTAAATAGCAAATAACTATAGAAGAAAATTAAATTGTTAAACCATTTGAAAAGCATGGAGTGCTTAGTTTTATTTTTATTCTACTTATAAACTCTCCTGCTAATTCAAAGAGAAAGGTCCACCTTAGAGAAAAAAGTTAGAAATATAAATTCAAGATAAGATCTTTATCTACAATTTTCCCACTTTCAAAACTTTCCTACCATGAAAATGGAAAAAATTCTCAATTAGAGTTTGTTTTCAGGTCACATAAATTTTTTTGAAATATTGTTGGATAAATTCCCATATAAAAGCTGAACAAGTGCTTCAAATTGATGTTTCTTTTGCATTGTTGGAATCACGTGATACCATTTGTCAATTGAACGAAGTTTAAATTTTTTCGTCAGCACTGAGATAGTGAAATGGCATTGTGAATGAAACGATACGAAAAAATAATTAGAATGGGTGATTACAGCTGGCGGGCTCTATTTTAGTCGGTAGCTGACTGTACCAGCCTGGCTGCTATGGAACCTAGTCGATATGAAATATAGAGGAAGTGAGACACTAGACGATCTGAGACGATCAGCGCATGATACTTCCAGCCGTCTCACATACTCCAGATTCATTCTAAAATAGCACCTAGACGGTCTGAAATCTAGATGATGTGAGACACTCCCGTTTATACACAATCGGTCAAGGCGTTTGACCGTAATCGTTACTGAGACAGACGGACAGACGAAATACCGTACGGTCGAGTTAAAAACTGAGACCTCATTTCGCTCGGTCAATTATTATGAAGAATTATTCCCAGAAAAGAGTTTATTGTTGAAAGGATATTCTCAAAGTTTATGATTGGAAAGGGATATTGTGTCATGAAGCAAAGTAGTTCCACTGTAATTCCAGAAATATAATTGTAAATGACTGATGAAAATAACAATTGAATTTATAATTGTCAATTCAAAGAATTATCGATTGACAACTTGCCCTAACTATTCCTTTAGGTTTTCTAATATAAAGTTTTTATTTTCAGACAACGAAGAGTTGAAGGACGATTGTCCTGTTGTTTCAGCCGTTGGCTTGCAATCAAACTGGCCACCAAAGAGTCCTGCACAAAAAGGAAATCGGAGAAAATTGAAAGATACGGATTTGGATGTAGAAAAATTGCATGACGTCGGTCCCATAAAGGTAAACAGTTCAGGTGGCAGTTTCAAGAAACTCGGCGTTCAAACTGGTAACCATATAATAATGGTGTCAATCAGAATTTAAAAATCCAATTTTGGGCTCTCATCATCATTTTTTATCATCAGCATTGTTTGGTTCTTCAATAATAATTATACTTTTTTTTTCATGCGAATGATACCTACATGAATCTGGAAACTTGTACGTGGGTAATTGTGTAATAATGCATTATATAAAGTTTTAATTATGCTGATTGCATTCAGCTTACCTGAATTAACGTAGATACTGTAGTCAAACTTTTCTATTTGTAAAGTCCAAAATCCCCATAAGTCCAAAATCAATACGGTTCTCACTTTGACTGAGAGGAAGCTCTACACCATGCTAGAACTAGACAGACGATCTGTATAATGCGCTGCTGGATTCTAGATAATACAATCTTGAACTTCATTCGCTGATTTAATAGAATTACATTGAATTTAACAGGTTTTCCATGAACAATCTGTTCAAACCGAGCCTGGCGAAGAAAATTCTGAAAAGAATGTTATTGACAGTTTAAAGAAAAAAATCGAATTATTCAATGAAAAACTGACGGAGAAAAGCGACAAAATTAGTACACTCGAAGCTGAGTTATCGAAGTCTAATGCGTTGAATCAGGTAAGTAGTCTTTTATTCTCTAATGGTTATTGTGAAAACGAAAATTTTATTCGTGTTGTAATGTTTGACTTTGAAACGATTTTTGTAGCGCCCATTTAAAAATACACGGGGTTTACAATATAATTTGTGCTAGTAGGCTATACAATAGTAGGTTTACAATATAATTGTATATAATTTGTGCTCTTATATAAGAGTAAGTTGGTGTAATCTTATTCATATACTGTGCAAAACCTCACAAAATTGAAAAAGTTTAAATATTGCTCTTGTCAGTCTCATGAACGAATTAAGGGATCTTTCTATTCATCTGTCTTGAATAAGACACCTAAATATTATTTGATGAAATTATCAATCCTTTTGTTAGAAATTCAACTGAATCAATAATTAGGTTCCTCAAAACTGCATACACCAGCTATTCATACACCATCACTATTCAATTTGTTCTCTTTTTTTATTTCTTGAATTAGCCATTAACAAGAGGATTGTGTTATCAGTTTTTGGCGAATAAAATTTTCATTTACGATTTTTATTGATTTAAAATCCCATAATAAGATTCAATTTAAAATTGTAATTTATATTAAAATTGGTTCCAAAACATAGTGTGTTACATAATATGATTTTCGTCACTTTTCTGTATTTTTCAAATTATTGGAAAAATTATTTTCTTTTTTTCAGAAACTTGAGAATGAAAATACTAAACTATTGGATCAGAAAGAAAAACTGAATAAAAAATTATCAAATCAGTCATCTATATTTCAAAAGAAAGAAGCTGCTCTGTCAAAAGAGGTTGAACAACTAAAGGCTGATGGGAAAAGCTGCAAAGACAAACTAGCAGTTCTTGAAAACCACGTAGAAAAACTTATAGAAAAGTTTAAGTACGTAGATAATATTTTTCTTTCTTATCAGTATTTTAATTGATCAAGCTTTTGTATAGACAAACCATCATGGTTTCTGTCGTTTTTAGAGTTATGTTGAACGAAAATTTGGTTAATGTGTGAAACATTTTCTACCACCAATTTCCACATACATGTCGGCAAAAACGTGATACTCTTGAGTTCACAGCAGCATAATGGATGTCCCTTCCACAAGCGTTCCAAAATCGTCAGTTTTCTTCAAGTCGTCCTATATAATGGTTCATATTATGTAGACTCCAGTTTTTTTAGCCATTTCATAAAATTGTCTTTGAGATGGGTTGCTGTGAACTTTCAACATTAAATGGCATTTCAAGTTGTATTCATTCAGGAGTTCTATTAAATTTTCTAAAAAAAGATTAAGTGGTGATTTTGCGACAGAATGTGTTCATCTTTCTTGTTGCATGTCATTTATTTTTTTAATAAAACATTCTAGGTTATTTCTATTCAACAACTAGAATGTTATCTGTATCGTAATTATTATTACAGGCAAGAGCACACTGATTACGAACAGAATAAATCAAGACTAGAACAATCGTTATGTGACCTGGAGAAAGATAATAAGCAATTGAAATTGAACCATTTGAAGATTCAATTGAAAGGATGTGAGCTCACCCTAGAAACGTATGTATCTTGAGATGTGCTTTATCATCATCATAATCATCATCCTTTGATTCGCAGAATCACTTACGTTAATTCATATAATATTCTCGACGTGTATACATTGTAAAGAAAATTACAGAATTATATCTTGAAATATGCTCTATCATCATCATGATCATCCTCCTTTGATCTACAGTTCTACACAATGAAAGACAGATCTTGCCTCCTCAAAGAACTGACATTCAATAATGCTTAATATTAAAAAATAGAAAATTTACAACATTTTCAGGTCTTGAAGCAGTCTTGAACTACAGGCTTTAAGCTTTAACTTTTTGAATCAGAATTAATTGATTTTTCAATTATTGCCAATATTAGATCATTATTTCATTAACGTATGTTGGATTTAAATTCTCCACTATAATCTCTTAGAAAGTCATTCAGTGACTACTAGATGTGATGGCTTGGTTATTATTTGATCTAGCATGTGACGCCAAGTATATTTCAAAATAAGTATCAGTATAGATTTATTTTGATCAATAGCGTTTTGAAATCGTTTTTTAGTTGAGCAAGAAGTTATGTATTCCAGTTATAGATAATTAAGAGTTGAAAGAATGTTAATACACCGTATTGTACACGAAAGCCAATTAAATAAGGAGTTTAATGTCAGTTAACTAACTGTTGTAAGTGTAACAGGGTTATTTCTTTTGCAGAAAGATCCATTAGTTATTTTTCCTCAACCAAACGGTCACAATCTGGCAACACTGTAGTTTTATAAACAGCTGATAATGAAGTTGAGATTAAAAATGAATATTAGAATAATTTCATTGTGAATTATTCAACTATCTCAATATTATTATATTCTTGATAAATTTTATTTATTTTAAAAGGTTTTTAACACCTATGACCTAATTTGCAGTTCTGTGTTCTGGTGCAATAAACATAACCTATAAAATGTAACTTATCGGCAGTTTGTGAGATTTAATTCTTGGAGAATGGGTGGTTAAATATCTCTTACAGAATTTAGCCTAATCGGCGGCGTTATCGCTTTTAATTGTCCTTTGTGCAACCATATTGTCTCCATTAAGTTTAATCTCCATAAAATGATGTCATTCTATGGGGATTAAATGTAATTGGCTTTCGTGCAACCGGCCGTTAGAGTTTTAATATCAGCATTACCTCCAAATTTTGACGAATCTTAGTAATTTATCAATTAATGCAAGTTTTATTTCATTGCAGGCTCGAGAAGAAGTGTGTGGAGAATATATTAGACTTGGAAGTGCTATCAAGTATCGGCGGTTTAACCAGCCATACGAGAATTGCAGATTCATTGGTGCAGTGGAATAGATTCAGAATGAAATTGAAAGAAGCCAGAGTAAGATATTATTCAAGTTTTTTTCATTTATCTAGAAAGAGTATCAAATGAATTCAAATCTTCGATATATTTTATTTCAGTATTAAAGAATCAGAAACATGTTGTCAAAACATTGCACTTAATTTACAATTATTACTGCTGCAGTGATTTATTTATTGTTGTAGATTGATATTAGAGATAAACGAATTGTTCAACCAGTAATTGCACCCACCCTGTACAAAGCAGATTACATTTCTGGGTTATGGCTAACATGCATTGTTTTGGTCCATTTGGTTAAGGGTTTTATTTAGCTTTTGGCCCTATTTATTTAGCTATTTGGCTTTAGGTGTATGATTTCCTGGTAGACAATTCCGGTATATTAATATTGTTATAGGTTCAGAGATAGAATAATGCTGGTAACACTTCAAATTAACACTCGCACTTTATTTACAAAAATTATCCACAACACGCACTAATCACAAGAAAAACGAATATGAAAAAACAGATCAAACAAAATAAATCAATCAGAAACAAATTAATCAATAATGTTTAGCTAAAAATGTATTTGCTATATTACTGTTCCAAAATCAATCACTAACTTTACTGTTAAAAGGTCAATCAAATATTAAGTAATAACTGTTCAATAATTTAAGAAGAAACATATAAAAATAATAGTTAAAACACTTACGTAGCACAGGTCTGTATTACAATATAATAGCAATGAGCATTTGTACACTTGAAAAAACTGTGAAGGAAGTCTCAATAATAAAGTCACAATATACTGCGTTTATTACTTGTACAGCACAGTCTGTATTAACGAAAATACGATCTGAATAAATTCTCACTGCAGACTGTCACTATGCCACATTAACGTTCAAATCACAACTGAACTCCTGTTTACATGAGAATCCGCTTTATATAAGTTTTTGTGACACTTCAGTAAACAGTAGAACGTTCTTCATTTTTCGAGATTATTCTATTTAAATAGATAATGCCATTCTAGAGATCTCTAGATGGACCGCAAGGTGAAGGGAGAACAGGGGGAGCAAACAAAACTTGCCAATTATCGCTTCCGGAAGTCATTATTGACACAGTGCGCAAAGGAAAGAGAAATATTGTCACTTCTTTCTGGCGTTTCGTAACAATATCAATATTATTTTAGATAAATACTGCATTATCTAAATTGAGCTGAAGGGAGAAGATAGCATAAGCCCAGTGCCAATTAAACTGTTGGGAATTTAAGAGATTGGGGCTGAGCGAGCTGGTGTGTCAGGAAGCGACATCTAGAGGACTGCCGACTTGCATCAACCCAACCCAGAAGCAATGCTTGATCTCTAAAACCAAATTAATTCTAGAATAACTTGACCTAAAAGAACTAAAATTAAATTCGTTTGTCAGCATAGGTAGCGTAGGAGTCAAATCGGCTCCATGCATAAAAGTTCCTCAGTTGAGAATAATTATGTGTTCAGTTTCAAGGGAAGAAATCCAGCGTAGCCGTAATTAAAATGTCAAGTAGCAGCCGAATATAATAGACACAGCCCAAGTTGTATGCAGCCCATGAATCGTTTTGTAGAGGTTCTTGTTAAGCAGGTTGAGTGTTGTCATTGAACTGCAACAATAGAGAAAGAAGCCAACAGAAACTGAACGCAAAATACAAGTACAGATGACATTAAATAATATTCAGGTGGTAAGGTACATTGTATAGATTATATTTTCAGGATGTTAGTATGGAAAAGAAAGAAAGAGGAAAACAGAAAAAGTAGGAAAATAATGACGAGAGAAGAAAGAGAGTGATTAGGACGGAAGAAGTGGAGTGTAAGATAGTGGGTGATGTGAATAAACGAGACTGATTACTTAACAGAAATACCTTATTAAGAAAATAAATTACTTATTCAGATAAGTATTGTCTTAAAAGTAGGTGAATAATCTTTTTCTTATAAGCAATAATCTTTTTCTTAAGCACTTATGAGCTTAAGAATTTGCGTGTAGTTTTTTCAGTTTAAGTATTTATTTTTCTTAAGAAATTATTTTATTTAAGCAATTGCTGATAGTATGCAAAAACCTGGGTGTTAAATCTTGCACATTTAAACACGTTTACCTCCTTCTATCACAAATCCTCATAAGAGTTTACGCTTTCGTAGAGTCATGTCGAGTGAAGACGAAACTCAGGTTAGTCTCCCACCAGACGAACCCAAAATTTCTGATTTTGTCGTTGCCTGCAAAATTAATCATTGCCAAAGAGCAAGCTTGGCAAAATATTCTTAAAGGTTATGAAAATTATACCGTCAAAAAAACTGCTTTGGAAAAAATGTAAAAATGTTGAATAACTTGAAGCATGAAGTATAAAAAAACTGACAAGCAGAAAACCGGGAACAAGGCCATAAAATTGCAGAAATGGGAAAAGGATTTTCTAATAATTCTAGAAGAGTTTGAAAATCTAATTTTCAGACAGGTACTACTGCTGGAATTGAAGACAAAACAGAAGAAAACTTCAGTCCAGAAGAAAACTTCGAAAAACAGCCAGAAATTATTGAGAAGAAAAACAAAAATAAATAAATAAGTAAAATAAAAAATAATAAATTGAATTCAATAATGTGTACATGTTTTACTTTACGTTTTTCATAAAGTAAAATGTAAACGTATGTTACATTACATACATAACGTAATGGAACCATTATGGTTCCAACATACCCGCAAACCCGTGGGTTATATATGGCATCACTTCCCGGTGGTTCGGAACCCACCTAAAACTGTAGGTCCAACTCATCAATCACTATCATCCAACTCATAACCCACGCACAGATCTCAGATCTATGTGGGCTTCATCCTCCAAAAAAATTTAAAAAATATGGTTATGTATGTTATGTACATAATGTAATGTACCTTTACATTTTACTTTACGTAAAACGTATACACGTTATTCAATTTATTTTATTTATTTTTCTGTTAAGGAAATCGGGTAATAGTAGAATATAAATTTTTATTAAAAAAAAGTTTAAAAAAAGCTTTAATAAAGATTTCAATTAATGTAATGCTTGTAGAAGCACACACATACTACATTTCTTTTTTGCTGACATCTTCGTCGTATTTCTGCATCTGGCACTTCATTAATTGTTATTTTCTGTAAACTCGTCACAATCATCTATTAGTGGTACTTCATACTCATCGTTCGCTTGTTTTCCAAAGTAATGTAAAATAGCGCAAGCCACAAATATTTTGGGAATCCAACTTCACTTGAATGAGATTTCCCAGCAATGGAAATCTCTTCTTAACTTGGCCGAACACTCTCTCAATTATTACTCTTTCCTTACTGTGTTGCTTGTTGTACGTTTCTTCATCGGCATTTTGAGTGTTTCTGAAGGGTGTAAGCATCCATGGAGCAATTGCATATCCACTATCTCCCATGAGACAAATTTCACTTAGATGGTCTACCGACCTTCATTAAAGCGGAGTAATTCACGATACCTGCTTGGACTAATGAAACGCCGATTTATGTACTTCTTTTCGTTGCAAAAGGCAGCCATAATTGGTAATCAGGTTGGCCTGGGGCTACCTTAAAGTCAGTCAGTAATTTCTTATAAGAATAAGTATTTCCAACACTTTAATCACATTCTTTTAAGAAATTACTTACGCTGGATCAGTATTTCTGTGTAGTTATCAGCAATTACTTATTAAGAAAAATAAATTCTCGATAAGGTAAAAGAATACTAATTTCTTATATTTTATTCACCTAGTAGTAAGTAATTTCTTAAAAAACAGACAAGAAAAGTAATTACTGATTTTTATTCACATCACCCAATGGATGTGAGAAAGGGAGACAGTTAGCATAAGAGAATAGTTTTGACGGGGATGCATTATGGTATTGAATGGATTGTGCTAGTGAGAAATAATAAAAAGAGAAAGTTTTACCGATTAGGCGCGTTGAGAAGGGGTGACTAGTGTGCTGGGAGATGTTAGTGGGCTCTAGAATGACATAGGTAGTAAGAGAAAGAGGAGTGAGAGTATGAGCGTTAGTGGGTGAGCAAGGACGGTGCCAGGAGTATAAATGGATAGGCTGATGAGGAAGAAAACTGAAAGATGAATACGAATGAAAATGGAGTATTAAGGAAGAAGAGATAATAGGCGGATGAGGAAGAAATATTAAAGTTGAACAAGAATGGAAGTGGGGTATTAAAGTAAGAGATTGAGTGAAAGTGAATACATTTCATGTGACATTAAGGACTTATAGATAGTCGCAGTCAGGAAATAATTAGCAGTAAAGATGGATTGCTGAAATCAATAGCTAAAATTCGATTATGTGTAATGTAAAATTTACGAATTTAAATATTTTAATAAGTTTTTTCTCAAATTATGTGAGATGAGATAAGGATTCCATACTTCCAAGAGTCCGTGGTCGTAAGAGTTCGCCCACCGATTCTACCTGCCAAGGACCCTGACCCTTCTGTCGGAAATCGTTTAGTCGCCTGATCGGCCTGTTGGCTAAGATCAAAGTGCAGTCCGTGTTCGCAAAGGCCCGGTCACCTATCGTATTGTATCATATGCAAAACGACTTCGTTGACAGTAGAATTACAGCAGGACTAAACAGCAAAATAGATGAATGGATGGATAGAATGTGTTTTTTAAATTGACACTATAAAAAAGTGAGCATTCAAACCAAGAAGGTAAAGAAGACGGTTTTGTTTTGCCATTACTGTAGATAATATTTACCATATTTTATGAACTCGTTTTGTGATTATTTTATTTTATTTCAACGGTTGTATCTAGGCTTTTCACAGATTTGTTTATTTGAAAAAAAAATGATTCTGCAAGTAACTTAAGTTGATACTAGATGGTATTTTACTTGGTTATTTTTATAACTAAATTATTCCATAAATTACTTGAAAATTTCAGTACATGATTTGATATTGTAATATCTGTGAAATGTTTATATTTCGCCAATCCTATAATTATCAATGTTTGATTTGCTTTTAAAAATACTTTCGGCTAATAAATAAAATTTAGTAAAATAATTGATCTCTGTAACAAGCTAAGATTTGAAGTTTTTGTCCGAATAACTGTAACGTTGACTCCGATCCCACCACCATTTATTTACTCTAATAGATAAAAAAAAAGGAATAAATAGGACGAGTCAAAGCAGAGACCAACATCACAACAATGTTTTCGTTACTAGGGGCCGAGGGCCTCAGATAATAATAGACAATAATAGATAATAATAGACAGAGTTCACACTAAGAAATACCATATTAATGTGAAAATTGAAATAAAACACTTTATTGGATCAATAATAAAAAATATATTTTTCAAAAGAATGCGCAATAAATCAATCTAGAGCTAGAGTAAAGTTTGTACAGAAGGTTCTCATAACTAATTTACAAAGGTTAATTTGAATTAAAGTTGATTTTTTCATGACAAGCAGTGTTTTTAATTTACCGACTTTTTACATGGATCGTGTAGCCTACCGATAGGAGTGTGAATAATATTCCAAGTTGCAGATTTTGTAGATTCAGAATATTGTATTGTCATTGTTTTCCAATATTCAAGTGACTCGTCCGTTCTCATAACAGATAAATTTGGATTTATTAGATCCTACTCTCAGACCTATTATTGTTCCAGTATGTATTTTTAAGTATGTATTTGACACCTTCAATGTGGTAGTTTTAAGAACTAGGCTTATACAATGGACATAAGTTATATAATATATAGACATATATGAAACATAATGGACATAGAGTTATATACAAGTTATTAGATTAGACTGAAAAAAGAATCATTACGTAAGCTGAAAGAAACTGATTATTTTCATTGGAGAATAAAGGAATTAAACAAAGATTATGGTTTTGAAAACTTACCCTTGGTGGGTGCTACGCAGAAACCAAAATAATTGAACAATGACCTAAGTCATGAATAATACGATACTAAGCAAACCAGAAGTACTCGTAGGTACCATCTTTCACGATCTGAAGAAATATTTCCTGTGCGGAGCGAACAGTCGAGATTAACAACACATAATAAAATTTTCTAGTCAGTGGGAGCGCTTGAAGTGGGAAATCAGTTTAACCAACATGAAATAAAAGGAATCTTCAGATAGGATAGATAATAACAGTAAGGTTCATACAGGCCAAAGAGAATTTTTAAAAAGGCGAAGAGAAAAAACTTCAACTTTAAAATCATCAACTTTAGTGAACAATTTTAAAGACATTTAGATTCTAGTAAACAACAACAACAACAAATGGAAATTTACCGGTAGTTTGAGGTAGATGAATTATTAATTTTGCTATTGTTCTATAAGAATGTGATTGACGTTGAAAAAAATTTGAAATATGTATTGGTACAATTAGCTACATAAGATTTAACTGGACTAGAATACTTGTATGCATTATGAGGAAGTGGAAGTTCATTTGTTCATGCTGAGCCCCTAAAAAATAGGCGACTTAAACCCTTTGCAAGTTGATGTTTTTTTTTTATTTATTGTTTTGTGTTTTGCAGAGTGTGATGAAGGCAAATGGAACCACTTGTGATCTTAATGATTTGATTGACTCTGTTCAAAGAGAAGAGCCTGAACGTATACCTTTATTCAGTATTTTAAAAGTTAGTATCTGCTGCAGGTAGTAGATGTATTTCTAGTTATTTAAGACAATGTTGAGGTTTGACTACAGTGAATGTTTTACTAATATTAAGAAACAGCGTCAAGGTTTCACTTTTCCTAACAAATAATGTCGCAATATTTTTTATTAATAAAGAAAAATATTAGAAGCAAATTATCATTAATAGAATGACTAATGATCTATTAAGAAGACATTCTAGAAAGTCATTCATGTCTGGAAAATTGAAAAGACGTGCTTCCAAGTTGAAATAACTGAAAAACTGTGTTTGAATATAAGCATAAACTTATTTTTAAATCTTACATAACATAAGGAATATGCTATTCTTGGTTTCATTCAAAGTTTTTACAGAGTATTATTGTAATTTTTTAGTTAATTCACGTAATGTGTTGAAAAATCTTCCTTGTACTATACAGAAAGTGTAAAACTTAAAATGAGGCAACTTTTTTTAAATGTTGTTTTATTAAATGAATATTTTCATTGAATTTATAAATTAGTGTGAGATGTATGTATGTATAGCGGCCTTTATTTTCCTTTGTAAAATAGTTTGAGTTATGATGATATTATTTGACTCGGTGTGAGGAAGAAGAGTCATGCTATGGGAAACATGGTGGACCTACAGTTTGAGATGGATTCTGAACCATTGGAAAAGTGATAATAAAGCAGTCACATAAACCAGTTGGAGCGCTGGTCTCTGCTAAGACTCTGGCTGGCTTCTATGTGGTCATGAGTTGAATCTCGTTCAGCCTTGGATATTTTTCGCCATCATTAACCTCATTACCCACGTACAAGTATCAAGACTCATGTAGGCATCATCTGACAACAGAAAATCATTGTTTGGCCAGAAGAGTGTGTCATTTAGTGTTGAGCATAGCTGTTAAACAAGGGCACAGTTGGAGCACACAGCTCGCTTCACTATGGAGATAATATAGGATATTGTTTATGGAAGAACCTCCACAACATACAACAGGATTGTGCTAACCATTATCCCCTGATGCATCCAGTCTTGACTTTTTTTATATGGGTTTTCATTCAGCTGAGATAAAATGTCTTACGTAATATGCAATCCACATAATCTGCAAAAATGGAGAACAATCATTATCAAAGTTATAATCAATGGACTAAAAAGAAGAGTAGCCAGGAACATGGAGACAAGAGCCTGAGAATGGATAAACATATTTAGTATCTGTTTTATTTCATGGTATAAGGACTTGTCATAACTAAGTTGTGAATTCAGTTATAGGGCCTCTTTTAAAATTAACATTTTAGTATGAATACCGTGACGCCTATCTAATTATTATATTAACTCAATGTCTTCATCGTATACAAATAAGATGCATGTTAAGTTCATTGTAATTAATAACTATAGTATATTGTGACAAGGAGCCAGAGGAAGTTTCCAGAGGGCGCTAGTGATGAGGAGATAGTAGTTATTCTTGGAAGAGAGGGGTATGTAGTGGCTTGCTCTCTCTCCTTCTACCCCAGGTCATTTCTTTCTCACCCATTGGAAGCAAAGGCTATTGGTTACAACTTGTCAACACCAAATTAGGTCACCTCTCGAAACTTCCTGTGGTCAATGACATTGTTGTTGCCATTCATTCATGGATTGTGATGTAATTGTGAGGAAAGTTCTAGAAAAATGGACCCTATATAAAGGCAGCAACCGATAGGAACGAGTTAGTCAGTGTTTGAAGATTGAACTGTGAGTGACCTCTTATTAATACCATTACAAATATATCTGCCTCACCGTTTGATTTATTGATTCTTTTATTCAAATGGAATATATTGAAACTCCTATTTCATATCATTTAAAAATATATAGTTTACAAAACATTTTCACTATTAGTCATTAAAAGAAAAAATAAAGTAACTGAACTAAGTAAGCTAAGTGAAAATGAACTAGATCACTTTTAGATGTGTTCCAAACCAGTTATTAAAAAGCATATGATAGAAATTCTAAGTAACTAGGCACCTAATCACTCTCATGCTGATCTTTGATGCAACATTATTCTTTATTGATTATTACGTATTCAATATAATCTGTTTCTACTTGCAGGGAGAGAGTAGTTTCACGAATATTCCTGATGAGAAAGAAAATGCAAATATTAAACCAGAAAATCCAAGTAAATCTGTAAATGTAATTAAAAATAAGAGCAACAAGACTGAGAAGACTCTTATTGAAACCGTACATGCTGGATTAGCAGTGACACAAATTGACGAAAGCCATAATAATCACTCGATCGATGTTCTGCCAAACTTACCCAGAGCCGAGTCAAGCCAGTTTGCCTATGGCTATTCCCATGAACCGTCGTCTTCCGTCCCGCTTACAAGCACTTATCCGAAATCTGGTGCTATGAACAATGATGGTATTTGGGAAGTTTCCGGCAAGCATTCCAATCGCATCAAACCAGACGTGGTGCCTATTCCGAGGTGAGATTCCTAGAACTACAATTGATTCTCATGATCTATTCTGAAACTCATGCTAAACATACAATATCTTGAAAGTGAATTTTGAAGAACGAGTTTGCCTTTTCAACACTTTTGTTTATATTATTCTGTTCATGAATTAAGTTAGACAAAACTAAATAAATGTTACTTACTAGTAATGAACAATGAAACTAGCGAAACAATGAAATTCAAGTGTTATTTCAGAACTTGATTGGATGAGTGGCAGTTTAAGTTATAATAAATAATAACATTTATTTGTCGACAGGGCCATGCCCTATACAAAGAGTAGCGAATCGCATTGTACATTGAAATAGTTTCAATATTAAAGTTCATCAATCTGTTTCGATCTAGGTCGTATACAATGAAGGGCAAACACATCAACTGTTTTAAGCAGGTAACAAAGCTCTTGCTAAATTTCAGTATGCAGTTTCAGTAATAGTAACTTTAATTTCATTGCTTTTATTTGGTTTGTCTATACTTCTTACACCCCTCAACTAATAAAATCAGACCTCTCACTACCACAAAGTAAAATTTTAAAAATAATCATATCAACCAGACCTTAACAACATGATACAAACATCATGTAGACCATATTTATATAAGAATTAACTATATCTAAATAACCATGAACATAATAATAGCATAAACAAGAACAATAACAGATAAGATGAAATATTCCAACGAAATCAGCTTAATCGCTGGTTATTCAGTTACTAATATATTTAAGTTCACCATAATTCTCATCATTTTATTGCTTTGTTCTGCTTTAGTTTCCTCTCACTAGAATTACGGTACAATAAATAAATATTACTCAGCTATTATTAACACTGAATAAGTAAATATAAAGTGAGGTATAACACAGTATAAACTCCTAGATTTCTTGTTCCATGACGAACTGCGTTGTTAATATTAACTTTTCATGTGAAATTTAACAGTATAAACCTGATAAAATAAACAGTAAAACGTTCAATCATAACATGCAAGAGGATAGCGGGTCATACCACATCAAATCAACACACGGTTTTCAGTCACCATATCAGATTTTGACAAAATTTGGTAAACTCATACTGAATTACTGAGTGATGAGACTAACAAGTATACATGAAATTAAATTTTTATTCCAATCTGTTTACGAGTTACAACCATACGAAATTTAAAAAAATCCCCAAAAATTGGATATCCGACATTTTTTAAATTGCTCTAGCAGCTGGTGCAATTATGCTAGAGGGCTGCAAGTGGTGTAATTTTGCAGCATTTTTCTTGGTCTTCACAGTGCTATGTAACACGATATATGCTGTAATTAAAACATTTCAAGCTAACCCCAAAAATATATTTTTTATTTGATTTTCTCAAAAAGTTTATCTTTGAACATTTTCAAAAAATTTCATAGATCCTTCGTAGTTTTGTTAAACATGTGCCAAGATATGAAAATGGGACTAGAATGGGTTTATAGTTGAAAAAATAATTTCTAATAATAAAAGTCTGTATTTGTCCAGTTTCAAGGTAGCTTTTCCAAATCAAAATCATGAAACTTGTTTTCTCAACTGTTCTTTATGTAATTCAGAGCGCTGATTACGAATTTAGAGTTTTTCAAGTCGTGGGAGCGCCGTTTTATCCCCAAAAATACAAAAACATAAAATTTTCTGTTTTTTTTTGTTTTTTACCGCCATTGAGATAGGATTTTTGAGAAAATATTTTCAATACAATTAGAAAGACAATAAAATTTTCTACAAAATGAGTGGTCTTATTTAATTTTCCAATAACAAACTTGAGGATACCTGAAATGAGGTTTTCCCACTTCCACTCTGACTGCCCAGCCCGGGGTCGCCCGGCCAAGTAACAGAATCCGCCTATAAAACAATAATTTAGCCTTTTCCAATGTCTCTTCCATGCCCTGAGTCCAAATCTCTGCACTATAGAGTGTAGCTGGGATCAGAATTGTTTCGAATAATTTCGTCTTAGTCGCCCACATATCGGATCTTAGTTTTAACAGAGTATTGAGGAGAGCAGCTGCTTCGGCTTTGGAATTATTCAAAGCTCTAACGCTCATATTCTTCAAACTCCCTGACGATTGGAAGACAACCCCAAGATGATGATTTTATTATAGTCTGCAAAAATCGATTCTACCTCCCTGACAAGCAACATATCTAGTTCTTTCAAGATGACCCTGGTGAAAATGTATTCTTTTTAAATTATAATTAATCTTGAAATTCAGTGATTTGTTGAATCCATACAAACAGCGAATCTTGTTCCTGACATCTGAAATTCTATCTGCAAATATTACAATATCGTCTGCGTATTAGAGCATTAAGATATCATGATCCCTTCCAAGTTGTAGTCCTCCGAATTCCCTCTGAAAAAACCTTCCATATTTTAAGAGTACAGGGAAAAAATAAGGGGGCTCAATGCGTCCCCCTGCAATTGTCACCTCTATTAGTTCAGATGTATTGCCATCCTCCTCCTAACAATTGAATTGTCTAATTGGAAAAGAAAACCAGCTACATAGGGGCAACATTTCTAAACATATTGCCTAATAATTTAGATTTCAAAAGCACAACTTCCTAATAATTTTGATTTCAAAAGCACAACTTTTAAAAGAGAGTTATATAAGCTTCTTATTGAAATTTGTTATAGTGTAAATGAATGTTTAATTGATAATCAATGTATGACTGCATACAAGCTATATTTATATATTAAATATTTTATGTTAGTTTAGATGTTTTTATGTTTTTGTTCTTATTCAATTGTATGGTTTCTGGCTGTATTGTTTTGAATAAATAAATATAGTGTAGCAGATATGAAATTGGAGAGAATTGAAAGAAAGAAGAGACAATGGTTCTCTGTGTTATCTGCTATGTAAATGTCTACTTTTAAGCCATTAATTACACTGCTTTTGACACATTTTAATAGTGTTTACTTGGTAATCAGTAGAATGTTCTAGTTGTTTGATTAGAGATTAATGGAATCTTTTCAAATATTGTAGAAAGTGCTAGTTTCCTTGATTTATTTATTTAGAAGTTGGTAGAGAAATCTAGAGATATCTCAAGTATGTTAAAGTGTATAAATAGAGGAAGTCTCTTGTAAATGAGTTCAGTCTTGTTTGTGATGTTGTGATAAACAAGTGTGACAGTTAAGTAGTTCAGTTATTGTTCTACATTGATAAGTGGCAGTAGTGACAGTTCGCATTAATACAGACAGTGAATTCCCATTGGCGCTTTTACAAACCATGCAATGAACTTTCATTGTCTGTAAGTAGAAAATAATTCTTTTATCTATTACTGTATTGACGGACTTGTGCTATGTAAGTTAATTGTTCTTCCTTAACGTTTCTTGTTGAGTATTATTGGACAGTTTATTGTACAGTTATTGTTTAATATTAGATCGGCCTTTTGACATTTAGTGATTGATTTGTGTACAGTTCATTGGAAACTCATTATCAGTTGAACAATATCGTGTTATCTGTTTTTAATTGCTTATTTTTCTGTAAGAAATTACTGAACAGTGTGAGTTGTGAATTATTTGTGTTAATAAAGTGCAAGTGATAAATTTAAGTGTTGCCAGTGTTATTTTAGACATAGTGTCAGAAGTGGGATTTTTTGTGTTTTATTAAAAATGGCTGGCAAAATTACATTGTGCGATTTGAAAGTGGCCGATCTCAAACGTGAATTAGAGGACCGTGATCTAGAAACATCTGGAAAGAAGTCCACTCTACAAGACCGTCTTTGTGATGCATTATTGGCGGAAGGAGAAGACCCAGCTACCTACCTCTTTGAGACTTCAGATACGAAATTGATTTCATCATTCACATCCATGAAGGACGAGCTGCAAGAAAATATGACTTCCATGGAAAGTAAGCTGCAAGAATATATGACATCCATGGAAAGTAAGCTGCAAGAAAATATGACATCCATGGAAGGTAAGCTGCAAGAAAATATTACATCCATGGAGGGTAAACTAGAGGCTATTCATGGGAACATGACGTCCATAGAGAGCAAATTACAAGAAAATATTACTTCATTGCATGAAGAAGTCACTAAGGTGAAGGAAGACTTGAAAAAAAAGGATGATCGAATACAAGAATACATCAAAACCATGGAAGGTCGACTGCAGGAAGAATTGAAAATCATGGAAAGTCGACTTAAGCAGCTGGAGTGTGGTACTGGAACTTCAAGAAGTAAGTAAATCTTCAAGTTTTCCTGAAATAGTTATTCCAGACAAGTCAATGATGGCAGCACATGAGGAAGATCTCCAGAAACAGTCAGTAGTTATACCTCAGCACACTGGACTGCCTATGTATGATCGAAAGTCATCTCTAGAAGACTACCAAACACTGTTTGAGACAGCAGCTGAGTTCCATGGCTGGTCATCGACAACAAAGGCTTGGTGATGAATCTCAGAGGGGAGGCGCTAGCAATTCTTCATTCAATTCCTTCAACTGCAAAGTGGAACTTCAGTGAACTGTGGAAACGTTTGGAGATGAGGTTTGGCAACAAGCACTTGGAGCAGTTATATCGATTCCAACTCAACACAAGAGTTCAAGGACAAAATGAATCACTGCAGGAGTTTGAGGCTGCTATTGCTAAACTTGTGAGGAATGCATATCCCTCTGTTGATGACAACATATATGAAAGTATAGCAGTAGAAAGGTTCCTTAGTGGATTGAGGACAACACAAACCCAGCTTTCAGTCAAATTAGCCAGACCAAAGACACTGAGAGATGCTCTTGCCCAAGCATTGGAGTTTGAAGCTGTTTTGCAGTCAGTGCCAGGAGGCTCTGTGATGAGGGCCTTGGGAGCTGAGAGTATTGGAGCAAGCACCATTCAGAAGGTTGTGGAATTAGTTCTGGAACAGTTGGGAGTTGCCAAAAAGGAGGTTCAATGCTGTACTTGTGAGAAGAAAAGGCAGACCAGGAGGAAGAGTATAGATAAAACCATCTATCAATCTGGAAACAGTGACAGGAATGTGGACAGTTTCTCAATGGAGTCCAATGCAGAGAAGTCCCAGGAGGGTTTGCTGAGGAGGACTACAGTGATCTCTGGGTTGAATGGGAGGAGCCAGTTTGGGAAGAAACAGAAGGAAGATCCTGGCCAGAAACATGTGAGGTCCCAGAAGCAATCAACACAAGAGCAACCAACCTGGCAAGGAAATGTCAACAGTGCTAAGGAAGCAAGCAGGAACAGGAAGAATAAGGAGAAGCACATCATCACAGCAGACCAAGGTGGCAGTAAGAAGGCAAAGGAAAAACAAGCAGCTCAGGTTCAGCATACTCTGTCCCCAGAGAAGTCTACAGATGATCGCAGTTCAACAACAGATTGGAAAGTGATCCAGACAAGTGAAAGGGATCTGTTCGTCCTGCCCAAGGAGTATGCACTGGCGCATTATGTCACCAGCAACTTAGTGGAATCTCGATGTAGCATTGCTACAGTCTTCAGGAAGAAGTTTGGTGGTCTTGGAGACCTGGAACAACAAGGACCCAAGGAAGGAAATGTTCTTCATCTGCAGCGGCATAGTCAACATCTCTTCTACCTGGTGACTAAGGGACAGCCTGAGATGAAGGCATCATATGACACATTGTGGACTTGCTTGGTTCAGCTGAGAAACAAAATGCAGCAACTAGGAGTAAGGAAACTTGGCATACCATGGCTTCAAAGCGGATATGATGGCCTCGATTGGACAATTGTGAAGCCAATGTTGGAGGAGGTGTTCAAATCCACTGGTGACCAGATTACCATCTGCATCTACAACCCTTGGAAGACCAATGAGGAGCCAGCCAATAACCAGAGCAGATCCAAACTAACATAAGTGCTTTTGTTCTGGGACAGAACAATCTTTTAAGGTGCTGGTAGTGTAGCAGATATGAAATTGGAGAGAATTGAAAGAAAGAAGAGACAATGGTTCTCTGTGTTATCTGCTATGTAAATGTCTACTTTTAAGCCATTAATTACACTGCTTTTGACACATTTTAATAGTGTTTACTTGGTAATCAGTAGAATGTTCTAGTTGTTTGATTAGAGATTAATGGAATCTTTTCGAATATTGTAGAAAGTGCTAGTTTCCTTGATTTATTTATTTAGAAGTTGGTAGAGAAATCTAGAGATATCTCAATTATGTTAAAGTGTATAAATAGAGGAAGTCTCTTGTAAATGAGTTCAGTCTTGTTTGAGATGTCGTGATAAACAAGTGTGACAGTTAAGTAGTTCAGTTATTGTTCTACGTTGATAAGTGGCAGTAGTGACAGTTCGCGTTAATACAGACAGTGAAATCCCATTGGCGCTTTTACAAACCATGCAATGAACTTTCGTTGTCTGTAGTGATAATTCTTTTATCTATTACTGTATTGACGGACTTGTGCTATGTAAGTTAATTGTTCTTCCTTAACGTTTCTTGTTGAGTATTATTGGACAGTTTATTGTACAGTTATTGTTTAATATTAGATCGGCCTTTTGACATTTAGTGATTGATTCGTGTACAGTTCATTGGAAACTCATTATCAGTTGAACAATATCGTGTTATCTGTTTTTAATTGCTTATTTTTCTGTAAGAAATTACTGAACAGTGTGAGTAAAGATGGTTCATTTTTTGGACTTGTTCTTCTTGTTTGCCCACCAGCTTTTCATTTTTTGTGCGGAGTCAGCTTTTCTTTCTTCACTCCATTTTGTTACAACTCTTGGAGGTTTTGTCTTTGGTATAACTTCCCATTCATAAAGTTCATTCTGAAGCTTTTTCTATTGTAAATTTCTTTGAGAGTTATTTTGGCCAGTACTAGGTCTTTTTTAACATTTCGTATCCATTCTCCTCCATTGACAAGTTATGCTGCATAGTTTACAATTCTTTGTTATTTGTCTATTGTCTGGAAGCCTCACGATGTATAGTATATAGTAAAGAATAAATCTAATAAATTAGAGGTGCAAGCTGGAGTGCCTCAGGGGTCAATACTAGGTCCATTGCTTTTTTTGTTATATGTCAACCGTTTACCTAAAGAATTGATTAGTGGTAGAGCCCTCTTATTTGCTGACGATACATCACTCATTTTTAGCAATTCCATTCTAGATAATTTAGAAATAAGTGCTCATATAGGTGTGCAGTCCATTGTCCAATTTTTTAATCAGTTGAAATTAACTATAAATAGTAAAAAATGGCAATACCTTCAATTCAAAAACAAACATAATTTTAATGAAGATAGGGCTATAAACGTGTTTGTAAACGATAATCAATTAGACCAGGAAGAAAAAATTGCATTTCTAGGAGTTATGTTGGATAGACGATTGACCTGGACTCCATACATTGAGAAAATATGTAGTAAAATTTCATCTGGGGTATTTGTCCTGCGACAGCTCGCTAGATTGAATGACAAAAAGTTACTTTTTACAGCTTACCATGGGCTCTTACTGTCACATATTAGGTATGCTATCTTAGTATGGGGTAATTCATCAAAACAAAATCTTGATAGGGTGTTTAAGATCCAAACGAAAGCGGTTAGGTGTTTAGAAAGAGTAAATAGATTAGATTCATGTAGGCCGTTGTTCAAGAGACTTGGCCTCCTAACTGTACCCTGCTTATATGTGTATGAAGCTACTTTATATGTAAAAACGAATGATATTAACCAAAATCTTGATGTACATGATTATAATACAAGAAGCCGAGGAGATTATCACTTGGTGAGTCACAATAGTAGCTTATTCAAACAAAAACTTAGTTATATTGTTAGGAAATTCTACAACAAGCTACCGCAGTTTTTGAAGAGTCTTCAAAATATAGAAATATTTAAAAAACAATTGAAGAAATATTTAGTTGATAAAGCTTTTTATAGTGTACAAGAGTTCCTTTCACATCAAAATTAAGCCTCACCTCAACTAATTGAAGTAATTATGGTATCTAGTGTATAATATTGTTGATCTGACTTGTCTTATACTCCTTAACTGGAGTCTCCAAGACGTAATCTACAAAAAAAAAAAATACAATTTAAAGCGTCTTTTCCCCATTTCTGTCTCTATATTGGAATATTCTTCAACTTTGGACGTTCTCTGTAATCTATATCTGTTTTACGTTATCTGTTATGACGCATTGGTCCAAGGATTTTCCTAACTATTTTTCTTTCTTCTTTCTTTAGATTTTCCATATCTATTTTCCTGTTCAGGGACTGTATTGTAATTTTGTATGAATAGATAAACATTTTTTATTATAGATATATTGCACCATCCCTAGATCATATTGAATCTATTAAACTGCTTCCGTTATTGCTATGAAACTTAAATTCTTAATAATTTCACTTGCACATATTACTTATGTGAATTACTTACAGATCTTCCATTCAACAGATATAGGTAGTTACACTCCATTAGAGATACTAATATCCAGGCGTGTCTAGTTTAATATTATCCATTGTTTTCCAAATAGGTTTAAGAGCAGTTTGTTAAAATAGTTATTTATGTATTAAGAGCGTGAAGCGCAACTTTATCGCTCGAGCCAAAACATTTACTGCGTGACTAAAAGTTTTCTTAGCAGAAACTGAAAATATATTTTTTCAGCGCTTCACGCTCTTAATACATAAATAACTATTTTCAGTTTCTGCTAAGAAAACTTTTAGTTCCGATCTAATTTTTCTGGTTTATCACTAAAGCAACCTCGATCCCAACGTTGGTTGCTCTTAATTTTTAACAGCTGATAGAGCTTCCATTTTCTTAAAATTGCAAAATTTCACAATAATAATTGGTTTATTCCGCCGGGAGCTTCGTTTACCTAAACGATGAGCTCTATCGATGTCTGCCGAGATCACTTCCGACTGCATAGCACTCCCGATTAATCCAATAACGATGAGTTCTGTGCTGTCCCAATTTTCTGTTTCAAGTTCTCCAATTCCATAAAATACTAGATTTAACGGGGACTCCTATTTTATAAATAATTGATCTTTTCTTTCAATGTCTCATTCACCATCTCCAACAATTTCACTTTTTCCGAAATATTGTCAAGTCCTACCTTAACAGCTGCTACTTCGTTTTTTAATGAATCGAAGGAAACTTAGATATTATTTTTGGAATCCAAAATGCGCTTTTCTCTCGCCACTAGTCTGTTTCATATATTCTCCTTTGTCTTCTCCTGTATGTCAGGCCCGGGATTCGGCTCGATCCCGCCAATAAGCAGCAAAACTAGTATCTCACCAATCACATGTCACATATTTCTAAATAAAAAGCAGCCATCAACCCGATTAAACTGACAGGTCCTGCCAAATTTAAGCCGGCCGATATTAAACAAACCGATTCGTGCTCGATAGATAACAATATGTCTTATCTATGTTCATTGTCTTCTCAGCTCGGCTGCCCGATCGCATTTATGATTTATTTTAATTAATTTTCCTATCTTAAATCTGAAATTTCTATTACTTGGATATTGACAGGCAATGTTCTTTGCATTTATAACTGACAGGAATGGAGAACTGATTTCATAGACAAATGCAAAAAGGTATTACTACTACTTACTTACTTACTTACTTACTTACTTACTTACTTACTGTAGTGGCCACTCGTACCCCAGTCGGTACTTGGCCTCATCAACACAGCCTCTCCAACGATTCCGGTCACCATCGTCTTCCTCATTTAGCCTCATCTTTCTCATGTCTTTCCGGGCCTGGTCCCACCATCTTGTTTTAGGTCTTCCAGCTGGTCTCCTTCCTATAGGATTGTTCCTCAGTACACTGTTTGTTAGTGAGTCCCCTTCCCTCCTCAAAACATGTCCCGTCCACCGTAACCTTCTGCTTTTAATCTCACCCACTATGTCTGGTTCCTTGAATAGCTGGCGTATTTCACAGTTGTGTTTTATCCTCCAAACTCCGTTCTCTAGTGTTGGACCAAAGATTTTTCTAAGTACCTTGTTTTCAAAAACAAGGATCTTTTTTTCTTCTTTTTTATTCAGTATCCATGTTTCTGAAGCATATAGCAGTACTGTTCTAATGATGGTTTTGTATAGTCTTAGTTTTGATGTATGTGAGAGGAGTCTTGAGCTAAGCAACTTATTGCATGCATAAAAGCTTTTATTTGCCGATCTTATTCTGTTAGTCACTTCCAGTTCTTCTGAGTTGTTGTTCGTGAGTGTCACTCCCAGGTATGTGAAAGTTTCTGCCTTTTCAAAATTATAGTTTCTTACTTTTAAAACTTGATTATGGTGTCCGTTTATATTTTGATCTCTACTTATCTGCATAAATTTGGTTTTATTTTCATTTATTTTTAGTCCTACATATTCAGTTTCTTCAATCAAAATATTTGTCAAGTATACCAAGTCTTCCTCTTTCTCAGCTATTACAACAATGTCATCTGCAAAATCAAGGATATTTATATTTACCCCAATCTTAATTCCTTCATTTGTGCTTTTGACTCTTTGCAGCGCTTCTTCAATGGCTATGTTAAATAATGTTGGTGACACTCCATCTCCTTGCCGTACTCCAGTATTAACTTCAAAACTACTTGTGGTTTTCCCATTTACTTTTACCTTGCATCTTGAGTGTAGAGTACTAAGCTTAGCTAGCCGTATTAATTTACTTGGTATCCCAAAACTCTCCATTTTTCCCCAAATCTTGTCTCTGATCAAGCTATCATATTCTTTTGAGAAATCTACAAACAGACAGTAGAAAACCTGGTTAAACTCCCAGTATTTTGCTATCGATTCCTTCAAGATGTAGACTTGATCGGTTGTGGATCGACCTCTTACAAACCCGGCGTGATTCTCTTGTATGATTGTGCTTGTATTATCTTCCAATCTTTTAAGAATTATTCTGGATAATACTTTGTAGGTAATATTCAGTAGGGATATTCCTCTGTAATTGTTGCAATCCAACTTATCGCCTTTCTTGTGAATTGGTATGATTATTGCCTCTTGCCATTCTTTGGGTATCTTTTCTAACCTCCATATCTGTAAGACTAGCTTATGTATTTGTTCAATTACACACTCTTCTCCATGCTTTAGTATTTCAGCTGTTATTCCATCCTCTCCCGGCGCTTTGTTGTTTTTAAGACCTTTAATGGCATCTTTTATTTCATTTATTGAAGGGTTGGGTACAAGCGGCTGTACATTCAAGAATTGTATGTTTTCCTCTTCAACGTCTCTCGTTTCGCCATTTAATAGTTCAGAAAAATATTCTCACCAGCGTTCTAGGCATTCTTCTTCTTTAATAATAATTCCTCCTTCTTTGTTCTTTACACCAAAAGCATTAGGACTGAAACCCTTCTTAAAAAACCTTACTGAGTGGTAGAATTCTCTTGCATTGTTTGCTGTTCTGTCCTGTTCGGCCTTGAGTATTAGGCCTTTCATCCAGTCACGTTTTTTCTTACGTATAATTTTTTATGTCTCTCTTACCCGTACATGATATCCAATTCTGTTTTCTTTAGTATTACTATTTGACCACTCCTCTTTCGATTTCCTTCTCTTGTCAATGCTATCCATGCACTCTTCATCAAACCATGGATTCTTCCTCTTGTTTTCTCTTCTTCCACATGCTTCCAGAGCACACTGTTGTACAGTCCTCTTTAGGGCATCCCATTGTCTTTCAATACTTCCAGTTTCTGTGTCTATCTGTAGTCTCTCATTTTCTTCTTTTAGTGCCTCAAAGCGGTTGGATAGTTTTAATCTAAACTCTTGAGCGATTGATGGGTTTTTAAGCCTTTCTGCATCTATTACCAAAGGTTTTTCTTGTTTGGTTGTTTTTCCAGTACAAATTCTTTGTTTTACTTCTACTAGGACCAAATAATGGTCGGATCCGCATTCTGCATTTCGTATGCTGCGAACGTTAGTTACATGCGATTTGTGTCTTATGTCAATTAGAACATGATCAATTTGATTTCTAGTTTCTCCATTTGGGGACGTCCATGTCATCTTATGAATATTTTTTCTTGGGAAAAAAGTGCTCATAACATTAAAATTAGCTGCTTCTGCTAGGCTCAGAAGTCTAGTACCATTGTCATTGCTTTCTTCATGTAAACTTTCTTTACCAGCAACTGGTTTCCACATATCTTCTCTTCCAATTTTGGCGTTCGCATCCCCCAACAGTATCTTCACATCATAGTTTGGTAACCTCTTGGTAACTTCCTCCAGTCTTTCGTAGAATAAATCCTTTTCTCCATCTTCTGCATCCTCCGTTGGAGCATAGAAGCTTACAATCGATACATTCTTAAATCTACCCTTAATTCTAACTGTACACAATCTTTCGTCTTTGGCTTCAAAATGTATCACAGCATTTTGTATTTTCCTACTTATTGCAAAGCCCACTCCTCTCTGGTAGGTTACATATTGTTTTGTGTTTAATTTTCCTGCTAGGGGCCATCTCGTTTCTTGCAGTGCAACAATGTCAATTTTGTACCTATTTAGCTCATCTGTCAGTATGTCTATAGCGTTGGGTGAGGCTAGCGTCCTAACGTTCCATGTTCCAAATCTCAAATTTTTCAGGGGTGTCCTAGGTTTTTTCCGTGTATCCTGTCCGATTTCCGAGGCATTGTGTTGATGTTTCTGAACGAGTGCGTTTTTGCAAGGTGGGTTGTTGGCCCGACGCTCAACCCCCAACCTGGAGGACCAGGGTCCTTTTTTTAGAGTTGCCATCTCCTAGGCACTTGCTTCCACCACAGCTTTCAGAGTGTAACCTACCCTGGATTTAATTTGGGTTAACTCCCTAGGCTCATCCGCCCTCTCCGCCGTTGGGATTACTCCTCATCCGCCTTCGAGACCGTTGACCGGTTTTCACCTGTGACCCTGGGCAGGGGCCCTTTCAGGGTGCTACCATCCGGAGCCAGATGGACCCCGGAGTTTTAACGAGGTGTATCTCCTCCCGCTCCTCCTTCCCTAGATAGGGCCCCGGGCCTGCGACCGGCATGGCGGAGTTCCTACTACATTATAACTATTCAACATTATAGCTTTGATATTATAATTATTATCCTGTTGTTTTTCGGTAGAATATGGTGAAACTATTGAAAATTTCAATTTCAATTCAATTGTTTATTGCCACAACTTTACAACAAAATAATTTAATGGTTACAAATTAACATATTAACATAAAGGAAATAAAAGAAACCTAACTAACCAGAAAAAAAACTAAAATCTATGTTCAGGCACCACCAGCAAAACAAAAGACTTTGACCGCTGGTGGGAGTCGCAAAAAGTCCAATTCAAATGACATTCAAGATAACTTACAATTTCATCTTACAGAATTAAATAACAAATTTGAACCAATTCCATTCTATTCCACTGCACAGAACAGTACAAGTAACAAAAGAGAAAAAAATATTTTGAGAGAAAAACAAAAATACTTTTTGAAAGGAAATACACAAATAAAATAGACATACTAATATTAGCGTGCTCAAAAAACAAGAGGAAGTAGAGAAGGCATAAACAGTCAAAAATAAGTTACCACCATTCAGCTCCCAGAGAAAAGAAATATTTTTCCTTAATCCAAGTTTCTATTGCTTTCATATAAATTCTTTGTTGAATATCAAAAGGAATTATATTTATGAATCTAGTGCTCATATACATCAACTGTCTTCTTATCAAGCTCAACTTAGAATCGTGAACAACATATCTTAGCGAAGTGTCTGGTCTAAAGTTGTAAAAGGGTTTATCAATCCTACAGAACTTATCTCTATTTTTAAATATATGTTTGAAAAGTCTTTTGAAATAGAGTTGCCTTACTGTCATAACGTTGAAATAAAAAAATAGAGATTCACTTGGATATAACTTAGGTTTATTTAATATTGTCTCAATTATATACTTTTGCATTATGAATAAATCACTAATGTGAGTGTCATAGGTCCCACCCCATATAATTATTCCATACTGAATTAACGATTGGACAAAAGCAAAATATATCATTTTAAGGTTCTCTAGATTTAAAATTTTATTCATTTTGTAGAATTTATAGGATATATATTTGAGTTTTTTACAAATAAAGCTAATGTGTGAATTCCACTTCAGATATTCGTCGATTATTACTTCTAGGTATTTTATTTCATTCACTTCTTCAATATGCGGGCAGCTGCAAGCAAGTGTGTCTGCACAGTTTGCGTGTAACCTTATTTTCATTTCATCCTTGGGCTTTCCAGCCGCACTCGTCGCAAAACTAATAAATTTGGTTTTCGTTATATTCAAGCTAAGTGTATTCAACTCTAACCATTGTTTTATCATATTCATATCATCTTCAGCAACCCTAGACACATTGCTCCAGCTATCCTGGGAAAAAAAATATAGCTGTGTCATCAGCAAAAGACACTATTTTTCCATTTTTGATAGTTAGTTTCAGGAGATCATTGACATACAGGAGAAAAAGAAGAGGGGATAAAACTGTCCCTTGAGGCAATCCAAAAAAAGATAATCTCACTGTACTCGTATTTGAATTCAAGTTACTGTTTGAAGAATTGCTGTTTAAAGTAATAATTTGCGATCTATCATGCAAGTAGCTTTTCAGCAAATTAAGAGCAATGCCTCTTATTCCTAATTTCTCCAATTTGTGAAATAGGTTGTCGTGTGGAACGGTATCAAACGCTTTTGATAAATCAAGGAAAAATGCCATCGTCTTTTTATTTTTATTCGTATTTTCGATCACTATATTCATAAAATGACTCAGTGCATCTTCTGTGCTCTTGTTTTTCTGAAAACCGAATTGATTTGATTCTAAAATATCATATTTATTTATATAGTCCAGTAAGCGTTTTTTGATGAGTTTTTCTGTTATTTTGGCTAAGTTACTCAAGAGACTGATAGGCCTGTAATTTGATGGATCATTCTTATCACCCTTCTTAAATATTGGTTTAATTCTAGCAATTTTGAAATGTTTTGGAAAAGCAGCTGTCAAGAAAATTGTGTTTATTATATGTGAAATCGGCAGTGATATAAGTCCAGCTATTTGTTTTAAAGTAATGTTGCTGATTTCATCAATCCCCGGGCTAGCATTATTTTTCAGACATTTTATTACGCCCTCAACTTCTAGCGGAGAGACCGGAGCTATAAACAAAGAATTTGCAAAATGATGTCTAGACTTGGAATATTCTAATTCAACTTGTCTATTTGCTTTTAGAATCGACTGAGCATGCCTTTCCCCAACACAAGCAAAGAAATTGTTCAAAGCTTGAGCATCAATATTAATTTCCTCATTTTTTACGGATTTTTCATTAATGATTTCATTTATGCTTTTCCAAAGTTTTTTAGGGTTACCTTTGCAATTATTTATTTGATTTTTATAATATATTTCTTTAGCCCTTTTGATTGACGCGTCCAGTATCTTCCTATAATCCTTCAGATCCTGCTTGAGTTTTGAGTTGAAAGGTTCCCTTTTTAGTCTTTTGTACATCTTATCTTTTGTATTTATTGATTTGATCAGTCCCGGAACAATCCATGGATTCAAAGGTTTATTTTTATGGGATATTGAAATCTCATAAGTTGAAAATTGAATGTGGTTGGAAAGAGTATATATGAAAGTTTCTACCATGTTATCTATATTATCAAAGTTATTATTGAGAATTTGGAACCAAGTTTCTGTGCTCAGGCTCTCCCTCAGTTTTATGTAATTTATTTTTCTAATTTTCTTCGGTATTATCTCTTCCCTAACAATGTTAATCCTATAGCCAATGTGAAGAGAAATCGAAAAGTGTTCGGTGATATTTGTCTTTAAAATATTGCCCTTCGCATCCACCACCGACCTGTCATTAATTCTCAGAAAAATGTGATCGATACAATATGCTGAGAACTCCGTGACCCTCGTATTTCCCTTTATAAGAGACTTCAAACCATTTTTACTTAAAATATAGATATACTCAGCAATAAATTTGTCAAAGTGGTTTATGTTCAAGTTGAAGTCACCTGCTAGGCAGACATCAGTGTTAATTGGAACGCTACTTATGTATTCATCCAAACTTGCTAAGAATTCAGTAACTTGACTATTTGGTGACTCCTATTAATCTCAGAAATTTCCCACTTATCGTTTGAACATCGAGACAAACAGAATTACATTCATCGATATCGCAATTCACTATATTAAAATTAAGATTTTCCTTAACATATATACAAAGACTATCGCATTTATTCAGTTTGGAGCATTTGTTTATCGTTTTATATCCGGGTATATTGAAAGAAAAGAGTGCATCCTCACTAATCCATGTTTCTGTAAGTACAATAATGTCATACATAGTTTTGCTGTCTTGAAGGCAGCATAGAAATTCATCAAAATTTTTATTAAGACTACGTATGTTCATTACAAAGATATTATAGAACGTTACATCTGCAACATTGGAGATGGGTACATAGCTAAGATAGTCATCTATTTCATCAGTTGAATGATTATCGGTATCATATAACTCAAAAAGTTCCTCTATTTCCATATTTAATATTAAACTGATACAATACATTCTCTCCAAGATCAGAGATCCCTTCAAGAATGATATTCAACCTCACATGGGCCTGAAAACAATAGTTATTACTATTGCAATTTTTAAGATGAATATCACAATGATTGATTAGGTATTTATCGATATTCATATAATAAAACTTGATAATTGAAATGGAGATGATGAAATTATTCGAAGTAGCCAAAAGAGCGAAAGAATATCTGAGATAGCATCGACCAGTGCTCTCCTTATCTAAGAGATTACGCCTATCCATCTTACTCGCATTTACGTTAAACAGTTTACTATCGTCAATGCCCGTAGAAAGTTCAGAAACATAAACGTAGAAAGCAATAACATCCGCAATTGAAGTAAATCCATCCAAATTTAGTATACTTTCCATATTCTCTGTCACACCAATGACACATGTAACAAAAACATGATCCTATTCCTTGGCTTGTCTGGCAAGGCTTTGAAGTTGAGAAATGCTGTTTATCTTGACTGCTCTAGCTTGCTCGTTCTTTCTTATGAGAATTTTATTGTTTGATACCCACACAAACTTGAAATCATGATTTTTACAAAACTGCTTGGCTTCAAACAACAGTTTTCGGTACGTAGGAGAGAGATTATCCGCAATATAAACAGGACCGTCCGGTAGATTCTTATTGATACGTTGAGTTCGGAAGCCACCTAAAGATCCAGCTTTTGCTGATGATGCAGAGTAATTGGAAGACTTCGTTTTCGCATGTAGCTCTTTGTATTTCTTCATCCATGTCTGCTTTGTAATTCTTGAGTTGAAAGAAACTATAATTGATGGTATTTTTTCTTTCGATGATGGCAAACGGTGAGCAACATTTATGTCAGATATATTGTAATCTACATTCAGGACACTTGAAGTCTGTTTTATTATCTCGTAGACATCCTCATTAGCAGTAGTTGGTATCCCCTGTATTTCAATATTATTAGCTCTTGAATATTGTTGTAGTTCGCCCAGCTGAATTTCCAAGTCATTGATCCTTGATTTCAAAATCGTGTTCTCCTTTTGAAGTACACCTTTATCCCTTTTCATCTCCTCCACTGTCTGAGCAAAATCATCAACCTTGGCTGAAAAGAATTCTATGGACTTACGTAGCTCCGATACACTTTCATTAGTTTTCTTGAGTTCCGAAGTTATTATCGCAAGTTCCCGGCTGATAGTATGCCGCACTTCTCTGAGTAATTCTTCTTTGAAGTCCTTCAAATTTTGCGAAATTTCCTTATCGGGCATATTTGATTCAATAAATTTACAATTAATACACTTCCAACGTTTTAAAGACTCCTTGGAAAGTTTCTTGAAGTTTGCCTCCTTCACTTTAACGCACGCGAAGTGGTAGACTCGCTCGCAAGATGAACACTTGAGCAAATACTTGAGTTCATAAAATTTATCACATGAACACTCGCATTTTTGCATACCGAAACGAATTTGAGTAGAAACAATACTACAGTATTTCACAGAACCGTTATCGCGTACCGGTAATCACCTTCGAATTTTCGACAAAAACAACCTTTCGCCTCGGCGTTCTGATAGCAACTGAAAATGTAAACCGTTTGAAAACAATATCGTAAGACATACGCCAAAGCTATTTTGCAGTAAAAGGCATACACTGTTCATTATTATTATTATTAATATTACTATTACTATTACGATTATTATTATTATTATTATCAACATCATCATCATCCTAGAAAGATAATTAAAACTAGTAATTATGATATGTTGTAATGGTTTATTGTTTTGAATGAAATATTATATGGATATATTATGCATTTAATTAAATATAGCTTGCCTTAGTATTGAATCATTGAAAACTAATTTACCCCTACATAATTTTGGCCTTCTAGGGCAGGTCTGATAAGTTGTTTCTAAATTAGGAATGATTTTCTCTTCTAGACGTCAACTTTTGGAATCTTTTAGCTCTCCAGAAAACCAGGGGATGAAGCGACATTGAAAAATGTCAATCTCTACGTCACAGATTAGGATTAAAGTAGATTAATTGATTTATGTTTTAATACAAATTTCTACCCTGAAAATTATTATAATTGATCTTAATATATAATTACATATATTTATAATTTGTCTCTACAGTGTTGGGAAAAAACGGCAATGCACTGTTTTGAAGGAAAGACTGAAGGCTTTATATCCCGATAAGACTGAGTAAGTATAGTAACCTCTAGTTTGAAAAATGTACTTTTCTCGAACATCTTATTGATTTTATCCAAGTAGACTTACATGAGTATATCTTGAAGCTTTGTGCACATTCTTTTTTTTTTCACCGCACTTATTGCTTGTAAGCAAAATTTGAGAAGAGTAATGTATAGAAGTACTCTTGGGACCGCGCCAAACTGGGCTGGCGACAAGCTTGGCTGGTTTTCCAGCCTACGGTGACGTTGCATGCACCGCCAACCTGGCACACTTTGGAATTAAGCCCATGGTGACGGCGTGCAACTTTGGCGCTGGGTGACAGAATAAAATAGTGCCAGGTTGACGCTGCATGTACACGTCAACCTGGCACTCTTAAGAATGGGAGTCTACCATTGATTATCGGAAATACCTTGACACAGTCAGATACTCACTCATATAATCAAACACTATCAAATTAATATGCTATTTGATATCATATCGTACTGTCATTTTTTTAAAGTGTATTATTTCTATTAATAATAATTTTAGATATAATTTATCAATAATAACCTCCAGGTTCCCCCACCCTGGGGATTATTATTGATGGCATTTATCATATACCTTTAGTTAGCAGAAGCTACTTGAGATTTCATAAGGAGGATTTTATAAGGATTTACATCTTAAGCTACATGTGATTTTCATTTTACATGTGTTTAATTCAGCAAATATGGAGTTTAAGTATTTTGTCTTCATGATCTCAGCATGTATTTGTATGTAAAACACCTTTGTACAACTCAAATTGTATCACGATTTAGGCATGATCTAAAAGTAGCCCACTGTGACGGCGTGCAGCTTTGGCGCCAGCTGACAAAAACAAAAAAGTGCCAGTTTGTCGTTGCATGCACCGCCAACCTGGCACACTTGGGAATTCAGCCCGTGGTACGGCGTGCAACTTTGACGTTAGCCAAGTTTGTCGGCAGCCAAGTTTTTTCGGCATCTTACCTTGACGTCAGCCCACTTTGACATCGTCCCGTACTCTTATCTTTGTTTAATTGCAAGGAAATTTCTTCTATGATCTAAATTTGGTTTCTGGGTCGTATCTCTTCGCATAGGATTCATCAGCAATAATGGTTATGCTATTCAGAAGAAGTTGGAGTCACTGTTTGTGGAGTCCAATATCATCTACGAGACTTCTACACAAAGTCAACAAGCACTATGTAATTATATAACTCGAATGCTACTTGACGGCAACAAATTCTTGAGCAAGTGCACAAAGGATGGCAGTCTCTGCACTATCTATACTGATCGCGTTATTTGGATCTATATTGATGGAACTCAATTTCGGATTGCTGGAATTCCATCAAGTCATCTTCACACCATCAATATGGATTTCATGATACAAATATCGCTACACGTGTTGACACTGTAGGGTCTCCCATTCAAGATGGGAGACCCGGGTCGCTTAGCGCAGTTGGTTGGGGCGTCGCAACTTCAGCTTGCTGTCGCGGTCGTGGGTTCGAATCCCGCTCCTCTGTCTGGCATCTATATGTTATCATTCACCTCATTACCCACGCACAAGTCTCGGACTCATGTGGGTATCATCAGCAATAATAAAAAAAAAGATTTATCTATCCAAACACACACCTGATTGAAATTGGTGAGGTTTTTTGTAGTTGTGTAGAAAAGTGTCATTTTTTGTGAAAGTGATGTTTCAATTCATTATTATTTCAGATGTATTTTTATGTTTCTGATGTTGATATGTTTCTTTGTTATGAAAGATGGTTAAATTTGAATTTAAATCTATTCTTGTATGTTTCTGAAAGTGCATGTCATCTTCTAGTTTATAGACTCTATTTATAAATTCTATGCAATACTTACCCCTTGAGATGATTCTATATTTATTTCATAAGAATACCGGTGAGTGACATTATAAGTTGTAGTTACAATACAAAACTATTTTTGAAAAATAGAAGAATAAAACAAGATATGTTGATTATAATAGTTGTCAAAATGACGATGATGGAGTTGATATGATTGACGGCGTCAACAACAATGATACAATGATGATAACAGTTGAAAAATGAAGGTGATAATTTAGACTGCTTGAGAGCAAAACAGGCATTTTTACAGGTCGGAGATGGATTTAGCAAGGAATCGCCCTCAACATCCGCCTCTGATCCATCAGACGCAACCCCTCCACTCAACTATTTATGAGTCATTGTACCTAAAGGTTTAAAAAATCTATGTTAACATTAGCCTGAAAATAATTGGTGACTGTTACAGAAGAAATATCAAAGTTTAAAAATACTTGAATTTGTTATTCCCAAAGAATAACATAGAGGAGTGAAGTGAGAATGAATAAATTTCTGTCATCTGTAATGAATTATATTGATTCGCATAACATAATAAGCGAAAGCTTACATGAATGGAACTAGTTATAGCTGATGGAGACAGTCTATGTCAATTTATAGATAACGGTATTACAGAAATTATTTGTTTTTCAAGTGTGAATATTTAGGATATACAGCAGCAAGGACAGATACTACATCATCATTGTAACCTTAAAAGCCAATTTGCTCCTATAAGTCCTACTATTCGTAGACATTGAATGATTGATGTTATATTCGACTTTTGTCTTTCTGATTCCTATTTTAAAGTTGTTAAATATTATTCTGATATTTTCACAGAAGCGAATTAGATGAATGTGTTCGAACTGTAAGAGCTCGCAATAATAATTCTCTATCAGGATTGCGATTAAATGAAATTGAGTACAGAGTTGGAAAATTGTTGGAGGAGAGGTCCAAAAAACCATGTAAGTATCAAAAACTCACCATGATCCGTGTACTACAATTATTTATTGTTTGTGTGTGTTTCCATGTAAATTATTGATGTCGTGGGTGGTGGTTTTTTATTCTTTGAGACCCATGGAATCTTCTTTTCTTGAGTTGTTGTACAGATTTGAGTTGTAGCTTTTTTGGAAAATATTGATTCTCCATCATTTTAGTCAAGCACAATCCACATGTATTACTGTGTTGAATATCACACACACACACACACACACAGAGATAAAACTATTCCACTGATATACTTTTTGAATTCATTGCACTGGGTTTTATAGTTTGATCAATCTATCTTGATTTATGGCTTCTGATTGCATAGTGAAGATCGTCATGTGTGAGGCTAGAACAGGCTTTAGTTGACTCTGTACGAAGGTAGAGCTATTGAAATGTTGATTTAGTTACGTTGTTAGCAGTGACAGTTATAGAACCATACTTGTATAAATGGCTCAAGTCGTGGCAAATAGTCATATTTCGTAAACGAAATTTTCAAGCCTCGAGTATGGCCTCATCAGCTACATGAAATTTTTTATTGCTCCTGGAAGTTTTCCTTCCTCCTGAAAGTGTTCAGGTACTGTGATATTCAGACAGACATAGTTAATAATTACAGATAGTTCACCAAGCAAAAGCACCGAACATTAAGTAAACCAACTTCATAATAATTGTGGTGATACACGGTAATAATTATTTCTATATTTGACTCCCAAGAGCCATCAAGAAAGATTGGTCAACTTGTACTTGTCACTGCATGTAAAATAAGCAACATATTATAAGAAGCACAACGTAAAATCTATCCAAGGCGATAATCTTTTGAAATTGAATTTTCTATTAGGTCTCAAGATATGAAAATTTGACCATCATGTATAAAACGGAATTTTTTCAGTTCGGTTGAGTTCTGTCTTCAGACAGATTTTACTGTAATATAATAAGCGAAAATATTTGCTAGGATAATAATATGGTACGATCTCCTCAATCTAAGAAATTAGCTTGTACAAAATGTAGTTTATTTTCATTAAAGAGCGGTTTTCTTCTAGCTGCGATGGGCCAGGATAAGTTTGGCATAGCCGATTGGTGCCAAAATAAACCGGCCGAGAATAATTGGTATGGCAATATCGAGCTTGAAGACTGCATCATATGCTCTGAAGAAATAGATCAAAGAAATCTTACTACTCTCGATTGCTATCATTGTTTTCATACTGAGGTGTGTACCGTACTATGATACATTTAGTTTTGAAGAAGTCTATTTTCAATTTCTCAATTGAAGCCATTAGTAATAATGTTTGAACTAGATAGAAATTTCTCGGTTTGAATTGAACTATGTTCGGTTTAATATTTGTTTAAAACTAATCATTGCATCTTGTATATCAGGCTCATCTATTCATGTTAAGTTTCGAAATGTCTTTTCCTCTGTGAAATATTGAAAGAAGAGCGATATAATTTATTTTTGCTCATGACATTATTGTCTTTGAAAGCGCTAACTCTATATTCCAAAAACGTTTCAGTCCTAAAACATTTCCAAGTCGGCAAACAAAACGCCACATTTTGAAGCTCAGAACAGATATTGATTTGCACTATTCAGATCACGGTAGCTAGAATCTTGGTTCTTAATCACCTTGCTAAATATGTTTGTGATATGAATCATTATCACAGAGTGATATACATTTCATATCACTGTGATAATGATTAGATTAAAATCACCGATATTCGATTGTGCTCTTTTGACTGTAATGCAGAAGAATCATTATCAACCGAACAATAAAATGTCAACAACTATTCAATAAGCAGATTTTCATGGATCATATGGATCAAGAAATACTAAGATCTAATATCACCGACTATTTACCGAACTTGTGCTTTTGATGTACGATTCTTCAGTTAAATAAGAACGTTTCAAATTCTGCTCCACAAATTTCTACTCTCTTTTTTCTTTTAATGAACTTGTAAAGTATATTTCTCTATTAAACAACAAATAATTTATTGTGGATAACATTTAAATTATGGTATTTTTCGGAGTATACCTTGAGCCTTTCGGTCACGGCTGCCTAAAACCAGTCGTTTGGTAACATCAAAGGCCCTGAACTTGTTTTGAAAAAATCTGAACTGATAACTCTGAGCCAGGCCATGATTTACCATGAATTATTAATGAAACGCTAAATTAGCTGGCAAATACGGCGGTCAGACAAGCCAATGGCTTTCCTGGTCTGAAATAATATTAATTGTAGGGAGCTTGATTAATAAATGTCAATGCGTAAGTTACTGTTGTTAGACTTCAATTAGAAATACTGATGAATGATGATTGAATCAAATCAATAACTGACGAATGGTTCACTTGTGTTTCAGTGCATCCGGAAGTGGCTTAAAGAAAAGAGCGTTTGCCCGTTGTGTACAACTTTCACTAAAATGCCAGATGAGTTTCCTGCGCTGTGATCATGTGATAATACTCGCAGATACGCTATAAGTTAGTAGTATGTTGGAAATACGCAGACTTAATTTGTTCCTCCGATGTATGGTGAATGTGTTCTTTAAACATTATCAATAACACATTCTTCTCGATAAACATTTTACTTTTTATATCAAAGTGTCATTACAATGAGTAATATTGTCATTTTTTGACAGTTTTTCGTAAGGATAAAAGTTGAATTTAATGCTAGGTGTTTAATTTATAAGTGATTATTTTCTATAATTGTTATATACTGTGTTTCATACAAGTAAGATAGCAGTCCCAATGGACAGCCTGCGTATTGTTTTAATTCTTCGGCTTCCAATACCTGTAGTACAATTCGGTTGTTTTTTATGCCATGATATTGTTCATATAATATTACAAGTTAATTTTGATTCATATTTGTTGAACCAAAAAATTTTTTAACTTGTTACTTCCGCAGCTGCATTTGAATTATTGTCTATTTCAATCCGATTATTAATAATATCACAATCGAATAAGAGAAAAATTATATTTGTTAAACTACAAGTACTTGGATAATTTGTTATTTTTCTATAAATTGAAAATATTGATTTACTGGGAACTCAATTACGACTGCTGTGGTAGCCTATAATTGAAAACTTTTCCTGAATATTTATGCTATTGTGAATCGATTAATTTCTTGTTTATATGATAGAATATCTTCTATAATCTATCTCAACTGATCAATATTTTAATATGAGGGCCCATATAATTAACAAACTATTATTAATAACGAAAACCTACTGATTGAACCAAAAAATTATTTCCTAATAGCGGATTTCACGATTAATAAACTTAATATTTTGCAAGGTCAACTCATGCGTTTGTGGTTTCATTATTACTATGTTTCTATGCTTATATCTATTGTATGCTTGAATACTTATATATTGATTTATTTCTGATTCGGGATTTCTTTCATATTACATAATTATATTCTCAATTTATCAGTATTATTATATGCAGAACACAAAAAAATTGTTGTTAGTTGTAAAAATCCTGCTGGTGGAATGAACAACACTCATTACAAATTTATTAGGGGTTTCAAGATTAAAAAAGCGAATATCGCCGTGTCATTTTAAGTGTTTGAATTTTATTAAGTGTTTTAATTTTATATTCTTGAATATTTATGCTATAATGAACTCATAAATTTCTTGTTCATGATTTCTTCCATAATCCATAATATTATCTATTCTGAACTTATGAAAATTGTATCTAGCCTACTTTTCAACATTTTAGTCTTACGAGTAGTTACAAAAATCCTTCTGGTTGGATGAATTATTGCATTGGAGCCAGAAACATTAATTTCAAATTACGGACTTCAAGATTGGCAAAGTGAATACCGGTACTTAAAAAAAATTATTATATGTTAATAACTAGAAGTGCTTGAATTCAAATTATTAGTTGTACTTTCCATATCCAGATTTGTTGAAACAAAAAAAAAGCATTTATTTTCCATATCAAGATTTGTAATAAAAAATTATTTGATATCAATATTTGATTCCATATCAGAAATAAAAAGCATTCTAGTTTTATAACTACTAAGCAGTTGAATTGAGAAGATTTAAAGACAAAAAAATTCAGTTCTGTATCTCTATTTTGCATTGTTTCCAGAGAGAAATTTGACTTTTTTATAAACAAATAATTTATTTGAGCTATATTATAAAAATATTTGTCATATTTTCCTCATTCTCCTCATTGAATTCATGCCTTTTAACTGCCACCACGTTACCTGTTGAGATTGCCTCCTGGAATCCTGAAAACATATTCAAAATTCAAATTCAAATACTTTATTCACTTAAATGAGAATATTAAAAACATAGAATACAATAACAATTTCAAGTGCATTCCTCATTAGGCTATAGCCTGTGTGGAGGAATGGTTTGTCTCTCTAACATCAGAAATTATACAATAAATAAGAAAAGACAATAACAATCTATATCTATATAATCGAAATACCACTGACTGACTCACTCACTCATTCATCACAGTTTCTCAGGAACCACTCGACCAAAATCGATAAAATTTGGTACACGTATTCAGTAGGGGGACTAGACGCGTGCTAAGAAAGGGTTTCAAAATTTACCCCAAAATTGAAGACTTTTGAAAATTTAGGTGACAACAATTTCTAGAGAATCATAAGGTCAAATCAGATAAAATTTGGTATTCATGGAAAAAAGTTTCAAAATTAGCCCCAAAATGGGCCCAAAATCGACGATTTTTGAAAGGTTTGGTGATAAACAGCCAAATATTTTGAAATTTGCACTTAACAGATGTCATCAACCTGGCATAATAACATTTCATCATACCCAGTCATATGTTTCCCACATATTGCAAGGCTCCGACTGTATGGTAGCCTACATGCAAAGTGCAAAGTCTTTTGCTGTTCAAAGACAGTGTAAATAACGCTGCTAAGGGGTCTGCCATATGATTAAAAACGGTTGACTTCTATCAGCTGTTCCTTTAAGCTGTTTGGCTGGCAAGTTCAGTAGGTTAGGTCTATTAATGAATAATAATTTGTTTCAAACAAAGCAAACTTATCCCGAGCTACCAAAATAATTTCAATAGCTAAAAGCCAACGTTTATGAAAAGTAAAAAAGTAGCCAAGCTGCCTGTTAGGTCAAGTACAATAATTTTTAATATTAGTACAATATTGCTCGGTACAACTTTGCTGGAGCCGATTAATCGCGCATGCATATTATGCATTTCGACTCCCATCCGCATAGTCGTATTCTCGACGTTGCTGTCTCTTTCTAGAAGAATGCTGTCTCTTTCTCCTATAAAGAATGCTCATTGTAGTTGCATATTCCGTTCCGAACCTGACTGTACTGCCGGTAGGCTGACCCCTTCCCACTTCAAATGCATAGCCTACTACCTCAAACGATCACTCACTTTCACGATCAGATCAGTTTGCAGTTGCACATCAGACTGCTAACATCGTTCTCCGAGTATTTGTGAATTTCAACCAACGCTCAAATCGAATAAATATCAGTTCTTATAAGAACTCTTACCTATCAATAGTTAGGTTTACAAAGAAGTATTAAGGAATTAATAAAATACTATTTGTAACAGTACATGAGCCTGAGAATTTTTGTGAAAATAGGTATTGATCAGAAAATCAACAAAAAATGAGTTGTGAAATTAATTTACCATAGATTAACGATTTTGAAAATTTAGGTGATAATTTCTCAAGAACCACAAGGCCAAAAAAGTTCAAATTTTCAGCTGGGGTGCTAAACACGTGAAAAATAGGGTTACATGATTCATCTCAAAATTTAGGATTTTTGGAATTTAGTTGATCACAATTTCTCAAGAACCTCAAGGCCACATGGAGTGAAATCTATATCTATATAATCGAAATACCACTGTTTGATTAAGACCCTAGATGCATACTAAGTAATGGTATCAAAATTCTCCCCAAAATCACCTATTTCTGTAAATTAATTAATCACAATGGAAATTAGTTGGACCCCCGGGGGTCCAGGGGGCGGAGCCCCCTGGCTAGACGGTTAAGGCGAGCGAAGCGAGTCTGCTGGCTAGTATATTATAAAATAGAGCTAAAATACTGCTGCTATGAACTATTGACAGTTATACATATATGACATATACAGTTATACATATATAACATACAGTTATACAATATTCATTATATGAAATATGAATTCTAATATTATTACCGTACTCACCGTAGTACTTGAATACGCTCGTCATTTTTATTGGCAGTGTTGGGCAGGTATTCTCATTCTAGGTAATAAATCTATCATAAATAATAAAATATTGAATTTGTTCACTCAACATAAATGCACATTTTAGAATTTCTGGTAAGATAGTTCACATAAAGTCTAAAAGTCTTCTTTATTAGCTGAATAATTATGAAATTATGGGCAACAGGCTCCATATTGCTGTAAAAAAGCTCAACATAAAGTAACACAACTGATGTAGTCTTTTTTTAAGCTTAACAAAACCCGATAAAACTTATTCAACTTCAAGGCAATAGAAAAGTGCATTTGAACAGTGCACTCTTTAGAAATTATTAACAATAACTACAAAAAAAACTTGGGAATTTATTGATAACTCCAAATGGCAATAAACTATCATAGATTTTTATAGAATGCTGGAAAAGGTATTTGAATTTTAAAATAAGACACTTTACAATGTGATAAAATATTGAATATGTTATTCAAAATAAATGCATACTTAAGAACTCGCCCATATGGACCTCAAGGGTATGTAGGGTATTAGGTCGAGGAGTCTAGGAACAAAGGTTTTTGCTAGCTATAAGAAATTGCTTTAGTTATTAGGTATCACACTTTACGTGGAGAAAATGCTAGATAATTCCAGTCAGTATGACAATATGCGGGAATATCGAACCCTAGGCAGAGGCGGATTTAGGGTTGGGGCTATAGGGGCTGCAGCCCAGGGCGTCAGTTTTCGAAATAAGGTTTTCTGTTGAAAATTATTTTAAGTGGAGAGAGTTAATATTGAAGAGAGATGATATCGAAGAGAATTACAAGACCCTCTCAAGTATTATTTTGCGATAACAGGCAACTGACAGTTAGTACTGTCCTCCATAGTGCTGCTCTGTAATTATTGAAAAAGAAATCACCCATAGTGTGGCTCTGTAATACTCTGTATTACAAATGTAACTTTGTACTGTCGATGTAACTAGCTCTACGGTAGTACACTAGACCTGTATATTACCAAAATTGAAAGAAAACAATTTTAAACTTGAAAGCAATATTATTTCAAAATTGATTGTTACTCTACTCTCGTTCATGCATTATTCGTTTCTTTGGTCTTAGGCTAAATTTGTAGAGATAGCGGGGGATTTTAAGAATATTTCCGAAAAATCATGTCACAACAGCATGGTATGTGTAAATTAGTCTACACAGCTGCGTAACTATGGCAGGATCCCCTCCCCAAAAGACAAATTGATAAAGTTTGGAATTGGAGCCTTAATAAAGAGACAATTTTCAACAAATAGTGGAAGATGTCTTGAATCTCTAAAAGTGTGGTTTTAGAGATTTTTTTAATTTCTGAGGTCCTCCGAACCTCCCTATTAAGGAAGATTTTCAAGTACAGTACTACATGGTACCCCAATCAGTTGAGATGGGGGTTCAAAAATAGCGAAGTAAAAATAGTTTCAAGCTGGCCTGCTTCAATATTTTTCTTCACTAAATCAATAAGAGGTTGGATCTCCTATTAATAATGCTGAAATAACTAGATAAAATTTACATTAACACTTAATGTGGTCTAATATTAGAACTGACACTGTATTTCACTTTTAAATAATGTTTTACTGACATATATTGGATATGCTTGAGGCTGACGAAGCTTCTTTTCAGAATTGAAATTCATTCTTCAAGCATCTCCAATATATGTCAGTAAAACATTATTTAAAAGTGAAATACAGTGTCAGTTTTGATATTAGATTGTTCATTGAGTATTTCGTCATGGAAAACATCACAGACTTAATGTGGATTGAAATGTTGACATTTTAGAATCGCTTAATATGTGGTTTTAGAGAGATTATTTTTCAAAAACTTCCTGGGTTAGCACCCCCAAGACAAAACTTACTAAACAAACTTGAACCAAGCTATTTCTACAAAATGAGGGGTTGCTTCAGAATTTCTGATGAGCGGTGCCGAAGCTAGAGCGAATTAAAAGATGGCTGTTGCTTGATCACATATTTACTTATAAATTTAGGAAAAATCTCGTTTTTCTGAAACCAATTTGATAAAGTTCTTGTGTCAGCGATTCTGTCTGTATTTCAAGACCCTGAATCTGAATTTCACATCTTCCAACTCGTAGAACAGTAATGTTATTCAACTGAAAAAATCATTCACAAAGAAAATTGAATTTTATGCTGGAACATATAATAATAATAATACTCATTAAATTATACTAAATACAGTTTTGATACACTATAAACTGCAAAAATAGAAAATAATGCAACATTTTTGGAAGATGCTATTCTGAGTTCTGGATCTGAGGGGGTTTCAGTACGAATTTTGCATATGGTGAATTTTTTGCAGAAATGGTTAGTATAATGGTCATAGGAACTAATTTTCTTGCTCAGGTGTTCATTCGGTACATTTTCCCGCAATAACGAAATTAAAAATGGCGGCCGCTCAATCAAGAAAACCTCAGTTATAAAAAAAAATTCTCAATGGTTGTGGATGTATTTTGTAACACTGAATCCGAATATTGCATCCCCTTATCGTGAAAGGGTTCCTTCATCCTCAAAAGTCGAAAAAACCCCAAATTGTCACCATAAAAGAAGTGCGTTTTCCAGTTTTTTCCATCTCAAAAACTGAACTTTTCAAGACAAAACATACTATACAAACTTCAAGCCAAGTCAGTTCATATAAACTTCACAAACAAAATAGTACAATAAATATCCTTGTCCCTCAATGGGAATATAATTATAGTGCCTCACTCTAACACTATGTGAGGCTTGATCCCCCACATGGAGCCTGCAAATCTCCTGGACGTCATAAGCGCCCATTTTGCTTTGTGCAGTATATTATTCAAATGATTGTTCCAAGTCAGCTTGGAGTCGATAGTCAGCCCTAGGTATTTGACTATACCTGATACTTTGAGCTGTGTTGGTCCAAGTTTCAACCGGGAGAGAGACTCCAGGTTCTTTTTCCTTGTAAATGGAACAACTACAGTCTTTGAGGGATTTATACTTAGTCTCTCTCCAAGACACCAGTCATTAACAAATTGAAGGTTGACATTCATGACATCAGCAACAATATTTGTGAACCTTCCCTGTACCATGAGGACTATATCATCTGCATAGCCCTGGAGAAAGATGCCTCTACTAGTGAGTTCACAGAGGAGACCATCCACCACAAGGTTCCACAGAAGAGGAGAAAGCACACCTCCCTGCGGACAACCTTTTGCAGGTATGATCACCATCGATTTGTCTTGAAGATCAGCCCTGATCCGCCTGGAGTGGAGCATGGCCTCAATCCACCTACATATAGCAGACTCAAGACCACGCCCATGCACTGCCCGGACCATGGCCATGTAAGTAACATTGTCAAAAGCACCCTCAATGTCCATGAAGGTGCATAGAGCAATCTCCTTGGCAGCAAGGCTGTCCTCCACCCTGCTCACAAGTTGATGCAGGGCTGTTTCACAGGACTTACCAGACTGATAGGCATGCTGATTCCGATGAAGAGGAGTACCTGAAAGCACTCCCTTTCTTAGATGTCTCTCCACCAGTCTCTCCAGTGTCTTCAAGAGAAACGATGTAAGATTGATGGGGCAAAATGATTTTGTAGTTGAGTAGTCTGCTCTTCCTCTCTTGGGAATGAAGACCACCCTACTGAGGCGCCAGGCTTGAGGGATGTACCCATAAGCCAGACTTGCTCTGAAGAGTTTGCACAGGAGGACCAAGAGAGCTTCTGGTCCTTGCTGCAACATAGCCGGTATGATACCGTCCCCCCCAGGAGATTTGAATGGGCCAAACTTGGAGATGGCCCATTTAACTTTGGAAAGTGTGACAATACGTCTGGCTAAAGTCCAGCTTCCACAATCAGCTCTTGGCTGTGAGCCCATTTTGCTGTTGCCGGACATGCCTGAGCAAGCACCCTCAAAAACACAGTCTGGAAAGTGAGTCTCAAGGAGAAGTTTGAGACTTCCACCAGTTCCAGTAGTATATTGTCCCCCTGGTAACCTCAGAGTTCCCAGGAGGCCAATTGGGCTTGAAGCTAAGACACGCTGCAGTCTTGCTGTTGCCCTAAGACTATTTACCTCCTGTGTAAACAGTCTCCAAGAGTTCTCTTTGGCTTTCTTGATTGCAAGGCTGTATTCTGTGAGTGCCCTGTGGTATGGTTCCCAGTTACGGCTCCGTTTGCAATGGTTATGAAGCTTCCTGACAACCGCCCTTCTGCGGTCAAGGTCAGCAGTCCACCACTTAGTATTAGTACGACTCTTTCCCCGCCGCAATGGACAATTGTCCTGAAAGCAGCTTATGATTGTATTCTGAAGATCGGAAGCAATCTGATCAATGTCTGCAAAGCAGGTGACCCTCTTGCCTAATGATCCAAGTTGAGACAGGAGGTCAGACTTATAGAATGACCATTCTGTTCTCCTTGGATCTTGATAGCAGGATGAGCTGCCTTCACTTTGCAGGTTAAAACAGATGTACCTGTGGTCAGACAAAGAGACCTCATGACTTATTTGCCAATTGTCGATGGCACTAAGGAGTCCTTCTGAGCAAAGTGTAATGTCAATAACCTCACTTCGATTTCGTGTAACGAACGTCAGACGGTTTCCAGCATTACAGACATAAAGAATATTAGATATGAGAAACTGAAGGAGAGCCTCACCTCTTGGATTAGTGTCAGGGCTTCCCCATCCAATTGTGTGATGAGCATTGGCGTCACAACCTAAAAGGAGTCGTTGCCCGCCAGCGCAAGATGACTCCACCAGAAGTTCGAGTTCTCTTGATGGAGGAAGGTCCCCGGAGTCGTAAGGCAAGTAAACCGAGCCTGCAATTGTGCTCCATTCCTTGCCTTCATTGCTCCAGGTTATAGACACCGCAGTGAGATCTCTAGAACAGAATTCAGTGAGTGTTAGGCAGTCCATACCTCTCTTCACAAGTATGCAGGTTCTGACATTTTTGAGAGAGGTACAGTAAATTAACCTACCCTTGGTATCACCCAGGCCTGCAACCCTTCCTTGGTGAAGCCATGGTTCCTGGATCAGTGCCAGGTCAAATCCCTCTCTGAGGAAGAACTGACAGAAAGCAGCTGAGGCTGCTTTACTGTGATGTAGATTGATCTGGAGGACCCTGGGCATTGTCCTTGACTGTTGTTGAGACAATTGAGACTTGCCAGAGTCCTAGGTTGGCTCTAGAGTTGGCCGACCTAACAGCATTGAAGCAGGCCTCATCCAGGAAACAGACAAATCCATAACCTTTTGGGTCTGGCTTGGCTGGCAGGACCTTCCACTCCTTCACCTTCAAGGTGGGGTTTTGCTTGTCAAGCATCTCAAGGACCTTTTCTGGAGTCTTTTTCAGAAGCTTTGGATGAGCTCTAAAGAATACCCTCATTGACTTCACAATGTCTTTCCTCAGACCAACAATGAGTTTCTTCTCCCCAAGTGGTTTGAGTCTGGGGATGAGTACCTCCAGCCAATGCTTAGTAGCATCGTTAATGCAGGATATAATCAAGACACCTTTTTCCATGTAGGTGCCTGCAAATGATGGAGTGCAGCCGTCCTCTAGGGGTTGGAGCTCATCCATAATGGCGTCTTCAATGACTTCTCCTTGCTCTGCTGAAAGCTTAGCCTCAGGATAGCTTTCCAAGACAATGGCCATTTTGGTGGCAGAAATGTCCCTGTAAGAGACTCCTTTACTAGAAGTCCCTGGATTAAGGGGTTGGACATCATGACCTCTGTGAGTTCCACTCCTGGCCTTTTTTGTAGGTCCTTCCGCTGAGGGAGGGGTGGCCATGTTGCCTCTAGGGCGCTTGGCCACCCTTGACCCAGCCTCTAGACCCACATTTGTGCCTGGAGTTTCACCCATCTCTGGTCTCTTAGGTTTTTTCTTTTTACCCCTCCGAAACTTTGCTGGGTCAAAAGCTTCACCTCTCTCACGACGTTTTGCCTGAATGGCCGCCCTTCTTTGGGCAGTGGTGAGGTTTGGTTTCTTCACCCACAAGCTGCTCAGTTGCTCTATGGCATCTTGAAGCATACCGGCGGATTTTGGTGTTTCTGGACTTCTGAGAAGCTCATCCTCCCCCTCCAGTGGGGCTGATGCGATTGAGCTCATGTCGTCCATGTTGATATCCATAGAAGCCTTCTCAATGTTGATAGTCTCTACATGAGAATGCAACGGAACCTCCTGTGTTCCTGATGCACCCATTTCAGATTGAGGAGCCTGATGGGTTTGAGGGCAAGGCAACTTCTGGAGTTACCTTGGGGTTTGGTTCTGGTTGTTTTGAATTTTGGAAATTCATGTGGTTCCCATGAGCAGCTAGGGAAGTGGAGTCAACCCAGACAGAGCCCTGCATGCCCGGGCAAGGCTACATACTGCAGGAGGGCGCCTGGTGTCCTGCAGGCACCGTTTGAGACACTGTACAAAAGGCCCAGTGCCATCCACCCATCAGCACGGTTCACATCACACCTTGGGTTGGCCTATAACAGAGAAAGAGGAAAGGTTGGAGGAAGGGGCTGGGATGAAGAGCAGGATAAAGGATAGGTTTCCAGGATAATGAGGTCAACGGACAGTTGCCTTTTTAGTCACCTCTTATGACAAGCAGGGATACTGTGGGTGCAATTCTACTACCCCCACCCACTGGGGTTACTAACCAAGTTGCTCAAACAGTTAACAACCTGTGTGACATCATCACATGTAATATGGTGCCAGGTCAAAAGCCGAAGAGCAGGAGGCCGAACCGAAGCCGAGAGCAGATCCATCGCCACCACAGGGGAAGCTCGGATCCCCTCACGGATTTCACAAATGGAGCCGGCCCATGCGTCGCGAAGATCATCAGCAGATACCGGGACAGCACCAGGAGCTGACACCCCTGCAGCTGCCCTGATGATACCCCAGGCAGCTTTGCACCTATTAGGTGCCCGGTCAATCAGTTCAGAGTTGTAGTGCATTTTGGCTGCACCAACAGCCCGCTGGTACGATCTCTTCAGTCCCATGTAAGTCCGTTTAGATGACAGAAGTCAATCAGCCCAAAACCGCTCATACGCCATAAGAACCAGGTCCCTCAGGTCAAGAAAGTCACCCATAATCCACTGTGCACCACGCCCACCAGGCCTTCCAGAGAGGACTCGTTTTAGTGGAAAGCAGCTGTTGAAGCCAGTCTGAAATCGATCAAAAAATGCCTTGAATTTGTGCTGTGCATCAAGATGATCCATCAGAAAGCTCCAGTCAATCAGGGTCAGATAATGCAGGAAACGCTCACGTCCACCCAATATGATCTTATTCATAAAGTAAAAATACAGAAGTCCAGAAACCAAATGGGTTAGGTCTGTTTGTTCATACATTTACAGTTTAAGTAAAAAAAAAATAGCTTATTAATCTCAGACTAGGTGCTAGGAAAATAATTGAGAAAAAAAGAAAAAACTGATAAGCAAATTAGAAATTGAGCGGTTGCCATCTTGAACACACTTTTTCTTTTGAGGACTTAACCCACAGGTCTGAGACCTGTGCGTGGGTAATGAGTTGGATGATGGTGATTGATGAGCTGGACGACCTACAGTTTTAGGTTGGTTCCGAATCAGCAGGAAGTGATTTTAGAGCAGAGAACTGTGTCTTTTGCTGGCCAATCTAATCGGTCACCCTTACAAAGATTTCCCAGGAGAACGCAGCTTATCTCTATTTGATTGAACAGATACTTGCTACGCAGTGACGTAGCCAAGATTTTGAAATGGGGGGGGGGGGGTCTGGGGTTACTTTCCTGGAAATTTTTGAAAAATAGAGGACCTAGAACAGTCTTTTTTAGCTCTCCTATAGCATTGAAAATAACACCAACATCAGTGCTTTGTCTTATTTTACGTTTAATTTAATGAAAATTATATAAAATTTAGGACCGGAAGCGGGGGGTCCGGACCCCCAGGACCCCCCCCCCCTGGCTATGTCACTGTGCTACGGCTCACGGCGTCCAGAACCACAGTTCACCAAAACAAATTTGACCCTTCATTTTGTAGATTAATTAAACTTACGTGAAAAATATTTTCCTCAGCAGTATCATTTTCGAGGTAGGCCTATAATAGCCAAAAACACAATTTTGTAATTTGGGCATTTTTTGGGCTGCAGCGACCATCGCTTGAGGTGGTGGTTTTAGTAGTGAAATATTAGAAGTCAGCCCCTCAAAATACATATAATTGTGAAAAATGTGTTAATTGTTGAATACAAGAATTCATATGAGAATGACTTCATTGAGCAGCCGCCACATTTATTGGTTTGGTCATATATATAGTGGGAAAATGTGCCAAGTACCAAATGAACACCCAAGCAAAAACTACTTTCTAGGACCCCTAATTCCAGCAAAAAATTCACCATACACAAAATTCCTATTAGAAACCCCCTTAAATCCAAGATTGTAATGGAAATGCACAAAAAATTGAATTAATTTAACTGTAGGAATTCATGATCTAGTAAGATTGTTCCGCTTGGCCTCCATATAATACGTTAGTACAGTACTAATAAGGGTGATAATAAATACATGGAACTTTGTAAAACAAAAATTCATTAAAATTAGCATTTATAAAATGCTAATAAATCGATTCCGACTTGCTAGCTTATTATTTATATAGCTGTTCTATGTCAACTGCCATTTCACGTTGCAATGATTAGGCCTACATATTATCAAATTGGAGACTATAATAAATAATTGGAAAGTTTGTTTCTGCCAGGACACAAGCAAAGAAATTACAGTAGGTTCGGTACTGGTTTGTATGTTGATTTTTCATTGCTGAAAGTGGGTGGGGTAGATTTTTAGCCTTCGGCCAGATTAGAAATAAAACTGTTTATTTATTTCACATGTGTGATTTTAGTGTCTACTCAAAAGCATGTCGCGGGCCGGATTAAACTAGCTCTCGGGCCGCACTTGGCCCGCGGGCCTTAGTTTGCCCATCACTGTCATGTACACTCAAAAATGAAACGTGGAATGCATTTTCTACACACTTCTCAGTGTTGCCACACTTATTATTATTATTTTGTGTTCTACATGATAATATCATGTAACTTACGGTAGGCTAATGATGTAATACGGTACATGTGAATTTCAAGAAAATTGAAGGTGACCCATAATATGTTCTTCAGAATTACAATAAATTGGCCTAGATCGATCCTACTGCATTTTGCTGGGAATGCTCCACAAATGAATAATGTTCCAGACACTAACTTACAAGTTGAGAGTCAATTCAGATGGCGTGAGATCAGTGAGAATGATGTTTTAAGGGCTGTAGGTACATTTTCAAACTCAAGAAGTGTTGATGCATATGGTTTTTCAAATTTTCTACTGAAAAATATAATACTTCTTATTGTTTCTCCACTTACTATGTTGTTCAATTGGTGCATACAAGAAGGTCACTACCCGGATTGTCTTAAGATATCAAAAGTGATACCAGTACACAAAAATAAGGGGACAGATCCTTAGTTGAGAATTACAGACCAATAAGCTTAGTCCCAATTCTTTCAAAATTATTTGAGTACATTCTGTTTCTGCAATTGATTGAATATTTTGAAGTGAATAACTTGTTAACAGAGAGTCAATATGGTTTTCGACGGGGGAAATCTACAACAATGGCTGTTGAGGACATTGTCAAGTGTATCCTGTCATCATTTGAGAAAAGTGAATTCACTCAACTTACTCTGTGTGATCTGACAAAAGCGTTTGACTGCGTATCACATGATATCTTATTGGCCAAACTGAAGCAATATGGCATCCAGAACGAATCACTGAAGCTGCTGGAATCTTATATCAGTGGTAGGCAACAGTTTGTTTGCTGCAGCAACACAACATCTGACATAAGGGTGGTTGATTTTGGCGTTCCACAGGGATCTGTTTTGGGGCCTTTTCTCTTTCTCTGTATGATCAATGACCTGTCATCGAGTATTCCCTGCAGAACGGTACTTTACGCTGATGACACTACACTCATCTCTAGTCATGCTGATTTACAGATGCTGAAGCAGATAGAATATGATGCCTTCCAACAAACAGCAGTTTGGTTTTCTGCAAATGGGCTGCTCCTCAATGAGAATAAAACACAGCGGATTACATGTGGTCTGAGGGGTGGACTTACAAATGATGTGGTTACTGTGAAACTTCTTGGGATCCATCTTGACTCAAAATTGGACTGGAAATTCCATGTGAGTAGTGTTTGCACTAAATTGTCTAGTCATGTATGCTGTCCGTAAACTTAGAAACACAATTCCACTGGATAAATTGAGAACTGTTTACTTAGCTCTATTTCAGTGTCACATAGAGTATGGTCTTAGATTATGGGGTCATGCTCCCTCTGTAAAAGAAATACTCTTGTGTCAAAAGCGTGTTATAAGAGTTATGTTAGGAAAGGGTCCCAGAGAATCATGTCGACCTCTTTTCATACAATTGAAATTATTGACTGTTCACAGCCTATACATATTAACAACTTTAATATATGTTAAAAAAACCATTTTGAACTATGACGAAAGGGGTTCTTTGCACAACTTCAATGTAAGATCTAGTCATAATATCAATGTCCCTCAATATGTAGACTGAAGAAGACACAAGACCATTGGCTTGTGGGTGGTATAAAGTTTTTCAATAGGCTGCCTCTTCATGTAAGAATTGCTCCTCTTGTTGAGTATAAGTCTAAGCTACAAAGATGGTTGGAAAATAAACCATTCTACTCTGTGGTTGAATTTATGAATGAGGTTGTGATTGACATCTGATAGGCTGTGATTCTTTATTGGACTGTGATATGGATGTTTTAATTGTATGTTTTATGTTTTCTGTGATACAGCTTCTATTAATATTATCTGTGTGCTACTTGAACTTTTGAGTTTGTCATAAAAGACAACTGATATCCCTCAAATGAAGCTTTAAACCTGGAAATGTGATGGTTTCAAAACTTAAAACTGAAAGACTGAATTTACTTATAGATTAATTTTTACTGTGGCCTATCTGACATGTGATTTATTTATTTGACAAAACTCTATGTTTGTTATTCAAATTCTTGAGTTAATAAAGAAATTTATTTATTTATTTGCTTAATTTGGGTAGAAAAATCGCTTGGAATTGCAAATAATTATTTGGGTAGCCGCAATTCAAAGATACCGCTACTGAGGGGGATGATTTGGCTGACTTGATCGCATCGATGTTTGTAATCAATTGACCAAAACTTTGTTTGCTAATACTTGGCGAACTCTAGGAAGTTCCTGCTTTAAAGTGGATAAAAGGCAGCATCATAATTAACCATACACGATGTTCCACAATGTTCGCCCACAAATTTAACTACGAAGTACTGTAATATTACACTGAGTCTTCGATACATCGAGCATCGAGCCATCCGATAATCGACCCATTCTTAACCTTTCTGCTTGTGCACCCCGAATCTGCGTGTGTGCTGGTTCTGCTCGAAATTGACTAGACATTTTTTCTAGTCTTTCTATTGATTCACCTATAAATTTCCAACTTCATCTTCAAATTTCTCAAAAATGAGCGCCTGGCGTGCAGCTGGTCTCAAGTAAGTACCTATTCATAAGTATTAACGTATATCATTACTCATTTTATTTCACCCAACTTTGCCCTAGTTGACATTGAGAAAAATCGTTTCAAATAAAAATGATGTGTTTCTTCGACTTTTTAATTTTAAAGACTTATTTAGATACTATGATTGCAATTAAGTTATTCAAGATTCAGTTTCTACATACAAAATGGAATTTTTTCATAGCTCATTTGAAATCTGTGTCAGCAATTCGTGTTGTGTAATTTAAAAGACTAGCCTACATTTGCCAAATTACTCTTACAGTAGTACTCAAACATTTCTATTTTGAAAATACTAACCTCTAGTTGAATACCGGTACTCAATAATGGACAATCAATTTAGTGTAACTTTTGAGTGTGAACCTAACCTACAAACTATCATTAAAATTATAAACTTAAAAAACACTTTTGAATGGAAATTGACTCACGTTTTTTAAGTTTATAATACATATTAGTGGAAACAAGATGGATCTTCAACATCATATCATTAAAAGATATAGGTTGGTGGATCCACGGCAATGGCATCAGCTAACATGTAAGTTATTCTTGTGGCGGTCAACCTGCAGCAAGCTCGCCTTCTATGGAGCTGGCAATTCGTCTCGACCGGCTGTCAATCCAATCGCTCTGAACAGATTTATATTTTTGAGAAAATGTTTGCATTACCCAACGGGTTCTTGTGACTATTACAAATATGTGTAGCCTACTACTTTTCGCTGAGGGCATGGCTGCAGTTCCACGAGTTTCCACAACGTAAGGTTTGGCCTTGGGTATGGTAGAGATATCAATTATTTTAATATTGAAATTTTTATTAGAATGTTTCGGTGGAAGGATACAGAACTGGTACCGAGGGCCTATCAGAATCACAGATTACACTCGAAGTACAATGAAGTAACTTGTAGCCTTAATTAATATTAAGTGTTAAGGTAAATACTTCATACTTGAGTTTCCGGCAATTAGAGTTGCCATTTTTCTCCGACAATATGAGTTGCTAGCATCGGAAATGAATTTATATAGAAAGTGCCCTCAAACACTACATTTTGGCACTGGTTCCAATCAAACCGCTGGCTTTCTCAGACCCATGTGAACTTTATTGGCAACAAAAAAGCACAAATTAATTCTAAATCTTGGTACTATCATGTAATAATGATGACAGATTCGCAGATATTTCATCGAAAACTGCCAATCACTTCCCGAGAGCAGGGTGTTCACACTCCTGCATCATTCACCAACGGTCATGGTAGCCTACTTTTTAGGGAAGTGAAAAAATGTGCTATGTGTAAGGGATACAAGTTCGTATGGATTCAGGACAATAACATTCTGGCGAAAAAGGATGGCAAGTAAACTATTGTTATAATTATAATGAATAATAAGACTAAGTTGTGACAACCACATTTTTTATTAAAAATATAGAGATACTAGTTTCGGATGTTATTCCATTATCAATCTCAAACCAAGGCTTATCTCTATATTTTCAATAAATGTGATTGTGACAACTTCGTCTTATTATTCATTATGGATATCTTCCACAATATCACCTTCACCACTACAAAGAAAATTGTTATAATTGAAAAGGAAAAACAAACAGTCCTATTCCGCCCATGTTAAATTAATCAACTTTAGGAACATTTTTCTCAAGAACTATTGACCCTAGAGAGATGAAATTTTTAGAGGTTACTCTCACATTCTTGGAGAGACTACAATGAACCAATTATACAGTTAGTTCAAAAATGTAAGTAAATAAAAAAAAAATTCCGAAACCAATTTTTTCCCCAAAAAAAAGTTTAAATTTTATTTAAAAAAAAATTGTTTTTCTAACCCAAATTAAATAATTTGTTCACCATAGATAGAATACATCAGGATTGATAACATACTAGAATTTTGAACGATTATCTCTTCTAGTTCTTGAAATAATGGTACCTAAAGGTAAGAAATATAGATTTTTGGGAAACACAAGAAAACAAAAGAGATGTTTGGAACTACGAGACTATATTTCCATTCAAAATGCGCCAGGTGCATATATAATGTTCATCTCCACTGTACTATATCATTGTTCACAAAGTATTTATTGAAATAATAATAATATTTGAGTCTGTCCCTAGAAAATCATTGTACTGTGGGAGACCAGTAATTTTTTCTCTTTGAAGCACTAGTAGGAGGTCCTGGATCCAATTGTTCAAAATTCTCTCGAGTACGGTACTCGCATTTGGTTTATCAAACTTCACATACATAATACCTGTGAATTTTCTCTTTTTACACCAATTTTTAGCCCTCAGCATATTTTTAATAAATGAAATACTGTACTGGATACAGTGGCGTAAATAACACCCCCGCAGCCCCGCCGTGCGGGGGGGCGCAGGCATCTGGGGGGCGCAATAAAACCATAGAATACTGTAAGCCATATTTATTGGTTGGATACGGTAGTAAGTAAAAATCATTAGACTAGGGTTGAGATTTGAATAGAACAGTAATGTATAAAGGCAAGCAACTTCCTTCCTTCACCCAACTACTACGATCTGATAAACAAGACAGAATGCAATTGTGCTAGAATGGACTCGTTCATCACCCATCACCTCTCTCCTCAGTCCTGTACTGTACTGTGAGCAGCCGCGGCGTGAGCACGCATGCGCATCGTTAAGTATATGTCGCCAGCTATACAAAATGAAATTATAGAGTTAGCATCAAGCCATGTTCTTCGTGACGTTGTAAAAGAAATTAATGAAGCTCCTTTCTTTTCCTTGATTTTGGACACTACACAGAACGTATCTAAAGTAGATCAAATGTCAATTGTCATCAGGTACATTTCAGTGTCATTAAAAGAAAGCAAGCTAAGCAATGAGGAAGCTTTTTTGGGTTTTATAAGTTTAAAAGAACAAAACGCAGAAAAAATGAGTGTCGAAGTTTATGAGTTTTTGGAAAAATACAATATTGACATCACCCAAGTGCAGAGGCCAAGGCTATGATGGGGCAGCCGTAATGAGCGGCCACTACAGTGGTGTGCAATCACGGTTAAAACAAGTCTCACCAAATGCCGAGTATGTGCACTGTGCAACACATAATTTAAATCATTCTAACATCGGCAAAGAGTTCAGAAATTACTGAAGCAATGGGAATCAGGAAACAAATATCCACATTCAACTTTATTTTAATGCTAGTTTTCAACGTAAAGTGTTGGAAAGTATCAACGTTACCTCAAAAACTCTTCAGAAAGAAAACGTGTCGTTAGACGAAGCTACAAATCTCCTTAAAAAAAGCTTGGAAGGATTTGAGAAGATTAGGACAGACTATGAATTATAGTACGTTTACTGCATAGCTCAATCCAAATTTCAAACTTAATTTTTGTTATATATCTTCTTCTTCATATTGATATTATCATATGATTGCCTTTATACTATCTTGTTTACTACTTATAAATAAACAGTTCAGTTCAATTCTACAACTCATAATGTCTACATCCACCTTATTTCTATCATATTAGAGAAACATAATAATTGGCGACGAAGGAAAATAAGTTAAAATATGGATCCAGATCAATTTGCTACCTTCATAACTATGTTCCAGAGGCAACAGGAACAAATCACTTCATTACTTGAGGTAAGTTCTCAAACTAGGCCTGCGGATGCGGCACTTTCGAACGTAGCTCCATTTGAGAATTTTGATACGCAACGGGAAAAATTTTCAAACTACCTGGAACGATTCGAAAATTACTATAAGATGAAAGGCTTAGGAAATGAAAAACAAATCGCTCAACTCCTTTGCGTATCCATTGGTAGTGAACATTATAATAAGCTTTCTGCATTGTTGGGTCCTGAGCAACCTATAAAACTACTCGATTACAATACACTCGTGGATAAATTAAAAAAGATACTAATTCCAAAAAAGAGCCCGATTATTTCTCAACATTATTTTCTGAATATTTTTCAAAAAGAGAACGAGTCAATTTCAGATTTTGTAACTAACCTAAAACGTGATATAACTGATTGTGAATTCTTGGTTGAATGTAAGGCAGAAACATGCAAACAAACAGTATCAACTGCCGATGTTTTACTACGTATACAATTTGTTAGAGGACTGAAAGATGATTGGATACGAGAACAAATTTTACAAACAACTTCCACCAATTTTGACAACATACTGAAAAAAGCAATTGCACTTGAAGCATCAAAAATAGAAAGTAAAGTTTTTCAACAACATCATGATTGTAACTGTGTACATTCCAATGACTGCAAAATTAACAAAATTACAAGGACTCCTTCCAAAAAGTTTTTGAATGATCATTCTGAACCAAAACCACGGCATTACCAATTTAGTAAATCAGATTTCATAGCTTTTGGAATTGAAAATCTCTGTCTCAGGTGTGGTAAAGACAATCACAAAAGTACTGACTGTAGAGTGGATAGATTCAAACTCAGATGTGACAAATGTCAAAAACAAGGACATGTTTCAAGAGTCTGTTTGACCACAATGCGAAATGAATTGAGAAAACCAAGCCGTACAAGTTCAACCAATTTTGTACATCAACAGACATCACAATATGATGACGAAGGTGATGATGAAATTTACAATGACTACGTAAAAGGACTAAACAAAATTAATGTTGTCAATTTGTTCAAGATGAACCAGCAATCTGATAAATACATAGCTTCAGTGTTCTTGAATGGAAAACCTCAACAATTCGAAATAGACAGTGGAGCCAAATTTTCCCTTATTGGAAGAGATGATTTTGACAATCTGAACTTGGACATTCCTATTCAAGTTTCTAACTTAGCCTTTCGTTCTTATTCTGGAAATATTGTAAAACCAGAAGGAAAAGTATTGGTAAAAATAGCTTACAAGGGAAAACAAATAAAGGGAGAATTATATATTGTTCCTGCTGGTCATGAAGCACTCCTTGGTCGAGAATGGATTAGAAGATTGGGAATAGAACTTTCTGAAGTTGATAACAACATGAACCTACTAGTTAAGACTCACCAGATAGAACTCACAAATTCAATTGATGAAATATATGAAGAATTTAAAACAATTTTTGAACCAAAGGTTGGATGTATACCTGGTCTCACAGTTTCACTGAACCTTCGAGAAGGAGCAAAACCATGTTTTAATCGTGAAAGAAATGTTCCATTTGCTCTTTTGGATAAGGTTAACAAAGAACTTGACTCTCTTGAAGCTGAAGGAATTATTTCAGCTGTACCAACCAGTGACTGGGGATCCCCACTTGTTGTCATCCCAAAAGTTGATGGAGGGGTTCGTATTTGTGTTGACTACAAGTGTGGTGTTAACGAACGACTTGTCAAAGCTAATTATCCAATCAGAAAAATTGACGATGTTCTTGATAGCTTACGTGGTTCCCGATTTTTCTGCAAACTTGATCTATATAAAGCATACCTCCATCTCAAGGTTGATGATGAGTCCAGCGTTATTCAAACAATGTCAACACACCGTGGAACATATCGTGTCAACCGTTTGAGCTTCGGAGTCAAGACAGAATTCAATCGAATACTTGCTCAAATATTAAATGGACTGCAAAAAACTGAAGCATACTTTGATGACATTATTATTCATGGATCTACCTTGGACGAATGCAAGAAGAACCTAAAAGCCTGCCTTCAACGACTCTTAGACTTTAATTTACATGTTAACAAACAAAAGTGCTCATTCTTTAAGGAAAAAATTGAATATCTGGGTCGGGAAGTGGAGTTCAACAAAATCAGGAAATCTTCCCTGAAAATTCAAGCTATGAAGGAGATGTCCCGTCCTTCAAATATTGAAGAAGTGAGACGGTTTCTGGGGCTAGTCTCTCACTATGCCCGTTTTTTTCCAAATGCTTCAACAGTCACTACTCCGCTACGACGTCTGTTGCAAAAACAGGTGAAATGGGCATGGACTCCTGAGTGCGAATCAGCATTCATTACAATAAAAACTGAACTTTGTAGTGACCGAATACTTGTACCTTTTGATCCTGAATTACCATTGGTCCTCACAACAGATGCTTCACCAACTGGAATAGCCGCTATCCTCAGCCACACTATTAATGGAATTGAGAAACCCATAGCATATGCTTCACGTTCACTTACAGCTACAGAATGCAATTATAGTCAATTAGACAGGGAAGCCCTTGCAATAGTTTTTGGCGTCTCACGTTTCTACTACCATTTATTGGGAACAGAATTTCAACTAGTCACTGACAATCAACCAATTTCTCGAATCTTCAGACATGACAGAGCACTTCCTCAAATGACTTCAGCGCGCTTGCTTCGTTATGCATCATATCTTACAGGTTTCAATTACAAACTAAAATTCAAGAAAGGCAGTGAAAATAAGAATGTTGATTGCCTTTCAAGAGCCCCTATAAAAAATAGTAAGGTTTCTACTGAAAGAACAATTGATAATGAAGTCCATACCATCTACACTGAAAACATACTACAAATTTCTAGTCGTGAAATCACGGCCGAAATTATAAAAATGGAGACAAAAGATGATTCAGAACTCTCCAAAATTCTGCAAGAACTTCTGAACACTTCAATTGATTCTGAATTCGCTTTGTTTGATGGAATTATTTTTCGTGGAGACCGAATCTACATTCCCATGAAACTTCGTTCTAAAATACTACATGAACTTCATGAAACACACCTCGGCATAACAAAAATGAAGCAACTTGCTCGTCGTTATGTTTATTGGCCAAAAATTGACAATGATATTGAATGCATGGTCAGGAAATGCGAAGCATGTTCACTTGTCAAAAAGAATCCTCAAAAAGTGACAATACATCCTTGGGAATGCCCACAAGAAAATTGGGAGAGAATTCATGTTGATTATGCAGGACCTTTCCAAAATGTATATTTCCTAGTCTGTGTGGATGCAAAATCAAAATGGATTGAAACGAAAATGATAAAGAATGCACCTTCCAGCTCAAGCACAATAAATTTACTGGAAAACATTTTCTCAAGTCATGGATACCCATACGTTCTTGTAAGTGACAACCATTCAATTTTTCAGAGTGAAGAATTCCATACCTACTGTAAGGAACGAGGAATATTTCAAAAATGTATTGCCCCAGGACACCCAGCTACAAATGGTCTAGCTGAAAGGACTATTCAAACTTTAAAAAATCGACTCAAGGCAATGACTCAAGACACCCAAGACTCAAGACCATTAAATACAAAACTTCAAGACATTTTACTTCGGTATCGAGCAACACCGTTGGCATGTGGAAATACCCCGGCAGAATTATATCTGAAAAGGAAAATGCGAATTCGCCTTGACGCTATATTCCCATACCGACCACAACAATCTAGTGATTACTCAATCCCTATCCGTTCATTTAAAGAGGGAGAGAGAGTACAAGTGAGACTTTTCATTCAAAATGAGTATATATGGAATTTTGGTACAGTGACAAAACGTTTAGGAACACGTCACTACTTGGTGTTGTTAGACACAGGAAGGACCATCAAACGACACATCAACCAGTTACGTTCAACTCTGGTCGAAAAGAAAAAGGAAACTGTCACCTTGCAACCGCCACCGCTATTTGATGTTCCTTGCATTCCATCACCGCAGATCACACCATCAGTGGTTGGACAGCCAGATACTACAACAGTTGTTGACAACTCACCTGTTCAAGGTGGTGCACGACCTCAGAGACCTCAAAGGAATCGTCGACCTCCGGCTAGATACGGACATGCTGTTACGCACTAATTTATTTGCTCTCATACTAGGAGGGGAGACTGTTATATATCTTCTTCTTCATATTGATATTATCATATGATTGCCTTTATACTATCTTGTTTACTACTTATAAATAAACAGTTCAGTTCAATTCTACAACTCATAATGTCTACATCCACCTTATTTCTATCATATTAGAGAAACATAATAATTTTCTTTACTTTTAGTTCCTTAGGATATACTGTAGTAGTTAAAGTAGGCCTAATTGTTTCCGACCTTTACGATAATTTAATCTATTATCACGTCAAAGAAAGGCTACTGTCGAGCTCACGTTATCACCGTACATTAACACATGCAAAAACAAAACAAAGGTTACTTGACTGAGTTTTTGCCAGTTCGTCTCTTAGAGGGTAGGGGGAGGGGGGGAGAAGGGCGCACCCACTCGGCTAGCAGGGGGGCTCTCCATGGCTTAGTTACGCCACTGACTGGATAGAAGAAAACCCGATAGAGCCGATAAAAACTGAATAAGAACCGATTCGAACTCCTAACCTCTTTTCTCTATGGAAACAGCACAACAAACAAACACTGATTGGAAATCGAGAATCAAAACAATTCAAAAAGAATGAGCAGTCGACTACATGAATCGACTATCTAAGATTGATTGTGAGATCGATTATATCAATGAGCGGCAATTACAAACTTAGCAGCTGTATATTGCTGTAGATGAAATTGCAGTCAGCTCAAATCAGACATGCAGCTGTTCAAAATAGGAAGCAGATGGGTTTTCAAGAATTAAAAAAAAATATTTCCAATCATCTTACATAGTTGAAAATTACATCAAAATGTTCATAAAAAAATGTACTATAAAATGGAATAAAAAACAAAAAAAGTGAAAAAAAAAATTGTTTTCTGTTCAACTCCCCTTAAGCTATATGTTTTAATTTAATTTGATGACTTACATAACATAAATAGCAATGAATTATCTTAATTATTTTGTGACGATTTGTTTTTAAAACTCCTTCATTTGAATATTAAAAGTATGAGGTAAATTTTTTGATGAACTGTGTATTCTTTTTTTAATTTTTATTTATTTAATGTATAAAGGCGACATTGAAGTAGGCCTATTTTAAGCCTAGGTGATAGATGAAGTGATGTATTACAAAGTTGGATGAAATGGTTGGTGATGATGTTGTACGAAAGTTAAAACGAAATAGAACATATTAAAACAAAAGAGAATCCTTCCTTTTGACTGGCTTAGATGGTGCTTTCGATATTGTAGAATTAACTAACTTGGCTCACGCATGACTGTGGCTTTGATTTATCTGGCTATAACAAAATAATTAAACCAACAAAATTTAATAAATGCGACGGCATTGTGGTATACATTAGAAATGAACTTAAATATTATATTTTGGAAACTGATATTGGATTTAAAATTAGTATATGATAATTAAGATTTTTATGTTACAGCTATCTTTAGGTCCTCTGAAACTGATATAGTACCTGTTTTGTGGAAGGTCTGGAGATGTTTTTGAATGAAAATGCACATTTAGGAAATAGAATTATTGTTGAATGCTCTAAATTGATATTCTGGATGAAAACTTGTTTCTTATGGGATATAGATATTTAGATACTCTTATGGAACATGGCTTATAAATTATCTTTATAGTGGTACTAGATGTACTCCTTCACGTGAATCTCATATTGGTAAAATCTTTGTGAACTTTGTATTTTTAACGCAGCATGTATAACTGTGCAATCACAGATCATAGTACAGTGATGTGTTACATTTTAACTCATATGGATCGATTGTCATATGATAACGCTGGTGATGATAATGCACAAAACTATTCAGATTTATTTTTCAACGAATAAATTTTTAAGTCGAAAATGAAACATGGGATAATGTACTTCAGGAGCCTGATTCCAGAAAGCTTTCTCTTTGTTTCATAATAAACGATGTTTATTATTTGATTCTTCAATAACTGTTAGGAGGGAGAGTAGTAATAGAACGAAGAAAATTAAACACTGGTTGACTGATATACTTAGATGCATTAGACGGAGAGATAAACAACCGTTTGTACAATTAGTAGAATATTTTTAATCATATGATAGAAAACTAAAGACGGTTTTGAGTTCTGTGAAGGAATATTATTTTTTAAATAAATTAGCGGAATGTAGAAATATTTTAAGGGCTATGTGGAAGGTCATAAATGAAGCAACAGACGCCAATACTGAAAATAAATGTTCGATTACAGAGTTAGTTGCCAAAGATAACCGCATTTTAAGATCTGATCAGAAAAATTAAATAGCAGAGATAATGAATGACTAGTAAGTATTTTGTTAGTAAGTAGAAAAAATTCCGAATTACAAAAGTGAAAGTTCCAGCATAGAATTAATAGATTTGTCGTTCGTTTTTCTTTAATCCTACCACAGCTGAAGAGATATTTTACTTAGAAAACTTACGAATGTAACACCTGGTTCAGATGGAATTTATTCAAAATGCATAATATTGAATTCCCAAATTATTTCAGTTTCTTTGGCACATGTGATAAATCTATGCTTCCAACAAGGAGTTTTTCCTGACGAATTGAAAAAGGCTACTGTTGTCCCTTTGTATATAGGTGGAGATAAGAAAGATCCGGGCTATCGCCATGTTCTTTCATATGTATCTATTTCATATGTATCATCTCATATGAAATGATCTATTTCATAGAGAAATGTGTAAAAACTCTCCTTGTAATATACTAAGAAAAATACGAAATATTATCCAATCATCAATTTGTTTTTTGTAATGGCATGAGTACAGTAGGAACATTTAGTCTGGGCGCGTGGCTCTGGTTTCACTACTAGCCGTCTTGTTAAAAGTTGACTAGTTGACCTTGAAGACATTGCAGCGTCGCACGGGCCACATGTTTTTAGAAATGTGCGATAAACACCTCTCGCCATGGCTGACTACCAAACGGCCGTGCGCCCAGACTAAATGTTCCTACTGTACTTCTGATGCTATTTTTATAAGAGAATTATTGAAAAATTGGGCAATGGAGAAAATGTATAGGGTATTTTCAGATACCCAAAAGCTTTTGATACTGTAGCATTTGGAGTTTCACCACAGTAATATTATAGGTACTGTACTTGATTAAGTTCAATCTGCAATGGTTTTAAAAATTGTTTTATATTTTCAGCTACATCCAGTATTCAAATATTGCTGCTCGTGTTGTGAGGCAAGCATTGAAACAAGAATTCAAAGCTGATGCAGCTAAACGAGAAGAAACAACAGTAAGGTTCACACCATGGAAGGATGGAAAACCTGCCAGTAAGTTCAGACCTGATCAGATTCAGTTGATAATTTGATTTGATACGTATTTCTAACGAGATGAGGTTATTATTATTTCAAGGGCGCAGCTATCAGCGAACTATAATTATCAATTAATTGAATTCATTCAATAGTGGACAAAAATTGGTACGAAACTGGATCTCTTTTTAATCCACTCTAGGCATCTTAAGAAAGACTCTCCTGAGTTTGCAAAAGTTTCTGGTCTGTGCATAACGTTTGGTGGCGAATAACCCCCCCCCCCCCCCAAATTTGGCACTTGTTTCAGTTTTTTGCCAAACTATCTACGGCATTGAAAATATTGTTCTATTCGAAATTGAAGAATATGAAATTCCACGTCGATTGATGTATAACAATAATGAATCAGTTGATCATTCACAATCAATCATCAAAAATCATGTATTTTTACCTTCCTTTGTGAAAAATTAGTCATCTCCATGTGTTGATGCTTTTATCTTGTAAATGCTAACTCCAACACGTAAAAGTTAAACTAAAGAAGTTTTAGATCATTGAATTTTCTTCCAGGGAGGTGCTCAATTTGTAAATTTTTCCAATTTCTTTCTAAGATATGCAAAAAAACTGAACCGCTGTACGATATTAGGCCAGTAACCAAGTGTCATAATTAAGTGATTCCAGGAAAAGCATATGCTGAAAAGTTCAGATTCGGATTTAGCACTTAATACATGATAATCCGCTGAGAAAAAACTACTAAATGCTTTTTCGGTGATCACTTATAAAAATTGGTTACTGGCTTTATAACGCTTTACAGTGGTTCAGTTTTTCGCACACCTTAGTCAAAAATTTGCAAAATGTTCAAATTGAGGACTTCTCTGGAAGAAAATTCAATGATCTAAAACTTCTTTCGTATAACTTTTACGTGTTGGAGTTGACATTTACAAGATAAATGCATCAACACACAGAGATGACTCATTTTTCACAAGGGAGGGTAAAAATACATGATTTTTTCTTATTGATTGTGAACAATCAACTGATTTGGTATCGTTACGTAAAGGTCCCTTACTTGAAATAAAATTCTTAAATTAAATGATGCTACTCTTTTTTATTGTTTACTTTGCCTGGGCTATAAACGAAATTCACGTTTTTCAAAAATTGATTGCTGCACTTTCTACTCCTTTTCGGACAAGTAAATCAGTAAATCTATCCTATCAATGAATCATGAAAATAATGATGTTCAATATAATAAATATTATACCTGTTTATTCATTTCATCTATAATCTTTATGAATTGTCCTTTATAATACCCTTTTGGTACCCTTTTACCCTATTGTCAACAGTACACTCACGTTATCTAGCATCTTGTTGCGGCCATCAGCTATTCTCACGAATTATTGAAGAATCTGCATTATCATAGTAGAGTTAATCCATTGTATTTTTTTGTTAGTTCTTATCCAGCTAGCATCGCGGACGGTTCTCCATGTACACTTGTACTCAAGTATAGCTCTGGTAGCGCAGTTGGTTGGAGCGCTTGTCTGAGATAAGATAGGACTCTAGCTGGCTTCGTTTCCTGCAGCCTTGGGTTCGAATCTCATTCAGCCATGGTTGTTTCTCATCATTCACCTCATTACCCACACACAAGTCTCCAGACTCTTGTGGGCATCATCCGCAATAAAAAAAAATTATAAAGTATTTAAAAAGACTCGGTTACTTTAATACTTTAACTGGCGCAGTTGATAGGACACTCGGGAACATTAAAAAACATCAAATGAAATTCTCAAGTGCAGAAAAAAGAACTCACATTATATAAAGACAGTGAATGTTAACAGATGAAGTTCGGCGAAACCCAAATTATTCTACAAACTTTTCTGTGTAAATCCTACAAACTTTACTACCTACAAAGTCCTCCTGCATGTACCTTACCCAACAATTCCCTACATTCAAATCAATAAAATGCAGAATGCATTTGAGGGTTCATTTTTTGGTAAATGTAAATGTTGATTTTTTTTCAAAAATCAAACGATGGTCCAAAATAAGGCCAGGATTGTCTGGCTATCAATACGCTTAGACATCTGTAAAACAAAGATTTGGAATGAATTACCTTAGTAAATTGATCTATTTAATTGGCTATTGATGTAATAAATAATTCTATTTATTTCGTATGTTTTAAGAAATATGTGTTCTATTTGTGTGATAAATGAAAGAACAAAGTATAAATATCGATTTGATTATTGCCTTAAATTGAGTGAACATGAATGTCATTTCAATCCTAATATCATAATGTTGAAAATCTAAACAGACATGGGTAGTTAATGAAAAATTGAGTGTAGTTTATGCTGTAGATGTAAATCATCATATAATAACATATTATTGAACTTTCCATCGAATATAAACTGCAAACAGAAACAACACCTAACCTTTGTGGCGTGGACAGAATGTAAACAGTTTAGTACACAAGATGCCTAACCCATACAATTGTACGGGTAGAGGTTAGAATGCTGTTGAGTAATGATAAATTGACTATTAAAAGCGCTGCTGGAATGGATTATTATAAATAAACATTTAAACAACTATTTAGAACCGCAGCAAATTCAAAATTTGATGTAAATAGAAATTTACGACAGTACTTAATTTTTAGGTTTATGGAGAATTCCGTTCGTTGTTGTTAACATACAGCAACTAACGCTAGATTGCTCTCTTGTGGATGGAATTTTTTATTTGTACTAAAATGTTCAGTAGAACCCATACAATCCATCGGCTCCGGTCTGAGCTAGGAAAAAAGATTCTTTCTATATGATAACATATATTTTTAGTAACTGCTACCACACATTACAGAAACAAGATTATAGTTATTTGTCTGTGCTGCTACGCACCCGTACAATTGTGTGGCTCCGGTTAGAAATTGTATTTTATTGAATTGACTTTAGTTAATTTATTATTTCATTTGAAGTATCAAAATGACTCCAAAAATGGCTCCAACGCCAGTAGCTACTTCTACTCTAAAGAAATAGTATTTGGATTTGATCCCAGAATTCTGTGGAGAGCCTACTCTTTTAAATAGGCGGCTCTGGTGGCACAGTCGGTTGGAGCGCTTGTCTGAGATAAGATGGGGCTCTTGCTGGCTTCGTTTCGTGCAGCCTTGGGTTCGAATCTCATTCAGCTAAGGAAGAAATTCATATTTTAAAAAGACCCTACGGTGTCTTTAATTCTTTAACTTTCATGAATCCATACAAAACTCACACATTTTCTTATAATTATGAATATTAAAATGAAACGTACGGTATTTGAAAATTGAAATTACTTTAGTGACTGACTTTTGGAAAAAAAATTATTGGTTATTTCTACTTCGGAAAAATTTGTATGCTTTCGAAATGGAGTTTTATCCGTATTACAATTTTTCAGATGAGAAAGCATAATTTCACGTAAGTTTTACCCATAATCCTAGAGTAATTGCGTTTTCTGTGTACTGTTTCAGTCTGTGAAGTTTACTTCTTTTTTAATCGGGTTGTTTTGAACGTCTTTAAATTCTTAGTTGATTATTCATTGCAGGATTGCAGTTTGGCATCCTTAACCTTTGCTCTATAACTTTGAACTGTCTATTCAATTAATAATGGCGTAGTTTACCATTCTGATTTTCTATTCCAATTAACATAATGTAACATTCCTATGTTATAAATGTTTAATTATTCGACTTTGTGAGTGTGTGACTAATATATCCGATCCAAGAGTATTATGGTTAGTCTCTTGAAAAGTAATTGTTCAAACCTTGTTTGAACCTCAGTACTTTACCCTTGACCCTGTTACATATAAATTAATCGTAAGATGATTATACAGTATATATATATATATATATATATATATATATATATATATATATATATATATATATATATATATATATATATATTAATGAAATATGTATAATATTATTATTATTATTATTATTATTATATTATTATATAATAATGTATTATTATAATATAATAATGAAAAATGAATATATTTATAATGAAAGATAAAGGATTACATGTTATTTAAGATATCAAATCTATTTGTTTGTTATAAATGTTCAAGTAGGATAGAGTGGATTACTCTTGAATTTTTCAGTGACTATCATCATTTTGATATGTATTTTTTACTCTTTCTTCATCGTTAGTCTTGTGGTCTGTGTATATCTTACTATTTTTTTTCAAATCGTACTGGTAATTTAGTAAATATTTCACCAACCCCGTGTATGGTTATCCTACAAAATTTAATATCTTCTCTTTGTAATGAATCGTTTTCAAATAATTGAGACCACAGCTAAAAATCATGATTTATTTTATTTCAAGTTTCATTCTATACAGTTGGCCCAAATTAATAAAAAAGTGGAAATTCAATGTCAAAAAGAAATTGATCTTTCAAACCTCTTAGTTATCTACTGAAACTAAAATGTTTGAAATTACTAACCACGCAACTGTTTTCCTCTTATGTAGTATTTGAATGACCATAATAAGCATTTATCTTCTACATTTTGCCTATGTGAGCATGAAATTAATCATTTGAGAACTGAGGTACGTTATGGATTTATTTATTGTTCAAATATAACAAATGAATATGATCAGGATTAAAAGGAACTTTGAAATTATCTTGATCAGAATTTAGTTGTTTATTAAAACCTGCTTACATCTGTAAAACTAATCAGTGAATTGTGAAAGAATTGCATGATTTTTTTGTTGATAATAATAATAATAAGCGTATGGCTTTTAATGGTGGGGAGACCCTTACGGGTAGTTCCACCTCGCCGTTTGTGCCATGTTACGGGGAACATGGTGGACCTACTATTTTAGGTGGGTTCCGAACCACCGGGTAAGTGATAATAAAGCTTGTAACATCAAGTCATTGAAGCACGGTCACCCATCCAAGCGCAGTCTTGAGCGGTCGTGACTGAACATCACGACCACTTGAACACCACGCTCACCGCGATAATGATATATCTTGCTTCGAAAGGTTTTGAAAGTGTGTGGACTTAGTGCAGGGATTGATTTCCTATCCTGACGCGGGATTGATTTCTGGAATTTTTGTATCTGTTTAATCTAAGCCACTTACAAGCCCTTCTAGCTCATGTAGAAAATATCTGAATAAAAATTTTTTTGAGTTGAATGCTCCAAGAACCCTATTGAGATTAATTTAAATTGCATTAATACACCCAATAATGTCCTGAAAATGATCCTATTAAAATACTTATATGATGGAATTATTTGTGTAATATTTTGTAATGAAGTAATGTACTAGAAATTAAAATGCCAGATAATATAATAAAATACTGGATATTATGAATGTTTCAAAACTGAAGAAACTGTGTACGATTTCCAGCTTTGGTAAAAGGGTTTATACAAAAGCATTTTATAAAATAGCATTCATCGATCTCCATCGTGCAGTTGTGTATGTCTATTTTAGTAGAGATCTCCAATATCATTTATAGCATAAAAAATCAAAGTTAATACTGTTGGATGTACTTCTTATGAAAATACCTTTAAATATATCAAGGTTAGTAGATGAAAGGTCGAATGCTCTCTTATTATTTCTGATGAAAAATTGTTGTAATGAGAGTTTCTGACGTTACCGATGCGAAATTTCCAACTTTTAAAACACGTTCTTTTGGCGAGTCAATGCAGAATCTCTCATAATTACGCATATAACTACATTTTCTTCTGGGAGTACCCTCAGAGTATCAATTTTCTGTAAATATAATACAATATTTATCAATTATAACACTAGTTATTCACATAAAACTGAGATGGAGTACTGCCTTGAAGAAGGCATCATAATGTGCAACGCTATATAATCTTGGATTTCTTGGTCCATAACGATCTGCGTTGTTAATATTAACTTCTTATAGTAAATTCAACGACTTGCAGTCAGTTTTAATTGAGAATAAATAATATTTATACTCACATAGGCCAGAACGTTTTCGAATAGTGGATATTCATTTTCAACAGATTCTATTTTATATAATCCCCTTGAATGTTATCTTTCAGAAAAATTTACGATTAGAAAACTAGCGAGCTGCACTGATCCTATATTATAATCATATTTTATTGTGAATTGTGCCTGTACGATTTTAGAAAAAAAAGAATTGACCTTACACATTAGGCTTACAGATTCGTAGAATAGTAACGTTTCCATTGTGTCAAATAATCCAACTTAATAATAATTAAACGTAATTATCACAAAGGATGTAATTCCACTATTAATTGACTTTTTAAAAAACTTGGACAAGACCCTTTTCTTATTATCGTTAACATTCGACAAAATATCTTGTGAGAAATCTTTTTTTATGTGAAAATTCTTTTCAAACTGTATGACGATCCCAATAAGCATGTTCAATTTTTAGGATACATCAGGCTAATGAAAACGTTACTATTCCACAAATCTATAAGATAATCTATTGTGGAACGCCAATTTTTTCTTTTTAAAATCGATAATAAAGCATTTTTTAAATATGTAGGCGTAGTGAGGTTATCCAGTTTTTAACTCTAGTGGAAATTTCTGTGGAAGAAAAGATTGAAGTTGATTATATAACGTTGCACATCATCCTGCCTTTTGTAAGGCAGTACCGGTACTTCATCTCAGTTGTATGTGAATCAGTAGTGTTATGTATTAATAAATATTGTATGAATGGTGGTCTATTCACAGAGAATTTGCAAGGCTGCTTTCAGCAGAAAATGCAATTGAATACGTTTTTTTCTTCCTATAATTATGAGAGATTATGTATTGATTCTCTATAAGAATAAGTGTTGAAAATTTGGAAATTTCTCCAAGGTAACGTCACATTATCATTACCCTCACCATTTTGAATTATTATCTGTGACCGTTCAACCTTTTATCTACTGACCTTGATAAAAATTATATTCATACGTCATTAGATTTACATAATTATATATGTACGGTATTAGAAAATTCCTGAAATATATATTTTTGGAAAGTAATGAAAATTATATTGTATTAAATATAAGAAATTGAGTATTTCCTGATTTTGTTTTAAACACGGATCTAAATTATTTTGAAGTTGTTGAAATTTGAATAGCTAACAAGATATCATTGAAGTTCTCAAATGTTTAGCTGCAGGGTTCATAACACAATTTTTTTAAACTTATTTTCTCTGACGTTCATAGGCATGCAACTCTTTAGTACTGTGATAATGTGCAGCAGCATAAATATTTGTTTAGAATCATTAGCATGCAAATTATCAAAGTACTTCCCACTTATTTCATTACGAAATATTGGATAATTCAATGGATCAATGTGCAGTATGTGTATGCTTGTAATTATTAACCGCCTGTAATATTTCATCAAAATGAAATACTACTTATTTCATCAAAATGAAATACTACTCATTTCATCAAAATGAAATACTACTTATTTCATCAAAATGAATACTACTTATTTCATTGCCTAGAAGTGAATATATATTAGCAATCTTATTTAATAGTACAATATGTTAACATGTCGTTCCCTGTTTCAAATGAATGTTATTGGGTCATGCCAAATACTCTAAAATTATACAGATGCAACCTGAAAAATCCAGACCGGTATTAGCCTGGTCACTTGAAATCTTCATTTAATTATATAAAATACCATTTATTCTATTTAATTTGGAAAATAGATTAATTTAATCTATCAATTCTGAAAACGATAATATTTTATTTTTCAGAAGCTGCCGCAGCTGCCAAGTAAGAAGTGCTATCGGGATGGAGATAGATTAGTTATTGCAAGTTATTGGAAACATGTTGGATCAAAGAGTGGAATAAGAAGATCATTCGTATTTCTAGCTTTCAAATTCACCTTATGCACAGAAAATATCCGACTTATTTTATGTTTATTTATTTTCTCTATTGTATCCGAGGGGGGGGAATACTTTACCATAGAATATTGAAAAATACTTATCAGTTTCTCAACTGTCCTACTCGTTGAAATAAAATTCTTTTAAGTAATCGTTTCCTTCACTTAATTTAATGAACATAAAAAAACACCAGCGATTATAGCATTATTTTTACAAAAATACAGACAGAAAGAATTGAAATAAGGTTGAATGGTAGAAAACACTTGTTCATTAAACAAGACTTGACTCCACCTAGCAAAGAATTTTCTTCATTACATTTCAAATTCATCTGATAGCTTTAATTTGGTCCACAATATGCCTCCTTTATTCTGCCTTACATCTTTAATTTCTTAGCTCACCAACAAAACCAGAAAATCAGTAATTTGTTATCATGCATTTTTTCCATGGAATTGGAAAATTGGGATCTAACTAAAGAAATATGTCCCTTAGCATTTTTGCAAGAGATATTCTGAATCGCATAGTACTGTAAAATAATATTACTAAAAGCACAGAAGATATATAGTTAAATGTATTTCCTAAATATAGTGCTAAAAGCTATCCAGTGCTAGGATTGATTGTCTGAAAACAGGCTAGTAACATTCTAAAGGTGCTTGCACAGTGAAGAATCCAATACTGGATGATAATCACCTTCTCTAAATCACCTTTGCCTCAACGTTTTTATGTTGGTGGAGCCGAGCTTCATGATTCTCTGCATACCGCTGAATTTCACAGAATACCAGGTTGACTCTCAGGTCTGTATGGATGTTGCTGTTCTGCACGTACCAGGGTGCATCAACAATGTTTCTGAGCACCTTTTTCTGTAAGCGTTGTGTGATGGTGACATTACTTTGTTTGGTATACCCCCAGAGTTGAATACCGTAGGTCCAAACAGGTTTGAATATCTGTGTATACAGGAGTACTTTGTTTGGTATTGAAAGTGATGAGTTTCTTCCAATAAGCCAGTAGAATTTTTTGTATTTTATACAAAGCTCTTTTTTACTTTTTAACATGCTTCTTCCTGCAAAGCTTAGCATCAAGAGTCATGCCAAGATACAAGATACTTTGCATAGTTAGCATGTGGCTTAATGATGTTATTTATACTTATTGGAAGGTATTCAGCTCTTTTGTTGGTGAAGTTGACATGAACCGACTTTCCCTCATTGAGTTTCATCCTCCATTTGTTAGTCCAATCTTGTATTGTTGATGGATCTTTGTAGCTTTTCTGTCACAATATGGACATTGCTGTCTACTGCTAATATGGCAGTATCATCTGCAAATGTGGCTGTGGTATTTTCCTCCGGGCTGGGAATATCATTAGTGTAGAGAAGGTAAAGGATTGGTCCTAAAACACACCCTTGTCGAACTCCTGATTTTATTTCCTTCAGATCAGAATACGAATCTTCATGCTTGGCTCTGAAGTACTCCCAGTCAAATAGGATTCCAATATATCCGCAAATTCTTTGGAAGCAATTTTTCCAGTTTAAAAAGAAGTCTATGCCATACCCTGCCAAAAGCTTTCCCAATGTTGAGGAAAGCTGCTGAACAAAGTTTATTTCCTCCAAGCTTTTCTCTATTATATTGACTATTCTATGTACTTTGTGAAATAATAATAACAATACCTATGAAATAATACTGATAGACTGATACAAAAAATTACAAACAGATTGTATAAATGACACCTAACAAACCAGCAGGTTAGCAGTTGCCCTACCCATCAGTCGCCTGACCCTACTAGTTGACCAACTAAAGCAAACTTTATGAAAGATGTAAAGTGTACCAGAACCATTGCCTTGTCAGATTAGGTTAGATCATTAAGTTTTCTTTGGTCGGGCAACTGAAAACCAATCTAACAAACCGCCTCAAGCAAAATGCAAAACTGAATTCCATTTTCGATGGACACTGCTTTAATGCAGTGCCACTGTCAAAAAAGGAATGGAATAAGACTGCAGTTCCACTCTCTCTCATTGGCCAATACTGTGAGCTGAGGACGCAGCATGCGTTGTTTCAAAGCTCATTGAAATTGGTTCTATTAACTAGTAAACTGAAATCCAATCTTTTTGGTAAATATTGTCATGGTGCAAAATACACCAGCCCACTTCATTAATAAATATCTCGAGAAAAACAAAGATAAAGATTAAATCTAGAAAATTAAGTACTCACATGAGATCATTTCATATCATTTATTATTATATTATATCAGGGCACACATAATTTGTCAAATTGTTCATGTTTTAGTGCCATACAATGGTCGTAGTACATAACAAATAATGTTAATGTTATTCAAAATGGTTAAATTTATCCAATGCTTGCACTAGCCGGCTTATCAAACAGCTGTTTTTCGATTTATCTCTGCCGGTTCTTTTGTAAAATTTAATTATTTTTTCGAATTGTTCTTTCTGTATTTATTTTTTATGTTTATCTGAGAAATCTGCTTATTCAAATCCCACCAATTATTAAAATTTAGCTTAAATATTATTTCCTCCAAATTTTGTTTTCTGTTACGTAATGATGTCAAACTGTAAGCTTGGGACCGTTGTAGCCTAAAGCTGGGCATTCACGTTCCGATTTGCAGTAAGTACCACTTGCACTCCAACCTCCAAGGTTGGATCCGAAAACGGAACGTGAATGGGCTTGTTGGGTGGTTGGAATTGTAGATGGACGACTTCCGAATGTCGACGGTGTTGGAGCGTGTGTGGGGGAGTTGAATCAAAGTCGTCCATCTTATCTCAGTCAGTGCATGACCTTCGGGCAACTTCGGTTACATTTTTCGGCTTGAGAGCGACGTTCACAGCTGACTAGGAATAAAGTTGGATTGCAAGTAGGAGCGTGAGTGGAGTCGACTATCCATCTAGCAGTACTGCAAGTTGGAACGTGAATGCCCAGCTTCACTATTGGAGGATTTCACCTAAATCTACTAGGATTGGTGGATTAATATCACGCCACCTTTTTCTTTCCAAAAACTCTGGCTTCAGAAATTGGACAAGAGAGACCCATTTTTGGCAAGCTGAGGAGGAGGTCCGTTTTTAAAACCTCTCCTACAAAAGTTTTAAAATTCATCATTTCTAGTCAATTCAAATTGTTACATATTTTTTATTCCTCTATCGCTTCAAAAGTAAAAGATTCTGATTACCAAAAAAGTTCGGTTACCTCAAATATAAAGAAAATTCGCGACCCAGACATAGTGCCGACCCAAGATGTCCGAAGAGAAAATGACGCCAACTCCGATTGAGCATCAGTGAAATAAATATCTCATCGAGTGCGCGAAAAATTGGGCACAATCGAAAAAGTATGGTATGTGAAAATTGCATTATTATCATTGAGGACATAATTATAATAAATTTGGTATATCACTTGTACATACTGCCGAAGCGAACTCTCGAAATTTTTTCACCCTTAGGTGGCAAAAACCTAGGCCTAATTGCTCAAATAATATTTCTTATTCAAATTCAATATATTGTTAAATTTCAACTTTTATTTATGAATATTTTTTCCATCTGTTACTTAACTTCCGATCTTTTATGCATATTTTCTATCCAAATTTTATAATAAACCACATAGTAATTTCAACTACATTTTTATAATTTAATTCCCACTTGACTCTGGTTGTAGAATAGTTTAGTAATTTTATTCAGAAACAGTCGGCTTCGCCGAGTTGAGTTGGTTATTTGGTAAAAACTCGTATGCCCTTGATAGAGGACATGCGTGTTGGCTCAACATTTTATTCACTTTTTAGACAGTATAAGACTATGGTTTTTGTAGCTTTTTCACCTCGTTGGCGTGAGTTGCTGGGAGAGTGTAATATTAGGAAGTGTTACACATTCCACATACAGCTGTCGCTTGTGAGAGGAAATCGGCTTTGAATATAACCTTTTGTTTGTCTGAGTGGATTGAAAGCTTTCCTGAGAGTCGATAAGCTGATCGTGAATGGAAAATCTTACAGTAAAAAAGAGTGGATGCAAAAAAACAGCGATAGTGACACCAATCATGTATCAAATAGACTGGGCAAGAATAATTCCACAACTGAGGACGAAGAACAACTACTAGCTGAAGACCAGATTCTTTTTAACGTCGATAATTCTCCACGAGAACAACATCACTCACTCACTTGCACTCAGGACGAAGCAGCTATCGACAGGCAGTCTGGAGTCATCATGGCAGAGGAAATTGGAGAATCTCAGAACCGACGGAGAATGTATTCAAATGTTGCGTCAACGAGTGGAATACAACAGCGGGCCGCAGTCGAGAAAACAGCAAACAAAAAAGAAAACAGAAAACAAAATCTGATGCAGTGGCTGGAGCAAGGAACTTTGACAAGGAGTCAAGTGAAGAAAAATCAAATGTCAAAGGACTCGAATGTGCAAACAAAACTATAGCAGGAGAAGAGCAGTAGAGGTTTGGAGAATAACATCCACTTGCCAGGTAAAATTGAAGCTTTTAATATTGTTTTTTGGAACTGTCATGGTTTTAATAATGTTCTTAATCTAGATGCTGAACAATATAAAACATTTAATAGATTTAGTGTCATAGGTATTAGTGAAACGTGGTCTTGTAGTGAATTAGACATTTCAAATAATTTTCCAGGTTATAATATAATACAACAAAAAGCTGTTAGGGAAAATATCACAGGTAGAGCTAGAGGAGGTCTTATGGTGATGATAAGAAAATGTTTCAAGTTTACTTTAATAGAAAGCACAGATTCGTTCATTTTTTTGAAATTATCATACAAAGGCACGACTGTTATCGTGGGCCTTATCTACCTTCGATTGGAAAATTTTAATGTGAATTTGAATTTACTTCAATCATTTCTACAGAATAATATCAATCATATTAACAGGTTCCCAGTTATTATTGGAGGAGATTTTAATAGTAGGTTGGGAGAATTAAATCAGTGCTTGGACGATAATTTATTCATGTTCTCCAACTTATTTCCATTGTGTCAATCACATGATAAAATTGTTAATGTATTTGGTAGGAAGCTGATGGATGTTATGAATGATAATCTCTTCATACTAATCAATGGTAGAGCTAAGAATGATTCACCTGGTAGTTATACATTTATAAATAATAATGGTAAAAGTACTATAGATTTAATATGGATTAACTCGAACCACATTGAAACAATTTTAGATATAATAGTGTCAGACTTTGTATTGTCTTCAGACCATCTGCCTGTTACTGTAAAAACAAATTTAGGAATAGATGACGCTAGAATAGAAGAAATAGCCGAAATAACGGAACGATTGAATTGGTTGTCAGATAAGGACGATCCTTACAAACTTCTAATGATGATATCGGAAAGATTAGAAAATGTAAGTGATGACACAAACAATAGTTATGATAATTTAGTTGTTTCCATCAAGCAAGGGGCTACTCTATTAGGAATTATAAGACAATATAGCGGTTCATTCAAATTTAGAAACAAGCCTTGGTATGACTTGGAATGCAATGTAAGAAAAAGACACGTACGTCAAGCGTATAGAGCTGCGAAAAAAAGAAATTTTTCTGAAGACTCAGCAATTATTTATATACACAGAAAGCATATAAATTACTATTGAAAAATAAAAAAATGCAATATCATAAGGATATGCAAAATAAAATAGCAAATACAAAAAATTCCAAGGAGTTTTGGAATGCAGTTGAGTTTTATAGAAGAAAACCGTTTATTTCAAACTGTATAAGTCCTGAAGTGTGGGTCGACTTCCTGCTCAATAAATATACTTCTCAGTCTGTTCCACCACCCATATTTCTAGATGTATCCCACCCTACACTCGATAGGGAAATAGCTATAATAGAATTAAATTATGTACTTGATAATCTGAAATCTGAAAAAGCGCCTGGTACCGATAAAGTAACAAATGAGTTTTATAAAGCGTTGCCAATTGAATGGAGAAATTATTTGCTAAATTTGCTCAATAAAATTTAAAAAACCCAAAAAATACCAAATGAATGGGGTAAAATATTAATTTTTGTTCTACATAAAAAAGGAGATCCCTCAGTGCCTAGCAACTATAGAATTATTGCACTTATAAATACAATAGTTAAAATTTTAACAAGAATATTGGAAATACGCCTATCAAAATGGGCTGAGGAGAGCAGTATTCTACCAGAGGGGCAATGTGGCTTCAGAAAGGGTCGAAGGTGTGTAGATAATGTATTTGTCTTATATTCACTGTTGTTTCAGCAAGTAGAGCTGAGACATAAGCCTGTATATGCTCTATTTGTAGATTTTGAGGCCGCTTTCGATGGTGTACCGCATTATGACCTTTGGTGCAAACTGGGGAAAATTGGAGTTGTAGTAACATAATCAGATTTCTTAGTAAATTATACAGTAGAGCTGAACTTCTTATTATGAATAACTTGATCCCAGTAGAAAGAGGTGTATTACAGGGGGACTCAATCAGTCCACTTCTTTTTTCATTGTACATTGTGGACATTGAAGCCTTCTTTAGAGAAAATGGTTTATCAGGTATCTCAATTGATAGTTCTGCCGATATTCTTATTCTTTTGTATGCTGACGATATTGTAATTCTCGCAGACAGCCCATCCGATATGAGAAGAAAAATCAAGTGTTTGGAAAATTATTGCAGTACACTGAAGCTGAAGGTAAACATATCCAAAACGAAAATACTTCCTTTTCATAAGGGTAGGTTGAGAAAAAGCAGGCCTTTTCATTACAAAGGAGAGGAAATTGAAATTTGTAAATCTTACACATATTTAGGTGTTGAATTCAGCTGTTCAAGTCGTTTTAATGTATTCTGCGCGAACACTATAAATAAAACTAAATGCGTTAGCGAGGCAGTCATAAAAGTTCTGAGGAGTTCTCGATCAGATAATTGGGAAAGCAAAATAAAGCTGTTTGAAGCCGTAGTTCTGCCCACCGCTACATATGGAGCAGAGGTTTGGGGATTAAGTTGTTCGGAGCACATTGAGAAAGTTCAACTTCATTACTTTAAGAGGGTGCTTCTCCTAAATAATCGAGTTCCAAATTGGGCATTGCGCTTAGAAACTGGCAGAATAAAGTTGGCAAACTTTATATTTTTTAAAAGTTTGGAGTGGTTTATAAAAATATTAGGTATGCCAGAGCATAGATACCCGAAAATTTGTTTGAAGAAATTAGTACTACTCTCCAGTAATCAGCTTTATGAAAATAGAAACATGCTTAACTGGGTAAGACTATTGAAAAATCAACAGGCTGATCTCCTACAGTTAAAGCAATCATAATATTAATTTCCTGATATATTTATGTCCTATATTGAATATCATTTATTATATTATTATTATATCCATTGTCGATTTATATTGTTATGTGGTGATGATTCCTATATTTTATGTTTGTTATTACTGTATGCAACTATAGATATGCAACTCATTTGTATGAGCTAAAGCTCAATAACAAATAAAATGATTATTTATTTATTTATAACCTTTTGTTTCACTTTATCTCTCTTTGCTGGGTCGAATCGTGTGGATGACATTAATAGACATTCTACGTTTTCTCCTGCGATTCCATCTAGTGAAGACAGATATTAAATTGTACAGTTGTAGACTAAGATGGTGCATCTATCATCGAGAGTTTCATAAGGAATTACTCCCGACTGCAGCATCCGGCCATTTGCATCATCAAATTATTTTCAAAGGAGGGCACCCCTCGAGCTATAGCTCACAAAAGGCACTATCTCAAAATGCAACTGACAATATATAGAGAATTTTTTCCTCACTCTTTTTCTCTGGGGGTGCTGCAGTGCCACGGTACCATTCAATAGTCACCCCTGCTACTCAGTAATATCATTTCAAACAACTTTGATAACACTGTTAAAAATGATATTGGCCTATAAGAAGATACTTCTTGTGGTTCTTTTCCTGACTTGAGTAACATTATAACGTCTGCTACTTTCCAGATTCCTCGTACAAAATTCAGTCTGAATGAAGCATTCAGTGAGGAAGTGATAGCCGTGAGCTGTTGAAGGTATCTCTGTTCAATCAGATATAGATAAGCTGCGTTCTCCTGGGCACTCTTTGTAAGGGTGACAGATTAGATTGGCCAGCAAAAAAGTCACTTCTCTCTGCTTTAAAATCACTTCCCAGAGGTTTGGAACCCACCTACAACTGTAGATCCAACTCATTACCCATGCAACTCATTACTCAGACCTATGTGTGGGGGGGGGGGGGTTGCACCAAAAGGAACAATTTTATACTACTAGCGGTAACTCAACTTTCAAAACAATCAACATATTTGTATGGGTTTGTATGCGTTTTCTACAAAATTCTGTGCTTATTGGGAGAAACTCATCACTTTCAATCCCAAACAAGGTACTCCTGTATGAACAGATATTCAAACCTGTTTGGTCCTACGGTATTCAACTCTGGGGGTGTACCAAACAAAGTAATGTCACCATCATACAACGCTTCCAAAAAGTTCACAAAAATCTTTGAAGGCTACATTGGCTATACACATGTCTATCTCACTAATGGTTTTCACTGAAAAGTTCATAGGAGTCTTATTGATTAAAAGATCATCAATAAAATAAATCATGGTATTTATTGAGTACATCCAAACTTTTTGAATTTTTCAACAATTTTTTCCCTACACTCTCACCACACACACTAATAAGTAATAATGCACTGATATTTTGCTGGGGCAACGTTTATTTGGCATTTAAATTAGAATTTTCTGATATTTTTCTTCCATGTATGAATATTTCCATCTGTCAAAAATATATCTACATATCTATCTATATTATACCATATGTGGTGGGTTTCCAGTTACCCTTCCCATCAGTTGTCTGACCCTACCAGTTGACCGACCAAAACAAACTTTATGAAAGAAGTAAAGTGTACATTGTGTAACATTGCCAGGTTAGGTGAAAGCGTTAAGTTTTCTTTGGATTGTCAACTGGTAGGGTTGAGCAACTGACGGGTAGGTTAACTAACCAATCTATTCATGTGAGAGAGAAATACTATTGTCTGTGAGCCATATGACCTGTAAAGATGATGATTAAAAAAAATACTAGTGGAAAAACGTACGCATTTCTTTGAAATGCTATAATTTTGTATTTTCGGCCAGAGATGTGCCAAAATTTAATGTTTAATTTTTTTTTTTTTGTAGATTATGTCTTGGAGACTCCAGTTAAGGAGTATAAGACAAGTCAAATCAACAATATTATACACTATATTACATAATTACTTCAATTAGTTGAGGTGAGGCTTAATTTTGATGTGAAAGGAACCAGTGGCGTAACGTTTTCCAATTGGGCCCCCCCGCAACCGATTTTCCGGGTCCCTCTCCTCAAAATCATATAAATATCTCCCTCTCCCTTGTCAACCCTCCCATAAAAACTTGAATGATTTTTTTTTGGGCAGTTATAATTATGTAAGAGCAAAACACTTTTTTATCTAAAAAATTTAAAAATTCAATCATGATTCAAGGGGGGCTAGTCTAATGATTTTGGCTGTAGCCTACGGGCTCCTGAAAGATGAAAATAGTTGAGTGTTGATTATATTATAAATAATTATCTAATATTAAAACTGACACTGTATTTCACTTTTATATACTGTATTGTTTTACTCACTTATATTGGAGATGCTTGAGGGATGCATTTCACTTCTGAAAAAAAGCTTCGTCAGCCTTTGTCACTTTTCAGAAGTGAAATGCATCCCTCAAGCATCTCCAATATAAGTGAGTAAAACAATACAGTATATAAAAGTGAAATACAGTGTCAGTTTTAATATTAGATTGTTCATTAAGTATTTCGTCATGGAAAACATCACAGATAAATAATTAATCTTGAAACCTAGAAACCTTGAAATTGATGTCTTCCATAGGATCCACATTCACATCCTCCTTGTTAGCACCTTCGCTCCTTTTCCCAGAAAATGTGTTCTCTCAGAATTCGCCTCGTTTGCAGACACGGACACAGGTTAAAATTAAAAAAAGGGCATTTTATCTAAATTACCGCGAAATTACTAAGTCAGGAAAAGAGAAAAAATTTAAGAAATTTATTCTTAAGGGGCAGAAGAGAGAAAACGTAAACTACTTATACAGTACTTGATCCTATTATAGGAAAAAAATTCAACTGTGTTAGGAAAACTATTATTTATATACTGTACTTATTCTGTACAATAATCACGTAATTTATCCGATATATCAAGGGCATAAATATTCCTTCTGAACATTGTTTAAAAATGTACTAGTCGATAAAAAATAGAAATAACTAAAACATGACTGTACAACATCACAATACCATAAACGCAGCATGTTGAAAAATAGAATAGTAATGAAACAAAAATGCACTCCAAATAATAAACTCACGATCACGAACTCAATTAATATACATCCGGTTTACTCTAGGCCAATTTATCGGACACGTGTAGGGCTACATGCATCTAACTGGACGATTCAAAAGAGACTGAATTCAAAATACTGCATGAAGAAAAATATTGACTTTATTTCTACACAACCCCCCACTTTCCATTACATCACAATATTAGGCTAATACACATTGAGGAATTCGATGGGAAAATAATATTAATTTCCTCTAATATTTGCACTTTGGAGACATGATTTGTGACAGTCTAGATCTAGATAAGCTTGTTTGAAGAGTGTTTTGTCCTCGGTATGTCTCCATTTCCATTTCCTGAAGTCACAACATCCTGCTTCTGAATTCCTTCACTAAAGCTATTTGCGAATTGATAAAGTAAACAATAAACCTGAATAATTAGCCAATTCATTCTTCTTCCTTCAGTAATTCAGTTTTATTTCTTTTGAAAAAAAGTATCAGTCTGAGCACGGGCCATTTCTTAAAAAATATATTTTCATTCCGGGCCCCCCCGCGCCGCGGGGTCTGCGGGGGTGTACGTTACGCCACTGAAAGGAACTCTTGTACACTATAAAAAGCTTTATCAACTAAATATTTCTTCAATTGTTTTTTAAATATTTCTATATTTTCAAGACTTCAAAAACTGCGGTAGCTTGTTGTAGAATTTCCTACCAATATAACTAGGTTTTTGTTTGAATAAGCTACTATTGTGACTCACCAAGTGATAATCTCCTCGCCTTCTTGTATTATAATCATGTACATCAAGATTTTGGTTAATATCATTCGTTTTTACATATAAAGTAGCTTCATACACATATAAGCAGGGTACAGTTAGGAGACCAAGTCTCTTGAACAACGGCCTACATGAATCTAATATATTTACTCTTTCTATATACCTAATCGCTTTCTTTTGGATCTTAAACACCCTATCAAGATTTTGTTTTGATGAATTACCCCATACTAAGATAGCATACCTAATATGTGACAGTAAGAGCCCATGGTAAGCTGTAAAAAGTAACTTTTTGTCATTCAATCTAGCGAGCTGTCGCAGGACAAATACCCCAGATGAAATTTTACTACATATTTTCTCAATGTATGGAGTCCAGGTCAATCGTCTATCCAACGTAACTCCTAGAAATTCAATTTTTTCTTCCTGGTCTAATTGATTATCGTTTACAAACACGTTTATAGCCCTATCTTCATTTAAATTATGTTTGTTTTTGAATTGAAGGTATTGGCATTTTTTACTATTTATAGTTAATTTCAACTGATTTAAAAATTGGACAATGGACTGCACACCTATATGGGCACTTATTTCTAAATTATCTAGAATGGAATTGCTGAAAATGAGTGATGTATCATCAGCAAATAAGAGGGCTCTACCACTAATTAATTCTTTAGGTAAACGGTTGACATATAACAAAAAAAGCAATGGACCTAGTATTGACCCCTGAGGCACTCCAGCTTGCACCTCTAATTTGTTAGATTTATTCTTTACTATACTATTACCAACTACTGTAGTTAGTTCTACACATTGTTTTCTCCCAATAAGATATGATTCAAACCATTTCAGTTCAACCCCATTTACACCTACATTTTGCAGTATTTCCAATAAAGTTCTATGATTAACACAGTCAAATGCCTTTGACAGATCTAAGAAGATTGCAGTAGCTTTATCACCTGAATCTATAATATCTATTAGTTTTTCAACTAGAGAAACTATGGCTGTTTTTGTTGATCTCCCTTTCTGGAAGCCATGTTGTTCATCACAGATAAAGTTAGCTTCTTGAAGGTGCAGAAGTAACCTATTTAGAACTACTCTTTCAAAAATTTTACTTATTACATTTAAAATACTAATGGGCCTATAGTTTTCTACCTTTTCTCTATCACCACTTTTGAAGATTGGCAAGATCTTCCCCTCTTTTAAGTTATCTGGAAAAACACCTTGTTCTAATGAATGATTGATCAGATGAATCAAAGGGTCTAACAATTGATCTTTACATTCTTTCAGAATTTTACTGGATACCCCATCCATTCCTACAGTTTTTTTATTATTTAAACTATCAATGATATTTGACAACTCGTCTTGGCATACTGGGTGGAATTTTAATTTGTTCTGAATCCCCTCAGTATTCCTCATGTTTGCATCACTAATACCTGTATTGAGAGATTTTTGAAGATCCTTAGCAACCAGTTGATAATATCTGTTAAAGAAATTACAAATGTCTACACTATCATCAATATATTTGTTATTTTCGTTAATTATTCTGGGGACGCTAGTATAAGCATCTACATGAGCTACTTGCCTATTTTTGTTTATTACATCCCACACTGCTGTGTTAAAGTACACACTATTATTCAAAATTTCAGCTGTTTTTTTACATTTCGCTCTTTTCACTTCTCTTGTATAATTTTTCTTTAGAGCTTTGTAATTATCTTCACTTAACATATTTCTAGATAGTTTGAATTCATCATACGCATCTTTAACCCTATTTCTTTCTGCAAGGATATCATCAGTTATCCACTCTTCAATCTTGTCTAATTTGATCTTTACAGGGATAATTAATTCTTTTTTTATTTTTCATTGGACGTTTCAACTTTGTCTTGGGATTAATTATTTCATGGCTTAGAAATGTCACTGCGTTTTGAAAATTTGTTTGAACCTATAGTTCATGGTTATCTAGTCTAGACGTCTAGACAATTGAAGAATGTTAGGTATGCGTGAGAAAAACCTTCAGTCCCACAGTTACTTGAGGATTGTTAATTTTGCAAAAGGGAAATTCTGACCCTTTCTCCACTTCTCTGTCTCTTTCTACTGCTATCTTCTCTCTCTTGTTGATTTCCAGCTTTGGAAAATTATGTACTGTTATGTTGGACAACCTGCTTGGCTAAAATTTGAAACTCCAGCCAGCAGAGAGGACATTTTGCAAGAAGTCTCATGACTGTAAAGTTGTACTAATTATTCAATCTAATTATTACATATTAGTTTGTTTGATAATGAATCTGTCACTTTCTGAATTTGGAATAGTCAAACCTACGTGGTTTATGAGAATTTCTTGAGCTAACGTTCAACAACAGTGTCTGCGATAATTGTCAATTTATGTGTTAATACTTTGTTCTTCATCACCCGGTTATGGGTTGATTACATTGGGATAGTTACTCGCTAAGCGATTAGCGAGTAGGACGTTACTAACCGACCGTGCTACAGCAGCTCAGCATACCAAGCCGAATTATATTAAAAATTTATCTTCCAGAATCATCCCCATACTATGGAATTTCTAAGACAATAAATAATATTTCAACACAAAATTAAAATATGAAGTTTACCAACAATTATTCAATGAAATTTCATCAAAACATTATACAATATATCTCATCTGAAGTGTTATGCTGGCAGCCTGCGTGATTAAGTGTAGGCTTTGGCCACAATAATATTGTATTTTGGTGTTGGCTACTCTGCCAGCGAGTATAAATGTGACCAAATTCAAAGTAGACAAGCTCGCTACACGCGACAGTTGGGTGGCTTCACAGGAAACAGAAAACGAACTGCAATCTGCAGCATCGCCTCGCTTGCTGTGGCTTCACTAGCAGTTCATTGTAGCGGTAGACGTAACCCCGGTACCGATCATGCTGCAAGTTGATATCGTAGTGTTCTACTCAGTGTACTCTTAGTTTATAGACGACGCCGGTTACACAAGAGAAAATGGTGGATTCACCCAATAATAAGCAACAGGAAGTCTGAAGGCTTGTTCCATACGTTGCATCGCAAATTAAGAAAGTATATTCAGACAAGTTTTTTGAATTTTATTGCATACCGGTATCTCAAAACTCCTTTGAATACTCATCACTTTTATTGTATAAAGTGGGGTACAGTATTTCTCTGTTTCTAATATAATAACCTTGCAATCAAGTTCAAACTCCATTGTTCTCAATAGAATTCACTTTACTTGAAACAATTCATAATAAAACTTTAAACAGAATAGCGTTGATGCGGCTTGCGCCTTGGATGCTGGTCAGCTGCAGACTGCTGCGTTACTACAGTCTACAGCTAGTAGAGCCATCTAATGGCGGCAAAGTGTAGCCATTGAATCGAATTTCGCTGACCATATCATTCAAACTGGACACACTTTTACTGACCTCACTACCAACCTACACATTCTCCATATAAAATCTAAAGGACACGAACTCAACACCTTGGAACAATTTGAAATATACAATCACACCACACACAATAAACAAAACATCCTCAACAAACAACTAAATTTTAAATCACACAAACTTTTTGATCACATTTTACAAAAACCACAATTCTTCTAACCAAAAAACTGACATTGACAATCTGGGAACACGCCTCTGAAAACGGATCTCAATGATTCGAAAGCGCTCGGCCTACAGAGTAAGTAAATTTTACTTATTCTTAATGAATATTTGACTGCAAGTTGTTAAATTCACAAAACAAGTTAAAATTAATAATTGATTTCTCAAATCTTTTGGTATTGATCAATTCATTCAGTTAACTCATGCAAGCGCCTCCACCAGTCTTTTTTTAAGGAAAAGAAAAACACTAACCTCAAAATATGAAAATAAATCTTTTTATCACACAAGGTGTTTGAATTTTCTGAGAAAGGATGAAAATTAAAAAAATCAATTCGGAAATTAAATAAATTGAATTTTATTATAATTATTTTAATTTTATTTTGTTTGATTCAATAAAAAATTAATAAATATTTATAACAAAAGAAAAGTTTCTGCTAATCAGATTCAATAAAAAAAACTTGTAATTGATTTACAAAAAAAATGAAACAAAAATTTGAATAAGAGTTTAAGGAAGTTATTTTTTTGTTTTTTATATCCTATTTTAATCTTCTTTTAATTTGAGGAAATCGTTCTCTCTAAAATACTGCTGTTAGGCTAATATTTTTTGGTTATATTTATTTATTTGAAAAATTATTCAAAAACTGAAAATATTATTGTGAGGTGGAAGAGAATATGATTGCAAAAATATGAAAACTTATGTTACTTGAACGGATTCCTGTAGGGTTAGACTAAAACCAGTGTTGTTGCAACTGCTGCTGCACAAGAAGTGCGCGTCTTTTGGCTGGTTAAAAATTTGCTCAGCGTAACTGCTGAGTCTTTAATTTTTTTGTAATTGAATGGCTTGAACGACTTGCCAACTTTTTTTCTTTTAAGAAAGAGATAGAGAGAGAACGTTTGCAGCCTTCTATTGAAATCATAAATTGAATATTTAAAATATATATTTTTTTAGTAGGTTCTGTCACTATTGTGACAATAGCCATAGCATTATACAGATGGGGTAACTAACCAAAACTGAAACCCCTTCCAAGTTTGGACACATAGATTTTGTTGGTTTCAGGTGTTATTGGCCTATCTAGTGAAGAGACCATCAATGAGCAAGGAGTATGTTTCCAGAAAAAATCAGATGTACTTATGACTGGCGATTATTGGAGGATCCTTGTGGTGATCAACATCACTGAAATCAGTCATGAACTCTCTCAACTCCACGATCAGACCCATGACTTACAGAATGCAATTGCAATTGCCACCAAAAGAATGCCTGCTCTGCAAATTCAAAAGCAAGCATTCAACAGCAGGATGACATCAGTGGCGTAGCCAGGGGGGCCCATGGGGCCCAGGCCCCCCCCCCCCGAAATTTCAAAAATAAAAAATTCTTGAATAACTAATAGATAAGGACTTATTAGAGCCAAGGGTTCTTTTTTATTTTATAACGAACAGAATACAGAAACCCTGATTGTGTAATAGAATATAGTTATAGTCAGATTAATGTATTGTTCAAATATTTCCTCAATATTTAGTCAAATAGAAACTTGTTGACTCTTTATTTAGGTGCTCAAATGAATAATTTTGATTTAAAATGAGCTACGAAATCGAATAAAACATGTTAGAAAATTGTGACAACCATAAATTATTGAAATATTACATTAAACGCATTTTAATAAATAAAACGCAATTTTTTAAGTTTGATGTGGATTAACTTTGTTAATTATTGATAAATCACCTTTTTGAATAAACTCATCTTGTAGAAAATGTAGTTTTGAAGTTAAAATTCAGTATAACCCACTAGCTTAAACGCACCCAAAGTAAATCGGGATTTTATAGATGAAAACACACAAATAAATGCAAGTTTATAGGCGAGCGTGTAAAATTAGTGTGATCAAAAAATTCCGATTTCATGAACTTTGGGTTGGGTGCGTTTTAGGCTGATGACATAAATTATATGAAATTCTCTAAAAAATTATGCTTTCTTCATGTATATTTGAGTTGTATTTTTATAAACTTGAAATTTATTATCATTGTATTAATTTTGAGATTCAGTACATAAGTTAAGTTTGGTTAGTTCCAATTCAAGGGCTTCGACTCAAAATAGTCACAGATATTAGTATATCAAACCTAGGTTCTTGAGTAGAAATTTTTTAAAAATTTCTTTTGAACTTCAGAACTCAACCAGTTGTCTAGATTAGATTTTTACACAACTAAATTTAAAAAAAATCCGGACCCTCCTAAGAGTCTGTGAAACACAGTGAAGAAGCACTTCAATCCCAAACTGCTAGCTTGATACATGTGGAGAAAGAACAATAAATTGACCCTGACTTGACACTTGAGCCACAGAGTTACTGAGAACAGTAGTGAGTTGTTAAAGATTGCTAGGGAATGTTCCAGGATCACCAATGAAATAGTCTCTGTCATAAAGAAGTGGTAAAAATAAAAGAATTATTGAAAGTTTACATCAACACATCCTCTGCCCCGCATTGTTAGATTTAAGGAAGCTGAGATGGTAGATTAAGTATGAATTTATTGTCCCCTGGGGAATTGAGTAACATTTTGGAAAAGGTCCGATCAAGCCTATCAGATTGGTTAGAGTTGCCATTTGGGACAAACCCTACTATAGTGTATACCTGTACTATGAAGTGATGTGTGTGCTGTGGCCTCAGGTGGCTTGATAAAACTCATTGTGACTGTGCCATTAAATAATCTAATACAGAATTCCTTTGTTTATTATTCATAAGCTCATTGATGAGATACCAAGTTTTTTTTGACATTCTTAGAAACTGATAAGAATCTATCATGATAGTATTATTTATGCTTTGCTTTCCGTATTCTATCTGTAAGTTGGTTTCTGCATGAATTATAGTTATTTTTGTATTCTTCATTATCAGGGTATTTCTTTAATAGGTTCCATAGCATTCTCTTCCTTTTAATCTCCCCCATTATTTATTGATTTATCCAAGGATTATTGGGCTTATTGTTTTTATTACAGTAAGTTATTTTTGCTTTATTATAGATTTTTTCGAATGTTTTAGTTATTCTATTGTATATAGTTTCAGGGTCATCATATACAAGCAAAGTATCCCAATTCAAATCATGTATTGGTTTTTTACCAAAATCATTTTTACCAAGAAATCTGAGATGACAGTGTATGTTACATTTTCTTTTTTATTATCAGCAGATTCTCTTTCAAGCGTAATTCTAAAACCTACAAAAAAATGATCTGTCACTTTTTCATTTATCAATACCGAGCAAAACTCTTTCAAAGATGATCTATATACATGAGGTCTTTAGTTCAGTTAGTCTCATTTCTTCCCTAGTGTTACTATGAATAGTTTCTATAAAACCATTTGTAGCTAATACATCTAAATATTGTTGTACACCATAATTATCTGGATTACTATAATCTATGTTCATATCACCCATTAGAATAATTTTCTTGTATTTCCCTATAATATCCATTCTGAGTTTGAAAATTATTTACACTTTGGTTAGGAGGTCTATAGATCACAATCACTATAGGATCTCTGCATTGTCTAACTTCATTTCGACCCCTATTGCTTCACAACACTCTATTTCTATATCTACTAATTTATGGAGAAATTCATCTCGTACAAATAAAGAGATTCCACCACCTCTTCTGTTTTCCCTGCATTTATATAGATGGGAGAAACCTTGTATGGAGAACAATCCTGCTTGATACCTGTATAAATCAGTTTCTGTTACCGCTATCAAGTCTAGATCATTTATTATGTCATCAAGTATGAATGTTAAACTGTTCCAGTATTTGTTTAAAAGCAGCAAGTTTGTGTTGATTTGGATGGTTGGATGAGTTGGGTTACACCTCAAACTTCTTAGACTGAACTATCAAAAAGCTAAAGAACATGCACAAATTCAAAATCTACAGAAAACCAACTCTCACAGACACACTCATTCACAACTCATCCAACCATCCAAATCAACACAAACTTGCTGCTTTCAACTCCATGATCCATAGACTCCTAAATGTTCCACTATCACAAGCCACCAAGAAGAAATCAATACAATCAAATATTTAGCACAACAAAACGGATACAACACCAATCTAGTAGACAAAATCCTGATTAAAATGAAAAGTAATAATCCAAAACCTGCAAACCAAAACAGATTTATCACACGCACATATTTCAACATAAATCACACAAAATAGCTTAAGTTACATCTTTCAAAAATCCGGATTTAACACAGCATTCAGAACAACAAACAACCTAAAACACCAGATCCAACAAAAACCAGCACACCTAACAAACAGCACAATTCACAAATTCAAAAAACCAGGAATATATAAGCTAAAATGCAACACATGCCTCAAATACTGTATAGGACAAACAGGCAGATTATTCAACACAATAAGATACAAAGAACACATCAAAGCACTACATTCCAACACTGACTCAACATTTGCAGATCACTTAATCAACACTGGACACTCACACAATAAAATCCAAACTGACTTAGAAATTCTACACACATTCCAAAAAAGTCACAAACTGAATACACTGGAGCAATATGAAATATTCAAACACCATAAACAAGATAGAACAACGTACTCAATGACCAAATACAATTCAAATCAAACGCAATTTTTAACTACATAATGGCTGCTCATCCTAACCACAACAAAGCATGACCCCTGGCGGTAGGCTGACGAAGCTTCTTTTCAGAAGCGAAATGCATTCCTCTAGCATCTCCAATATATGTGAGTAAAACATTATTTAAAAGTGAAATACAGTGTCAGTTTTAATATTAGATTGTTCATTAAGTATTTCGTCATGGAAAACATCACAGAAGAATGTAGTCTCTGCCTAGTGTTCAATAAATTTTGTAATAAATGCAAATTAATCTCTTTTATGGTTGTATTTAAGGAAAAACTGTCTTATTATCTTTGTTTTAATGCTACCTCAGGGATTGTGTTGATTTATCATACAACTACTGAGTTATCTACAATTCATTTAATGTACATAAATTATTTATCTTTATTTTTACACTTGTGCTTTTTCATCAGGATTGCTGAGTTTGTGATCCATTAAAACTGATATTCTTTGTTAGCAGTGGCGTAACGTTTTCCAATTGAGCCCCCCCGCAACCGATTTTCCGGGCCCCTCTCCTCAAAATCATATAAATCCCCTCTCACTCTTGCCACCCCTCCATGAAAAACTTGCATAATTATTTTGTGGGCAGTTATAGTTATGTAAGAACTAAACACCTTTTTATCTATTAAATTTTAAAATTCAATCATGTTTCCTAGTCTAATGATTTTGGCTGTAACCTACGGGATCCTGAAAGATAGAAATAGTTGCGAGTTGATCATATTATAAATAATAAATCTTTTAATTGATGTCTTCCATAGGATCCACATTTACATCCTCCTTGTTAGCACCTTCGCTCCTTTTCCCAGAAAATGTGTTCTCTCAGAATTCGCCTCGTTTGCAGACACGGACACAGGTTCAATTTTTAATAAAAATGCATTTTATCTAAATTACTAAGTCAGGAAAAGAGAAAAAATTTAAGAAATTTATTCTTAAGAGGCAGAAGAGAGAAAACGTAAACTACTTATACAGTAGCCTACTTGAGCCTATTATAAGAAAATAACTCAACTGCGTTGGGAGAACTGACACAATTGAACCAAAACTATTATTAACTTTTCATGTGAAATTTAACGGCATGCAGTCAAATTTCACATGAAAAGTTAATATTAACAACGCAGTTCGTCATGGAACAAGAAATCCAGGAATACAAAACTATTATTTATATAGGTACTTACACAATAATCACGTAATTTATACGATATATCAAGGGTATAAATATTCATTTTGAAGATTGTTTAAAAATGTACTAGTCGATAAAAAAATAGAAATAACTAAAACATGACCGTACAACATCACAATGCCATAAACGCAGTATGTTGAAAAATAGAATAGAAATGAAAAAAAAATGGCACTCCAAATAATAAAACTAACGATCACGAACTCAATATACATACTTACTCTACGCCAATTTACCGGACACGTGTAAGCCTACATGCATCCAACTGGACGATTCAAAAGAGACTGAATTCAAAATACTGTATGAAGAAAAATATTGACTTTGATTTCTACACAACCCCCCACTTTCCATTACTTTGTGTATGCTAATATACATTGAGGAATTCGATGAGAAAATAATATTAATTTCCTCTAATATTTGCACTTTGGAGACATAGCCGTCATGGTTTATAACAGTCTAGATAAGTTTGTTAGAAGAGTGTTTTGTCCTCGGTATTCCTGAAGCATAGATTAGGGAGTACGTAATGATGGTTCGTCTATGACTGAAGTCACATATAACATCCTGCTTCTGAATATTCCTTCACTATAAAGCTATCTGCGAATTGATAAGAGTAAACAATAAACATTGACCTGACAATATTTAGCCAATTCATTCTTTCTTTCTTCCTTCAGTGTTTCAGTTTTATTTATTTTGAAAAAATATATATATTTCAGTCTGGGCACGGGTCATTTCTTGAAAAATATATTTTTATTCCGGGCCCCCCGCGCCGCGGGGTCTGCGGGGGTGTACGTTACGCCACTGCTTGTTAGCTTTACTTTTTTAGCTTTAAATAGTATCTTTTTAATGTATGGGGTGAGAAATGGATTCTCACCATATCTGGTACATAATTAGGCCTACATAACATTGATAACTTTGGTCTTACAGACTTGGCCTTTTTAATTATTACTTCCTTTAAGCTTTCATGTCTAAGCTCTACTATAATTGATCCCTTCTTACCTGTATTATCATTCTTTTTTATTCTATCCTTAACCACAAAATCTCTACAATCTCTAAAACAATCTACAATCTCATCTTTACTTCTAAAACGTAAAACAGTTTAATAACTTGCTCTTCTAACCATTGATTTATGTCCTCTGCTAGCCCTACAACCTCAATTTTTCTGCTATTACTCCTAAATTTAAATTCCTCTATTTTTAGTTTTAGTATTTCCTTTTTCAGTTCCTCCTGTTTGTGGTGCCATTTCTTAGCATCATCCTTCAGCTCCTGTATCTTCGTCTCTGACTGTTATAGTCCTCTTGAAGTTTCCTCCATTCTTCCTTCCCATTCACAAAATCTTTGCTGTAGCTGGTCCATTCGTTCATCCATCCTCTCATTTTGCTTTTCTAGTAGCTTTTCCATGGTTGTTGTTATATTTTGTTCATCATTATTTTCAACTCCTCTGATGCTATCTCTTCAACACTTTCCACACTATTTGTCCTATTTTGATCTCCTTGACAGTATAGGAACACTATTCATTCTTTTTTGCAATAGATTTTCCCCTCCATGTCTTTTCTGCAAGTCCAGAATACTTGAAATGAAAATCCGAACCACAATGCTAACAAGAGACAAAATTACCCTCAGAATTGAGACCTTCATTACATCGCCTAGATATAGACCCATTTTTGTCATTTTATTTTATATGTTATGTTAAAATGGAGTTGAAGTGTACCATAAATGTTCACTCACTTTACTCTTATTTAAATATTTATCTGAATTTGAGTTCCTTATAAAGTTTGATAGCTCACACTTTTAACTTCGATCTGGCCTATCTTCAAAATTTCTTGTTTGTTCATTTCAATTGTTTTCTTCACTTGTTTAGTTATAATGTAGAATTATTGCACTATTTCATCACTGTCCCTTGTAGTATAGGTTCAACTACAAATTTTCATTATTTTCATCTCACTTAACAGAATTATATTAAAAAGTTTTGTAGCTACCACTGTTCTTTATTCCAACGTGCACCAACGTAGTATTAATAATAATAATAATAATAATAATATGTGTAGTATATGGACAGCACTCTATTAAAGCTTGTGAAAAGTTGAGTTCTGTCTCGAATCAATTTGGTAAGTTAATGTAGTTGAAATATATTTTTTATGATAGGAAATACGTTTTGGTTAGGGGAAGTTGAAAATGTAAAAAAATTATGTATCAGTTGAATCCATTTGTACACTAGCAGTATTTAACGCATTTATGTATTTAAACGTTACTCAACTCTTATTATTTGACACTAATACTGCTTGCTATTCATAAAAAACCTTATTGGAAAATATTTCAAAATTATCTTTTATTCTATAACAATTCAAACACTTTGAATGTTTCAACTAATACAATATGTTTTCTGCCAACTACATCGTTCTCTCTATTGAATGGAATATTTGTTTAACCACATACTGTCAAAAGTAGATACAAAACACAATAAAAATTGAATAAGGTTGCAAGTGTTCTGAGGTACAACATGTTGATATACCTTGGAACACTCATATTATTTGGTGGAATAACACACAAAGTTTTATACAAAATACAGGCTTTTTATTGAAGATAATCTTGACAATATTTAATTTATAAATATAGATGATTAAGTAGACAACTGTGAACATTATTCTCAATATTTTAAGATATACAAATATCAAATATATTTTTTCCATCCTTTCTCCTCAGATCCTGCACAATGCTCATGTACCCATCTCTTGCACTGTTTGCAGTGGAGCAGATCTTCTGCTCTTCAGAGTGATCCAGATACCAGAGTGATTTAGTTGATTGCAGAATAAACATTCCTCATGTTCGCTGTCTTCAGTAAATATGATTCAACTAATGGGACTAAGTCATTGTCAGAGCCAGAAGAAGATGAAGGAATGAGTCTACTGTGTTTTCTTTCCCACTTTTTGCTTACAAGTTTACATTTTTCTGTGAAAATCTAGTTGAATCATATGTTTTTGCATCAAAATTTATGTTTCTGAATTTCTTTCCCTCTTGCTTTCTTGTTTTGTTCATCCACTTTTTTGTAGACAAATATTTTCCTTCTCTGTAATGTCTGTAGGGATCAAAGTCCTGCCTGATTTCCCTCTTCATTTTTTGTTCAATTTTCATGCAGGTGCTTGAGGATATGGTTGTACACCCTCTGGAGTTGAAGTTGTCTTGTTTTTGAGTTTTATTATGTTACATTATAAAATGGAGTCTAGCTCTTGAACTATTCTAGTAGGCAAACATAATTTATTTGAGCTAGGACAGCATTGTTTATGATATGAAGAGCTCTTTCGGGGCTAGATGAAAGTTGGTTACAAGAATCAATTGCCTCATTCAAAGTCCTACCGGGTGGAAGAATTGTTTTATTTCCTTGCAGTGGACAGCCAGTTACTGAGAGGCATTTGAAGTCATCATCAGTAAATACTCCAATTAAATGGGAATATCCCTGCTGCATTGAGACCACTGACAATTTTTCTAGTCAAGAATATACACAAACCAAATTTCTTCAAACTTGATACAAATGCCAATCATCTACTGCTTGATTTTAAAACGTTATGAGAGTTCCAAATACTGTCAAAAACTTAACAAATGTATTCTGAATGAAAACAAATTCAATTCCTTCTGCTTTTACCACCTTGAAATTTTTCTGCACACGTCTCTGCCTGAATAAATTTTATTTAGAGAGAAAAAGACGCTAGGGAACTGAGAATTTTATTTGTCTTACTGTGGAAGCAACAAGAACTGTCACTGCAGATCAATTTCTCTGGAATTTTCCAAGTTGTCAGTTCGTAGGAAAAGAATGAAAGTGACTTATATAGAGAAGAATTGGTGTGTTGACGACCCACTATATTTTGGCAGGCCAGCACTTCTAAAATATGATTTTTGATAAGCAGAAGACAGCCGTATGCCAGTGAGAAGCTATCAACTGCATGTGCCACACAATATTACTCAGGGACGTTCACCTTATATTGTGACTGGAATACTGAGTTGAAAACTCTCCTTCATTGATGTCATTCTGCAACGGTCGTTTTCAAACCTTATGGAATATTTGATAACTCTGCTCTACTCTATAACCAAATTATTTGGATATTCATATATTTGCTAAAATGAGATACATAACAAATTCCTTAGAAATCTCTTTTAAAAACTCCTTACAATTGATGAAGAATCATGGAAGAATTATCTTCTCCTACTAATTTTGTTGCTGAAGACAAAGAGTTGTCCTTCAATTTTAAAGGAAATATTCCAAGGATTCTTGCATCAAAGGAAGGAAAGACAGAAAATGAACTATCATGTTAATCAGTACACTACAAATTATACAAGTAGCCTATTCTGACTCACCACATTAAATTGTTTTATACAACTTATTAATTGGTTTCCTATTATTCTTCTGTATTGAAAAGTGAATATTTGAGAAATTAAAAATATAAACTAAGAACAACTGAAACAACAAACTCATCCTCTTCAGGAACACTATTATGCTTTTATCAAGGACAATTACCGACTTAAAGTGAACTTATTTATCCATTGTAGCTTCGTTTCATTTATTGGACTGTATACTCTTGTGAATAGAGAATCCCATTGATTCACTTCTCTACTCCATCTTGAATTTAAACTGTTCAATAAGTTACTCTTACATGATAGTGTTGGCCTATTCTACAGAGCTAGAAAGCCTTATGAAACCTTGTACTCTCCCCGGCTTCATTGACAAAATAAATATGATCTAAATTTATACCAATATAGATAAATATTTTGTTGTACCCAAATTGAGATATTGAAAGCTCAGGTGCTTACCTGAGATGCTATTTTTTAAAGCAGTACATAAGCTAGCTACCAATATTATAGTCTATGTCTGGTGGTTATGGTAACTATATAGTGCATAAGAATGGTATTATTATATTTCTTGATCTGATCTGTCTTATACTCCATAACACTCTTAATTTGTCTTATACTCCATAACACTCTTAATTTGTCTTATACTCCATTGTCTCATACTCTTTTGTTTTAGACACAATCTTAAAAAAGTATATAGCCTACTGCTTTAGAAAATAGTATCTAAGGTAAGCACCTAAGCTTTCAATATTTCAATTTTGGTACAATAAAATATTTATCTATTTTGGCATAAATCTATCAATTTAGATTCTTTACAGCCGGCCGGTTGCACAAAAGCAAATTAAATTTAATCCCCATATAATGACATCATTATTATACGGAGATTGAACTTAATGGAGTGAATTTAGTTGCAAAGAGGACAATTACAAGCAATAACGCCAATCAGGTTAACCGTAAACGATATTTAACCACCCAATCACTGATGAAATCTTACTAATGCCCATCAAGTTACATAAATTATAAGATGTGTTCATTGTACCAGAACACAGAACTTTCAAAACCTTTCAAAATGAATAAAATCTATTGAGAATATAATAATATTGAGATATTTGTATAATAATTCAAATAATTCACAATTAAATGAGTCTAATTCATTTTTTTCTCAACTTCAGAATCAGCTGTTGATCAAATTACAGTGTAGCCAGATTGTCCCGTTCGGTTTACGAAAACTAACTAATGGATCTTTGTGCTACAGAAATAAACCCGCTACACTTACGACGGTTAACTGACATTAAACTCCTTATTCATTGGCTTTCGTGCAACCGGCCATTAGTCATTGAAGCTGAGGGTTCCTAAACTAGAGTCTAATGTTTTGTAAAGCGTTTCAACTCTGTAGAATATGCCAACACTATCGTGTAAGCGTAAACTTATTGAGAAGTTTAAATACAAGATTGAGTAGAGAAGTCAATCAATGATTTCTCTATTCACAAGAACATACAGCCCAATAAATGAAACGAAGGTACATCAGTGGATAAATAAGTTCATTTTTAGTCGGTAATTGTCCTGAATAGTGTTCCTGAACAGGATGAGTCTGTTGTTTCAGTTGTTCTTAATTTATATTTTTAATTTTCCAAAGATAAAATAATGGATAGTAGGCATAAACACAGAATATTTTTGATTCCTCTTTCATTCTCTAGAAATCAGCAGCTAGTGAGTTAAGTATTCGAGAGAAATCACTGAGGCGTATTTCACCTTCATAATTAGTGCTCTTGAATCGATTGTGCATCATCTTAATGAAAATGCTGACTTGGTAATTTAAAGCACTCTCTGTCTTTGTCTGAAACAAAAGTAATGCAGGATTATCGCCCTAATTACGAAGAACGTTGTTGATTAATCTATTTTTCCTTAGTTATTTGTAATCAATAAACTAAAATCATATTGTGACCAGGCCAGTTTTTTTTCAATAGTGTGTCAATCAGTGGCGCACCCACGGGGTGGGTGGGGGGGGGCAAAGGGGAAAGGGGCCATCTAGTTAGGGGCCATAAAGAAAAACTATAAAAGAAGTGAAAAGAGCCAAATGTACGAAAACAGCTGAAATTTTGAATAATAGTGTGTATACTTTAGTAATTAGCCTAATTAGTATTCTAGTAATTAGCCTAACAAAAATAGGCAAGTACCTAGTTCAAGTAGATAATTATGCCAGAAAAAAGACACTGTTGTCCGCTGTAAAATCACTTCCCGGTGGTTCGGAACCCACCTAAAACTGTAGGCCCAACTCATCAATCACCATCAACCAACTCATTACCCACGCACAGGTCTCAGACCTATGTGGGCTTCATCCTCAAAGAAAAAAAAATACTAGTGTCCCCAGAATAATAAAATTAACGAAAATAACAAATATATTGATGATAGTGTAGACATTTGTAATTTCTCCAACAGATATCATCAACTGGTTGCTAAGAATCTTTAAAAGTCTCTTAATACAGGTATAGGCGTTGGACACTGGCTGCTCGCTGCCACTGCACGTGCACACACAATTACATTACTGTCAGTCTCAATCAATCAATCAAATCATTTATTGCCAAATAACAAAGTAATTTTGTGAGACAACGTCAAATACAATATTATAATATATTATACACTTATTAAGTCATACTATTTGCATATAACTTATACATGTAATTATATGCAATACATTAAACATATCAAGTCACGAAGATACAAAATTAAATACAAATAAAAGTGTACCATTAAATTACAATCATGTTGCAACACCACCCATCCATTCCAAAAATTCCTTGACATCATATATACATAGCTCATACAAAACCTTTTTCAAATATATCTTAAATTTGTTGGGTTCTAATAGTTTTGTCTCGTATGGTAACTTATTATACATTTTTTTGCCAAATTCATGAAAGTTCCTTAATGTTGCCTGAAGATTACAATTATACATATGTAGAAAAGAACTCTGTCTAGTGTAATGATCATGATACTCCTGGTTTCTACTGAAATTATGGATGTTATTTTTTACATACAACAAGCACTCCAGAATATAAAGCGATGTGACTGTTAATAACCTAAGTTTTTTGAATAAGGGTCTGCAGTGAGTCCTGTTATTTACACTAAAAATTGTTCTAATTGCCCTCTTTTGCAATACAAGCAACTTTTTTAGTTGGTTTGAATGACCCCAAACAACAATACCATATGAGAGATGACTGTGAATGTGAGCATAGTAGATCGATCTCAATGCCTCTATATTTACAACAGGCCTGAGTTTCTTAAGCATAAATATTCCTTTGGCCACTCTTTTACCTACATTCTCAACATGTACATTCCATTTAATATTAGACTGTACTGACACACCCAGAAATTTTGCATGTTCACTATTTGATCTTACTGTGTTACTAAATTCCAAGATTTGGGTCTTATTTTTATTTAGACTGAGTGAATTTGCTGCTGTCCAGTCTTCAATCGTTGAGTTTGCACTATTTTTCATATTTTCAACTAAATCGGGAAATTTATCATTCACTAGTATTGCCAAATCATCGGCATACATGTATGTATTGACTTTGCTATCAAGTGCAGTAGACAGGTCATTGACATATATAATAAACAATGTGGGCCCCAGAATTGACCCCTGTGGTACGCCAGATTGCAGAGGCAGATATGAAGAAAAACAACCATTGTAATAAACAGTTTGATACCGCCCTGACAAATAAGCCTGGAACAGGCGTAAAGCAGACTGGTCGAATCCATAGTATTCTAACTTTTCTAACAATATGTTATGTGAAATTGTATCAAACGCCTTTGTCATATCATACCAGCAACCCAATACCTTCTCTTTATCATCCACAGCATCAATACAAATTTTCATAAAGTTTAAAATTGCATTATGGGTACCTCTTTTAGGCCTAAAACCATACTGGTCGTTAGAAAATAATTTCTCACCTTCAAAATATTTTATTAATCTAGCATTTAACAATATTTCAAAAACTTTGGCAATGATCGGTATTATTGAGACCGGCCGATAATTATTGCAATCCGACTTTGCACCTTTTTTAAACAATGGAATTACTTTAGATAATTTTAGACATATAGGAATTACACACTCATCAATACATTTATTAAACAAATAAGTTAAAACTTCAACAATGTATGGTGCAGCAAGTTTCAAAATAGCCGAATTTAAACAATACACATCTAAACTCACACTATTACTTAGTGATACAATGGCACTGTACACCTCTTCAACACTTATATCACCAATGGAGAAAACAGAAACAATATCAAAAGGTTTAGTAGAGGCAAATTTATCTAAATAATAAGGTACATCTTTTTCTGATCCAGGAATACTTTGCTTTGTTGCTTCTACGTTATTCAGAAAGCATTTATTAAATTTGTCACTTGTAAGTCCAGCTATATTTGAGTTGATTGATGCCTTATCATTCACATTCAAATTTTCTTTAATAATCGACCAAATAGCTCTGGATTTATTCCTCGTTTGCAATACTCTACTGCAATAATATTCCCTCTTTGCTTGTGCAACCTCATACTTATATCTAGATCTTAACAGTTTATAGGATTCTCTGTAATGAACTAGGCCAGTACCTATGAACAAACTATACATCTCTAAACAATATTCTTTAAGAGATAATAAATTTTCAGAATACCATTTAGGCTTATGAGATCTTTTACGATAATTCTTCGTCCTAACACATTTAACAGGGAAAACTACATCTACAATATTTAAAAATTTGCTCATAAAATAATCAAACTTCTCATCAACACCACCAGACGAGTACAGGTCCAAAAGAGAGTCTGCTTTTTCTGCTGCTACAAACCACCACGCTGCTACGTTCTTGTGTATTTATCTGTTATTTTAAAAGATACAGTATAGTAATTTCAATGCCTACGCCATGTGTTGCTTTTGGGTGCTTCAATTAAGGGAAAGTAGAAGGAATTACTTGTCATAGGCGATTTTAATGTTTATAGTTTAGATACACTGAAATTATTTCTCTCGGCCGTTTCACTCTGTTGCCAAAAAAGAGCATCGTCAGACGACTCACATTACACTGGCAGGACATTCACCACTAGATTCAAAGAACATCAAAGGGCCATCACACACCCAAACGCACATTCCACTTTTGCTGAACACATCATTTCAACAGGCCACAGTTATACAAACATTGACACTAATTTAGACAATTCAAAAAAAGTATATTCTAATAAAACTATAAAATCAAATATGTAAACACCGTAGCCAGAAAATCAATGTTTTAGAGCAATGTGAGATCTATAAACACACAAAGCAGCACCTGACAACATTTTAAATGAGTGTACTGTGGGTCGTCTGACGATGCTCTTGACAAAAGATTGAAACGGCCATCACGCCATAACGCGAGTCGAGTCATAATTTCCACTTGACTGTTCTTTAAATTTTAATTATATATTATTGGAAACAAGATGGATCTTTAACATCATAAAAAGTAAAATTTCAAAAAATAATAAATTCATTTTAATTGCAATTAAAGTATTTTTGTTATTTTATTTATCATTATCAGCAAGAGTTTCTCTTTCACAGGTCGCTCAAGCAAATATCCTATCATAGAAATCTTGTATTCCTTCTTCATTTGGTAGATAGTGCTTGAACTTTTTAATGTCACTTATTTTGGTGTGAAGTATATGGGTATAAATCCTTCTGGGTATGCTAATGTGTTTGGCAGAGTGATAGCATCTGAAGATGAGTACCGTAAGTGGAAAGTGTGACTCCCAAGCCCATCAATATAACGATGAAATAAAACAGTTCCTTAATGAGAGCTTGAATGCGTGAACTGCATGAACTCACTCCCGTGCTGGCCTGGGGGGACAGGGGGACGTGTCCCCCTGCGCCGTAGCCTTCAAGGTCAAACGGCGCCCTCTCGTCATCGAACGAGAAATTAAGATTTTTGTATATTAACTCATAATATCCATTGCATGATATTGGACTCTTAAAATATGTTTTGTTTAGTGAAATAATTTAATAAAAGAAGAAGACTGGTGCCGTTGCTGCCCTTCATGTAGCAAATTTTATATTTGGTGCAAGAAGGTTGACAAACCTGCTAGTAATATGCACCACCTGACCGCTGGGCGCGGGCGTAGGGTGGCGAGGGCGGTAACTACCCACATAGCACAGTATATTTATTTAACATAAAATAAACATGCAATACCGGTATATCAAATTATGTCAAATAAAATATTTGATATTTATTTGACATTTGTTTGATATTCAAGATGTCAAATTCAAATTTTGAATATTTATTATATGTTCAATATGTCAAAGTCAAATGATGTCACATTTTGAATATTTATTGAACATTCAAAACGTAAAAAAATGATATTCTCTTGAAATTTCCCAATTTCATATTTTGTGTAAAAGTAATCATATTCAGTGAATGGATCAAGATATTTCATTGAAATTTTGCACAGATTTCTGTATTATTCAATATTTTTGTACTATTTTTGTAGTATTTTTGTACTATTCAATAAGAAATGTGTGATTCATGATATTCATTTTTTTTTCAAAATGGTGGCTAAATGAAATTTTCAAAATCACTCTACAAGGAAACAGTTTATTTTATACAAATAAATTTTTGAATAGTAAATTTTAAGCTTTTTATTGTGAAAAAAATTATACCTCAATTTTGAGAATTTGTTGATAAACAATCGAGATTTTGCAATAAAACTGTGATTTCCTAGTCATAATTTTTTATCATCAATCATATTAGAGGTCTTAAAAACCTACCAAAGGTTCTCCAGAAATATTTCTGTCAGATGCTAATTAATAGGTTAAAATGATGATACAAAATTTCAAATAATTTAAATAACATGAAATATGAAAAAATGGAATATTCATGTTGTAGCCCTATGTAATTTATTGTGAAAAATGGTCGAGATATTCAAAAATAAAATTTGAGATGTGATTTCATGAGTATTGTGCAGGTTACTTTTTTGTTTCCTCATGCGCTGGTGTTCTAAAGATTGTGAGATATTCTATTTCCAAGTAAACCCTCAATCTGAAACCTTGGATTTTATCCAGCTCTAGTATTTTCCATCGATAAATTGGATAGAATGATCGAATTTCTATATTTCACTTTTGAAATGTTGTTTGTGTTGAACACTATCTTTTATTTCCGCAAGTTTGAGTTTGAATTAAGTTAGCCGTTATATTTAAGGAATAAATTAGAGAATAATGAAGGTAATATAAAAATTATTAAGGAAGGAAATATCTCATTTATACCCTTGAAATAGATATTTTGTCTTTCCAAATATTTATATCCTCAAATTGGGCTTGTCCACTTTTTTATATTTATATTGATAATGGAAAAATAATTCGAATATTGAATTTTGGTACCATATTGCATTTTCTGAATCAAATTGATTGGAATGATTCGATTTCTTCCAGAAAATTAGAGGTAAAAAAGCTAACCAGATAAAAATTGTTTGTGATTTTCCACTGTGAAATTCTCTCTACTTGCTTTATTAGTTGGTAGCATCTGCTACTCTGTACAACGCTGCCTTTGGCAACATTTCATCATTCGTCTTTGTCTGTGAAACGTGTTGTTATACTTGGTTATGGTTACTGGCCAGTTGTAATAGCGTGGTTTGTCTTTGTGTTCTATTTTGTTTCTTGTGATTTCCTGAACCAAAACATTTTACATTTTGGTTATCCTATTTTAATACCTTTTTTGAGACTTCATTTCTCAGAACCTGCATAAGTAAATTACTATAGTATTTTTAGGATAATTAATTGACAACAATAAATATCCAATTAATCCTCAATGTGACTTGGAAAAGATATTCAAGCTAAGCTTGCCACAAATGTATAAAAATAATGTTATAGTCTATTAGTACATATACGGATGCCATGGTAATTCTGGATCAAAGGAGCAAATAAATTTAGATAAGATCGATAAATGTTTCTTTGCTACTTGGCACTATTTGTTGAAGTTTCTATTTATCATCATTTTCATTTACTTTGTTTATCTGGCTGCACTAATGAAATATAGTTGAATTTTCTCCCTTGTTCGATAATATTAAGTTCAATGTCTGTGTTGTCGGTCTCTCTTTTCTTGCAAGAATTTTTCCTTCCATTTTGATTTTCTCCTCTTTGCAGACCATTACAGACTTATGAATTGCTGACAACTAATTCATGTTTCCCATATAAGCTTCTCACATGTTTGATGAACTATTATTTTTTAATTAATCTTCCACTATTATTTTCATAGTAATAATGTTTAAATAACACAAGTTAGTTCGAAGTTACTGACAATTGAACAAACTGACAAATTTACTTAAACAGAATTTATTAATTTCGAATTCCTTTAATTGCTATCAGTTTATACTTGTGAGATACGAGCCGATATGGCCAAGTTAAAAATGAATGCTGCTGTGCAGAAAGGTCTCCATGGTCTAGTGGTTAAGGCACCCGACCGGCAATTGGGAGGTCCGTGGTTCGATTCCCGGTGGTGACTGATATTTTTGTACAGTAGCATTCATCGATTTCCATCAGCTATTAAATACTGTTGTCAATATCCGCCATTGCGGAAGTCTTCAGTATAAACTGATAGCAATTAAAGGAATTCGAAATTAATAAATTCTGTTTAAATAACATTTTTGGTCTGAGAAAAAATCATTAGGTACTGAATAGAAAAAATATATACTCACAGATGAATATCTCAGCCTAGATGAAGGCTCAACCAGATAAATAACAAGGCCTGAGAGCTATAGAAATATATTACTATTTTGAAATCTCATTCAATTAAAACTCCAATCTCCAACCATACATTCACTATAGTAAACAAGGCCTGAATGTCTTTTCTTTTTCCCTTATAATTATCATTTAAAAGTGACAAAATGTAAAAAACACATTATTCATGCTAAAATTCAAAGAAATCAGTTCAAGCATTCAGCAGTAAATGCTTTACAGAAGCAAATTAACAGACAGACAGAATGCAAACTTGAAACCTAGACATCCTCACTTTGCTTGGTTAAGTATTTTGAACGTTTCTATTACAATAAAGATTGAAATTTAATGCTCTTATTTATGTAGTTTATTAATTTAGTAGGTATTTTTCAAATTTTAACTATTCATGTCACTCTGATACTCTAATTATGTCCCTTATCCATCCACCCATAGTATTATATCCAGTGAAATATTCATATCTAAAAAGTTTTTAATGAAAATTATTCATATTTGTTCAAGGTTTCAAGGCAATGATAAATGATACTCAGGAAACTCAATTCAATTACCCACCTGATTCATGGACTCAAAATGGATATTGAGGAACTCAAGGCTAATAAAGGAGTAAATAATAATGCTGAGAAAGAGAGTTTGGGGTCCGAAAGTCTTCCCAAAAAAATAGTAAGACTACTGCCTTTAAAAGATCAAGCTGATTTAGAGGAATTGGAAGATCTTTTAGCCAATGATGAAAACAGTTTGGCATTTGTAAGTACCATATAGTACATTTTATTTTTCAACACAAAAGTATAGAAAAACAAAGTTAATCAACCGATACAATAGAGTATTCAAAGTCCTGACCCTGGAATGAAATTATTATCAATATATTGGAATGAGGGGATTTGCCAGTTACCTCCATCGGGTGCGTCCCCGTTGGAATCGGGGGAAGCTCACTGGCACTGCAGCCAGCAGTGTTGGGGGGTTGTGGCGAAATTAAATAGTCACCGTGAAAAAAAAACTGGACTGGTCCTCCAGGTTGGGGGTTGGGCGTAGGGCTAACAACTCTACCCCAGAAAAAAAAACCTACTTGTTATGAAACCCTTAACTAAGCCTCGGATTGGACAGGATTCTCGGATAAATAACAGGAACATGAACTTAAATATGAATAAGGATTTGGATTTACGGAAAAAGCATGCAAAGGATAGGATGAGAGGTATGGATTGGAGAGTGGCAACGTGGAATGTATGAACGATGCTGGCACCTGGCAAGATGAAAGAAGTAACATCAGAAATATTACGATACAAGTTGGATATAGTTGCCCTTCAGGAAATAAGATGGCAAGGTGGAGGACAGATAGATAAAAAAGAATTCTCTCTGCTGTACAGGGGTCCAGAAAAGAGGACTGGATATGGTGGTACTGGCTTCTTTATCACTGCAGAAATGAGGAAAAAATTGCTGAATTTTGAGCCAATATCGGAGCGGATGTGCATGATTAGACTGAAGGGGAGGTTCAGAAATGTAACTCTGGTATCTGGTATCTATGCCCCCACAGAGGACGCTGAAGAGCAGACAAAGGAAGATTTCTATGATGTTTTGACAAAAAATTTAGATCAGATCAGGCAGCATGATATGGTACTGGTCTTGGGCGATTTGAATGCTCAAGTGGGTAGAGAGAGTGCAGTTAGGGCAGTGGCAGGAAGATTTTCACTTCATGAAGAATCTAATAATAATGGCTTTTTGCTTGCACAGTTTGCTGAGAGTAACAGATTGGTTGTTAGAAGCACCAGTTTCCCTCATAAAAGGATACACATGGGAACTTGGAGAGTACCAGGGACGGAAATTGTAAACCAGATTGATCATGTGTTGGTATCTGCCAGACATGCTTCGGGGGTCTTGGATGTGCGTACAATGAGGGGGCCAAACTGTGACTCTGATCACTTCATGGTTAGAGCTGTGATAAGATTCCGGCTGGCCAATATACGCAAAGAGAGAAGAATTAAGAGGTGCACTTGGAATGTTGATAGGTTGAAGGTAGATGGAGAAAGGCAAATATTTCAAAATAATTTGGAAGAGAGGTTTGTGCAAAGTGAAGAGGAAGGAGTGAATGTGGAAGTGCAGTGGAGAAGGGTACGGAATACTGTAGACAGAGCTGCCCAAGAGACCTTAGGAGTGAAGCCAATGGAAAGAAATCAGGAGTGGTTTGATGACGAATGTGAGGAAGCAATAAGAAGGAGAGACGATGCTAGGAAAAAGATGTTACAAAGAGATACAAGAAGTGCTAGAAACAATTACAATGAATTAAGAAGGAGAACAAAATCAATTCTAAGATCAAAGAAGCAAGAAGCAATGAAACAAAAGATTTTGCACTTAGAAACATTGAGTGATACTAACCAGAGCAGAAAATTGTACAGGGAAGTGAATTGGTTTAGGAAGGAGTTTCAGGCAAGGTTGAATGGGTGTAAGGACAAAAATGGATGTGTTGTTAATAATGGGATGGTTTTGGAGAGGTGGACTGAACATTTTGAGGGTGTGCTGAACGAAAGGGAAGAAGAACAACTGAGCCGAGGGTTCGAAGCTATTACAAGAGAAGATGTAGAAACTGCTGAACCCTCCTTCGCAGAACTAGAGAGAGCAATAGTGACCCTGAAGAATAATAAAGCTCCTGGTGAGGATGGCATTCTGAGTGAGATGATCAAGAGTGGAGGAGCTAGACTGAAGAGAGAGATCTATGAGTTGATTTTGATGGTCTGGAGAGAGGAAAGAATGCCAGATGATTGGAAGACAAGTATAATCTGCCCAATTTTAAAAAAGGGAGATAAAATGATCTGTGACAATTATAGAGGCATCTCTTTACTCAGCATTGTATATAAGGTCTTCACAAATATACTTCTTCAGAGGCTCACCCCATTTGTGGAGGCAATACTGGGCGATTACCAGGGTGGATTCAGAAAAGGCAGAAGCATGGTAGACCAGATTTTCACGTTGAGACAGGCAATGGAGAAGTGCATAGAGCATGATATTGTTCTTCACATGCTATTTGTCGATTATAAAAGAGCATTTGATAGTCTATGCAGGAGGAAGTTACTTGAAGCCCTAAACAAGAATGGTTTGCCAGCAAAATTAATCAAGCTCGTGGCAGCCACCCTGAATGAGACCTACTCCAGAGTAAGGATAGGCAAGACTGTTGGGAGGAGATTTCCTGTAAAATATGGCATAAGACAAGGAGATGCTCTGTCTGCATTATTGTTTAATTTGGCTCTTCATGAAGCAGTTAAGGATATCGCGCATGGAAGTACCATAGTGAAAAAAATTGTGGCAGGTCTGTGGATATGCGGATGATTTGGTCATAATAGCCAGAACGGTGCCAGCCCTGAGAGAAGCTTTCACGTTGTTAACAAACAGCAGTGTACCAATGGGTTTGGAGATAAACGAGGCCAAAACGAAATACCTGAGAGTGTCACCAGCAGTGGTTAGGGGAGATACTAGAAACATGAAAATTGGATCCTACACATTTCAGCAGGTGGATGAATTTGTGTACCTGGGAACGCTTGTGACAAGTAGTGGCAAAGTTTCAGCAGAGATAAGTAATAGGATCATGGCGGGTAGCAGGTCATACTATGCTAGTATCAAGTTATTCAGGTCTCGACTGTTATCAAGAGCTACAAAATTGAAACTGTATAAAGCATTAGTTAGGCCTGTAGTATGCTATGGGTCAGAGACTTGGGTGCTTACTGCTGGCGATGTACAAAGGCTGAGAATTTTTGAAAGAAAGGTGGTGAGAAGGATCGTTAGCCCTGTTTGTGAGAATGGACATTGGAGAAGAAGAAAGAATTGTGAGATTGAGCGGTTCTTGGAGAATGAGGACATTGTCAGATTTATTAAAGCTGGCAGAATTAGATGGATGGGACATATGGTGAGAATGAATGACAAAAGGATTGTAAAATGTATATGGAAGGGAAGAATTTACAATAGAAGAAGGAAAGGTAGGCCACGAAATAGGTGGTCGGATGATGTGGAGCATGATCTGAGGACGCTTGGAGTTTGTAACTGGAGAAGGCAGGTGGAGGATCGGGACAGATGGAGAGGCTATGTGAGGGAGGCCAAGGGTTGCAACGACCTGTAGCGCTTAGGAGTAAGTAAGTAAGTATATTGGAATGAAAAATCATTGAAATTGTAAAATGTCATCCAAAATATTTAGCCACTGCCAAAATTTAAACCTGATTGTGCTATTTCAAACAGATGCTGACAGATATTATACGAATCCTTGAACTGCATTTCAACATAAGCTGGAGATGAATTTGATTTGACCTGCCATAGTTAACCTGGAGAACAGTTTTCACAACAGCTATTGTGATTCTGTGTATCAAGTGCTGTGACAGACTTTGTGCTTTGTAAGTGCTTAGTTTATTATTGAGTTTATTAGTCATTTATTAAACATTTCTTATTGAGTCATTGAATAGTTTATTGGACACTTATTATTGAATTATTGATAGACCTATTGACAGTTACTAATTGGCTTTCTGCTTGTTTCCTAATTGGTTTTCTTGTGTGATGATTATACAGATTAATGTATGTTGTGAGTTAGTTGGGTGGAAAAAGTTCAAGTTTTGCTTTCAATTTTGCCAGTATTATTTAAGTAATAGAACCAGTAACAATAATTTCGATTTAGAACATCAAAATTCTCTATTAGAATGTGAAATCTCTAGAGTTTTTCAAAAGTTATTGCAGATGCTAATGAAATACGACATCAAAAGTAGACATAATTTTATTATTGTCATTATTGATATGCTAGGTTCTACACAATAATTTTTTGTATGCATGTATTGTTGAGAATGCAAGATTCAATAGGCAATTGTCTATTCTTTTGTAAACAACACTTCCATTCCCATTCATGGCACATGCTGCAATGAGGTTGTAATTTGACTTTGCTCCTTCTTCTTGCCTTGAATGTCTCTCTCATTCCTATTACTCAGGTTTATTTCTACTGTTTTTGAGAATTTGCCAGAATGTTCCAGATTATGTTATCAGTTTCCAGAGGTCCCTGGTATACTTCATTCAGTATATAAAAGGGGCTCTCCTTGTGAGCAGTTGTCATCTGCTCTACATCACATCATATCCAGTGACAGTTTATAGTGCCAGTATAGACATTGATTAGACATATCAAGTGCTTGTGATCAGTTTATGTGGTGAATTCTTTGACAATAGACTTCCTTCTTTGCAGCATAGTACTCAGTGCTATTATTGTGATTATCAAATACCATAATGAATACTGTGCTTCATAAGTGTTCCATTTATTTATTGAGCGTTTAACTGTTTTTTCTCAGACTTTTTTTATCATTGATGTACAGTGTCTTGGATAAGTGTTTTACAAAATAATGAGTCAGCCTATTGATATTTAGTAATTAGTTTTTGTACAGTGATATCGAAAATTCATTATTAGCTGAACGTTATTGATTTGCTTGTTTCTTATTGGATGTTCTTGTGATAAGTGCGTGTTGTAAGTAATTTGTGTAAATTAAGTTTGAGTGTTAATTTCAAGTGTTGCCAGCATTATTTTAGTAATAGAAGCCATAACAGTATGCATGTATAGTACCACACACTTTTATAGCACTTGACTTGTATTTATATTTTTTGAGCATTCTTTTACTTTCATAACATATAGTTTCTCATTCTGTACAATATACATATTATATCCCCACAAGGTTCTTCCATTAAGATTGATAGAGCTAGAGTAATAAAAATCTACTACAGAGGCTTATATTATTCTTGAATTTCTTGTTCCATAACGATCTGCATTGTTAATATTAACTTTTAACTTTGTAAATTTAATGACTTTCAATCAATTTTGAATTGTGAATAAATAATAATTGTACTCACACTTGGCCGAACGCTTTCGAGTTATGGAAACTCATCTGGACTTGAAGATGCATTTTCATAACTCGAAAATGTTGACCAAGTATGAGTACAATTATTATTTATTCACAATTCAAAATTGACTGTGTCGTTAAATTTACAATAAGAAGCTTATATTATGTCACAATCTTGTTTACAACAACTAACATTTACCCTATAGTTTCTACCAAATTTCTGGATAAACACCATTATATATTGTTATAGCTAGCCCATCCTTAAAAACGGTCTGTATAGAAAAATAGTTTATGATAGCAGCTAAAGTGACAGCAGAGAGTAAGCAACATGGAAATAGAAAACAGAAAGTTTGGATGATACTCGACAGGACACGCGACTGGTAACAAAATATATTAAAAGTAGGCTACAATTTTGGAAGAATGCACAAAATATTAATAACCCACCTACAACCTGAAGAAGTGGTTGAATTTGTTAAGGGAAAATCAACATGTCGTGTTGACATTGGTCTATTTGTTTCAGCTTACTTTTTTCTGGGAAGTATAAAAAAAGCTGTTGCATGATCGGATCTGATAGATATTCTTATTTACTTTTTCCACTCAGCCTTTTCATTTCTCCCTTCCACTTCTTGCAATTGTCTAGCATTGCGTGTGAACAGCTAGATCAACTCGATTGTTCCATGCATGCCCATCTTCCCCATCCATCTGCTGTCATTCCATAATTAATGCACTATATATTGGAATGGAAAGTTTTCGCCTTTCTTTCTATCTGCCAGGCTCCCAGTAACCAGAAATTCAACCAGGTACCATAGATAAAACATGGTAAGTTTTCTGCTAAGTCAATAAAGTTTCGAAACTGGATTGAAATATTCCAAGACACCTCTTATCATGAATTTCAAATATTGAGAATTGGATAAACATAAACATGTACCGTATCGAAGAGGAGGGAAAATACTGCCAGTCTACATAATCCATAACTCTACATAAGTCAAAGACAATATTATGCATTTTTAACCTCAATTCCATAAGCCTCATCAGCTCACAGCTAGGTTATATTTAGCCCAGACCAGATTAATGATATTCTATTTGCTCAATTGCTTCACTATATATTCCAATGGAAGTTTTCACCTTTCTTTCCATCTACCATGTTCCATTAACCAGAAATTCAACCAGATAACCAGGAAACATTACAGTCAACATATTTCCTATCCTCACATCAATTATTGTAGAAAATTCTCCATATTAAAACACATATACTCATTGATACTGTGGAAACAGTTTCTAATTAAAAAGTCTTTAATTCTAAGTTTGAATTTCCTGTCAGATAAAACTTATGAATAATGGCAACTTGTTACCACAAAATTTAATGGCACTAGCCTTAAAACTCATACAACTAAACTTGTAGAGCATTGTATGAGAGGTGGTACCTTTTGACAGTGAGTCTACCAAACTACAGTCGTGGGATGGGGTGTTCCCCAGATTTGAACCCAACCTTTTGGGTTGTCTCAAGCACTGAGTAGAATCAATCATTTTTGACCAGTAACAGGCTATGGGATGAAATTAATTAACTCGTACCTAAAACAGCTTAAAATATGGGGTTGAAGGGATTATTTCTCATTTTCCTCCCAAGAAAGGGACTCCTACTAAAACTGTATTTCTATTTAATATAAGATTTTCACTCACTTTTACTGGAGATAGTGGAGGGATGCTTTTAACTTCTAAAGATAAGCTGATGAAGCCCTCCAGTATCTCCAGTAAAAGTGAGTGAAAATCTTTTATTAAATACAAATACAGTGTCAGTTTTGATAATAGATTGCACATCAAGTATTTCGTCATGGAAAACATCACAGATATTAAAGCAGCAGTGGCATAACGTACACCCCCGCAGACCCCGCGGCGCGGGGGGCCCGGGCTATAAGGAGGCCCAGAATGAAAATATATTTTTTCAAGAAATGGCCCGTGCCCAGACTGAAATGTATATATTTTCACAAAAGAAATAAAACTGAAACACTGAAGGAAGAAAGAAAGGATGAATTGGCTAAATATTGTCAGGTCAATGTTTATTGTTTACTCTATCAATTCGCAGATAGCTTTATGTGAAGGAATTCAGAAGCAGGATGTTGTGACTTCAGGAATGGAGACATAACGAGGACAAATCACTCTTCAAACAAACTTATCTAGAGTGTTATAAATCATGACGGCTATGTCTCCACAGTGCAAATATTACAGGAAATTAATATTATTTTCCCATCGAATTCCTCAATGTATATCAGCATATAGAAAGTGGGGTTTGTGGGGGGTTGTGTAGAAATCAAAGTCAATATTTTTCTTCATACAGTATTTTGAATTCAGTTTCTTTTGAATCGTCCAGTTGGATGCATGTAGGCCTACACGTGTCCGGTAAAATGGCGTAGAGTAAACCGTATGTAAATAAATTGAGTTCGTGATCGCGAGTTTTATTATTTGGAGTGCCATTTTTTTTCATTTCTATTCTATTTTTCAACATGTTACGTTTGTGGTATTGTGATGCTGTACTGTCATGTTCTAGTTATTTCTATTTTTTATCGACTACCGTGTAGTACATTTTTAAACAATGTTCAGAAGGAATATTTATACCCTTGATATATCGGATAAATTACGTGATTATTGTATAAGTAGATAAATAATAGTTTTGGTTCATTGTGTCAGTTCTCCCAACACAGTTGAATTTTTTTCTTATAATAGGATCATGTCCTGTTTTTGTAGTTCACATTTTCTCTCTTCTGCCTCTTAAGAATTAATTTCTTATATTTTCCTGACTTAGTAATTTCGCGGTAATTTAAATAAAATGCCTTTTTGTTAAAAATTAAACCTGCATCCGTGTCTGCAAACGAGGCGAATTATGAAAGAACACATTTTCTGGGAAAAGGAGCGAAGGTGCTAATAAAGAGGATGTGAATGTGGATCCTATGGAAGACATCAATTTCAAGGTTTCTAGGTTTCAAGATTAATTATAATATAATCAACTCTCAACTATTTCCACCATTCAGGAGCCCGTATAGGCTACAGCCAAAATCATTAGACTAGCCCTCCTTGAAACATGATTGAATTTTAAAATTTAATAGATAAAAAGGTGTTAAGTTTCTTACATAATTATAACTGCCCACAAAATAATTATGGAAGTTTTTCAGGGAGGGGTGGCAAGGGTGAGGGGGGATATTTATATGATTTTCAGGAGAGGGGCCCGGAAAATCGGTTGCGGGGGGGCCCGATTGGAAAACGTTACGCCACTGTAAAGCAGTCAACTATGGGCCTTGCATTAGAAGACTTCTTCCTTTCTAACAATAATTTCTAGCAATTTTTCAAATGTAAATGTAAATAAAAGTACTGTATCACAGTGGCGTAACGTACACCCCCGCAGACCCCGTGACGCGGGGGGGCCCGGGCTATAAGGGGGTCCAGACTGAAAATATAATTTTTTAAGAAATGGCCTATGCCCAGACTGATTTATAATTATTTATTCAAAAGAAATAAAACTAAAACTGAAACACTGAAGAAAGAAAGAAAGCATGTGTAGGCTAAATATTCTCAGGTCAATATTTATTGTTTACTTTATCAATTCGTAAATAGCTTAGTGGAGGAATTCAGAAGCAGGATGTTGTGACTTCAGGTCTTCAGGAAATTAAATGAAGAGATACCGAGGACAAAACACTCTTCAAACAAACTTATCTAGACTGCTGTAAATCATGAATGAGGCTATGTCACCACTGTGCAAATATTGGAGAAAATTTATTATTTTCCCATTGAATTACCTTATGTTTATTATCATACACATGGGGTTGTGTAGAAATCAGTCAACATTTTTCTTCATACAGTACCGTACAGTGTATTAAATTCAGTTTCTTTTGAATCATCCAGCTGAATGCATGTAGCCTACACGTGTCCGGTAAATTAGCCTAGAGCCCTAGAGTAAACCGTATCAAGTGAGTTCGCGAGTGTGATCGTGATATTTATTATTTGGAGTGCCATTTTTTCCATTTCTGTTCTATTTTTCAACATGTGTGGTATTGTGATGCCATACTTTCATTTTTTAGTTATTTCTATTTATTTATCGACTTGTCCATTTTTTAACAATATTTAGAAGGAATATTTAAACCCTTGATATATCGGATCAATTACGTGGCTATTGTATAAGTATATAAAATAATAGTTTTGGTTCAATTGTGCCAGTTCTCCCAATGCAGTAGAATTTTTTTCTTTTACTGTAATAGTATCAGCAGTATAAGTAGTTTCCGTTTTCTCATTCCCGCCAGGAAATTTCTTGATTTTTGTTCTCTTCTCCTGACTAAGTAATTTCACCGTAATTTAGATTAAGTGCCTTTTTATTAAAATTGAACCCGTGTGCACGAACGAGGCGAATTCTGAGAGAATACCACTTCTGGGAAAAGGAGTGGAGGTGCTAAAAAAGAGAATGTGTGTGTGGATCCTATGGAAGACCTCAATTTCAAGGTATCTATGAAGTTAATTATTTATAATAAAATCAACATTCAACAATTTCCATCTTTCAGGAACCCGTAGACTGGAGCCAAAATCATTACGGTAGTCTAGTCCTCTCCTTGAAACATTATTAAATTCAATAATTTAATTAGAGGAAAAGGCATTTAGTTCTTACATAATTATGATAACTGCCCACAAAATATGCAAATTTTTCAGGGGGAGGGTGGTAAGGGTGAGGGGGATTCGTATGATTTTGAGGAGAGGGGCCCAGAAAATCGGTTGCGGGGGGCCCAATTGGAAAACGTTACGCCACTGCTGTATCATACCTATTTGAAACCTTGTTACACAAGTACTTTGTAAGTATAAGATAACTCATACAATGAACTTATTATGCTTCTAAGCTAGAGATTAAAGAATCAGAGTTGCAGATACGTCAACTCAAATTATTTATTGAAATCCAACCTCAATTATTCAGAACAGGTTTTCAAAATGGTTTTCTGGGTTCTGCAGCTTATCAATACATGGATGAGGACTGCTATGGCAGAAAAAGTAGACTTGTTTTATTAGCACTAAACATTCACTCAGATAATCACTCTAGAGCCTAGATCCTCAAAAAATTGTTGGGAGATTTTGGCTGATTACTGGATAGTTTTTCAATTGCGAATAATGTATATGATTTTTCTTGTTAATTTCATTTTTCATTAACAGCTTGTGTCTGGCATAAATATTAGGGGGGGGGGGGGGGGTGAATCAGGGAGATATCCCCCCCCCCCCGCGGGACAAAAGAAAATTTGGTATTTTAGCAGGCTATTGTGAGAGAATTTGAGTCAAAGATGTCTGGAATCGCTAAAAATGTGGTTTTGTAGGAGTTTTATTTTAAAAAAGTTTTCAAAGAGTACGGTACCCCTCAATTATTTTGAAAGAAATTTTCAAGTAGCTTACGCTACTCTGTGAATTTTTAGCTGTACATTACCCCAATCAGGAGCAGTGAGGGATCAAATATAGAAAAGTTGAAGTTTCAAGTAAGGTCCCGGATCTCCCATTGACAGTAACGCAAGCATTGGGCGTTTTCACACACACCGACACGGCGCCGGAACGACACCGGCACCGGGCGCCGATATCGTCACGACATCGTTGAAGCATTTCACACTTACCGACACGGCATCTGGCTGTCGGTGAAGAACTAACCTTAATTTGCAGTGGGCGGCACAGTTCAAAACGGTACGATGGCTGATTACAAAAGGAGGTTGTATTTGTTATATTTATTATATCTACGTAAAAGGCGCAGTCGTAATAGACAACTTTGGATTGACCCAATAATAAAAGTTCGCTATTTGGATGGCTTGTATTACACCTTATTTGATAAGCTAGTGACAAACCTAACAAAATCTTTTAATTTTTTTCGTATGAGTAGGCTACTGTTAGGAAACTTTTGACTATATATTAGTGAATTTAAGTGATGAAATGAAAAAACAAGACACTCTGACGAGATTGGCTTCTGTCTCTAAAGATTTTGTTCTTATTTTCTTCTATAGTTTTGTCCCATAAACAGGGCTCGGATTCGACTAATTCAATTAGGGTGACAACATCATACCTATCAGCCATCGTACTGTACCAGATGTTTTTTTTCAGTACCTAACCTCAAACTGTTGACAAAATGACCAAATTCTGTTCAAAACTATGAACGACACACAAGTGTCGGCGCCGGCACCGGCGGGAGCAATGCTGCCAACGACATGCCGGCGCCGGCAGCCAGCTGCCGGTGCCGTGTCGGTGAATGTGAAAGCTGTTCTATTTGGCAGCATTGGGCGTTTTCACACACACCGACACGGCGCCGGCACGACACCGGCACCGGGCGCCGATATCGTCACGACATCGTTGAAGCATTTCACACTTACCAACATGGCATCTGGCTGTCGGTGAAGAACTAACCTTAATTTGCAGTGGGCGGCACAGTTCAAACGGTACGATGGCTGATTACAACAGGAGGTTGTATTTGTTATATTTATTATATCTACGTAAAAGGCGCAGTCGTAATAGACAACTTTGAATTGACCCAATAATAAAAGTTCGCTATTTGGATGGCTTGTATTACACCTTATTTGATAAGCTAGTGACAAACCTAACAAAATTTTTTAATTTTTTTCGTATGAGTACTGTTAGGAAACTTTTGACTATATATTAGAGAATTTAAGTGATGAAATGAAAAAGCAAGACACTCGGACGAGATTGGCTTCTGTCTCTAAAGATTTTGTTCTTATTTTCTTCTATAGTTTTGTCCCATAAACAGGGCTCAGATTCGACTAATTCAATTAGGGTGACAACATCATACCTATCAGCCATCATACTGTACCAGATGTTTTTTTTTCAGTACCTAACCTCAAACTGTTGACAAAATGACCAAATTCTGTTCAAAACTATGGACGACACACAAGTGTCGGCGCCGGCACCGGCGGGAGCAATGCTGCCAACGACATGCCGGCGCCGGCAGCCGGCTGCCGGTGCCGTGTCGGTGAATGTGAAAGCTGTTCCATTTGGCAGCATTGTATCTCAACCCCCACGACACCGGGACGACATCTTGCCGGTGTCGTGCCGGCGCCGTGTCGGTGTGTGTGAAAACGGCCATTGTATGGGCGTTTTCACACACACCGACACGGCGCCGGCACGACACCGGCACCGGGCACCGATATCGTCACGACATCGTTGAAGCATTTCACACTTACCGACACGGCATCTGGCTGTCGGTGAAGAACTAACCTTAATTTGCAGTGGGCGGCACAGTTCAAAACGGTACGATGGCGATTACAACAGGAGGTTGTATTTGTTATATTTATTATATCTACGTAAAAGGCGCAGTCATAATAGACAACTTTGGATTGACCCAATAATAAAAGTTCGCTATTTGGATGGCTTGTATTACACCTTATTTGATAAGCTAGTGACAAACCTAACAAAATTTTTCAATTTTTTTCGTATGAGTACTGTTAGGAAACTTTTGACTATATATTAGTGAATTTAAGTGATGAAATGAAAAAACAAGACACTCGGACGAGATTGGCTTCTGTCACTAAAGATTTTGTTCTTATTTTCTTCTATAGTTTTGTCCCATAAACAGGGCTCGGATTCGACTAATTCAATTAGGGTGACAACATCATACCTATCAGCCATCGTACTGTACCAGATGTTTTTTTTCAGTACCTAACCTCAAACTGTTGACAAAATGACCAAATTCTGTTCAAAACTATGGACGACACACAAGTGTCGGCGCCGGCACCGGCGGGAGCAATGCTGCCAACGACATGCCGGCGCCGGCAGCCGGCTGCCGGTGCCGTGTCGGTGAATGTGAAAGCTGTTCCATTTGGCAGCATTGTATCTCAACCCCCACGACACCGGGACGACATCTTGCCGGTGTCGTGCCGGCGCCGTGTCGGTGTGTGTGAAAACGGCCTATCTCAACCCCCATGACACCGGGACGACATCTTGCCGGTGTCGTGCCGGCGCCGTGTCGGTGTGTGTGAAAACGGCCATTGGCGGCGATAGTGGGCCCGCGGTGGGGGGGGGGGGCCGTGAGCTGGGGGGCCCGCAAGCCTTGACCAGGTTTTTTTTGGGAAATTTTACTGGGACCCGGGCCCTCAGAGGACCCCACCTATCATAACAAAATATTGTTATTAACAATATTTATATAAGTATTGTCAAAAATTTACTAAAATAAACTAAATGTCTGCAGGCATGATTGTGTATCCAAAACTGCAATAACCATTATTTTTTAGATAGCAGTATTTATTATTTACTGTTATGATACGATTGTTTATCGTTGGCAGATAAGTACGGCTCGTGAGCTGAGACATGAGCTATGAAGATAGGATGCGCAGTAGACTTTAGCTTACGGGCAGTCGCATCCCAGCAACAGAGTGCTAGCCATTGTGCAACGAACACTACTGGATGATACGGAAACGCATGTATGCAACATAAAATTCGTTCAGACGCTCAAACATTCTAAAATCATCAGCTAAAATGAAAAACAAGAATAATTATGTTATGATGTGACTAAATAATAACAACAGTTTGGAGGACATATTAAGCTGTAGGTCCCGGCTGCCTAAAAACAGTCATTAAGTCATAGGAAATACATTTTCTCAAAAGCTAAGTGCCCAAGCAATATGTAGGCTGAACATTTATGTGTTTTGGCCTCATTTTAGGTACTTATTGTACTTACTTTTTACTATATTTGTACTTATTCACAAAAATCGAACAGCGATTCTGAAATGAGTGGTGTAGAAGAATTACAGTAGTCTAGAGCCTGGTCTAGCATATAATATTACCGTGAGTATGATAACAATGCTTAATAATATCAAAATGCAATGTTTTCTTAGTAATATTTTGGAGTTGAATGATTGTTGACATTATTCCAGTCGATGCGGAAACATTTATTTGTTCAAGTATAAATAGATTTGTTTGTTTTTTTAATGAGTCATATCGTCAGGCTATTGTGGATTGTTGATAAGTAATTGAGGTACAGAGCTTTCAAATGAAACGGCACGTGTGTAACTTTTCATTCGTACTGTGTTTCCTGCTTCTTCCTTTTTCTTTCCATGGTGAGCTTCCTTTTTCTTTCCACGCGCAGGACAGAGCTCATCTCTCACCTCACGAACTGTAATGCAGCTATAATCCGACCACAGACAAAAGAACCTTCGCACATTGCATCACTCTAGTTACCACTCCCCCACAGCTCCAACTCTTGTGCGAGTGAGAGCGACAGCTTTATTGCCCTCTCAGCTTTATCTAGAATTGACAACCCTGTAAAATCGTTCGAAATGAAAATATTTAATGTCTCATTGGATATTGTAATTAATCAGATACAAAACAGGTTCCCAAGTTTACAAATGGTAACCTAGTCGAAAACTTTTCTTTTTTTGAGGCCGGATCACTTGACAAAACTTCCTGAGAAAGATATTACAGAAAAAGAAATTGTCCTCATAAATAAGTATCCTGATGACATCAATGACCAGCTAACGGGAGAAATACTCTCATTCAGGTCATTGTTATCAGACGAGATTTCCGCAGAAAAAACTGTCAGAGATATAGCAAAACTGATGCTTTCCAAACCTTGCCACAACGGTGCAATTGTACCTCACCCTACCAGTGACGACTGCAACGGCAGAAAGAAGCTTTTCAAAATTAAAGCTCATCAAAAATTATTTGAGAAGTAACTTACTATCAGCCAATCAAGACTTAGTGATTTGGCTATCCTCAGTATTGAACAACAGGAAACGCGAGAAATTAATGTAGATAACATTGTGGAAGAGTTCTTCTTTTGAAAAAACATAGATTAAGCCATCTTTAATAACTCAGTGTGTATGTGGCTGTAAAACTATGATAAACTGTCTCCAATGACAGTATTTCAATTATTCAGCCATAATTTTTTTTATATTAAGTGATCTAGTGATTGTGTAAATAGTTGTTCAATTACCTAAATAACTTATTAACGATTAGGTACCATAGAATGAACAAAACTACAAAATTCTCAGTTTAAAGCATTGACATAGGATAAACAAAGTACACGAGATAGTCCAAAAATTATATACTAGAATAGATTGAATACGAAATGCAATATTAAGTGATGTCTACATCACTTGAAACTTAGTTGTGAGTCAGTGAGTCAGAAGCGGAATATTCGCAGAAAGGTCTTTGCCTAGGATCCACCCGAAATACCTGTAATAGTAAATAGTAAATAGTTTTAAAGATATTATAGGGGGAGGGGGGCCCGATGAACAAACTTGCGGGGGGGCCCGCGGGTTCTTATCGCCGCCACTGAACGCAAGAACTAGACAAAATGTACTTTGACATGTAACGTGGGTTGAAGTGTTAAGTTGGAAGAATTAATGTCTAGAATCACTGGACATGTAGTTTTAGAGAGGTAATTTTTCAAAAAATTTCTCGGGTAGTTCCCCGAACCCCTGTTCTGAAATAAATAGCCATGTATATGGCTCCAATTCGTTAGAGATACTAACCCTCCCGGCAACACCCCTCCCCACCTAGACTGACCCTGTAGTTATGCCACTGCTTAGCGTGATGTAACAATACACATTAAAATGTTATTAAAATTATCATATCGTTACAGGCAATAGGTGAACAATTTAATTTTGAAAGTTGGTTTCATTTCAATGAAAATACCCTTAAATTCACAATTTTATGTCTCATTTTCAAACACCCCGGACCAACCCCCCCTGGTAACCATACCCGACTTAGGTATTTCCCCCCCCCCAAAATCTGCTGCTGGATCCGCCCCTGTCACAAACATCAGCAATAAAATGAAAAGTGTTTCCAATTATTTCTGAAATAGTGAATTATGAATGATAAGAAGGTCAGGAATCATAAATGTCTTTCCAGTCAGCACAATTCTGTATATTATACATATTATTTACTTTCGGCCAATATCTATAATATGTGAATGATACGTGTACTATAGCCTGATAAATGTGAATGATAGATTCATAGTCAGTTCATATGCCACAGAAGTTGATGTTAAAAATAATACCTGAAATAAATATTTCCTTCTTGGAATTATCCGGATGCAGTAGAGCTTCAGGTTTGGTTGAGGTAAATAACTCGGCAGATTCAAATCAAACCATACAAGAAAAGTAATATTTTCCTCAATTAATCCTGACAATTATTTCTCGTAGGCTTAGGAAGGACATATCACTAATTTATGGTAGATTTCCAGTCGTACCTGAATCTTATCTAATAAAAAAAAATGTAACCAATAAATTCAGTTTCACCTGTGAAGTGGCTGCTATTGTTTGAATAACGTCACTGTGTGTGATGTACATTCCGATCCACTAGGGACAGAATATTGTTTCTGCCTGAACAGGTAAATTGAACAATTTGAACTCCTGAGCGACTCACAAATGAGTGATATAAAATAGTTGGACCAGAGCAATCGTAACACAGAATAATGTAAAAAATAATACTTGAAAATTTATTGGCACAGGAAGAGTATTTATATGTTCCAAGCATGGAACCTAGAATTGAAATTCGAATGAAATTTATTAAAAATATGATTGGAAATTGAATATATATGATTATTAAGATTTAAAAAAATATTGTTTGTAATAAGATATTTAAAATTTAATGAAGTTTGTGTGGTTTCACCTCACTAAGGGTGTTTTTTAAACCACGAGGAAGACGATTCGTGCCTGTACAAGTTGTAATTTAAATTAGGAGTCGTTCAGTAATGGATATTTTCCGACGACACTTTTAATGCACGCACAAATGGAATTCCATTATATAACTTTTTATATTCACCACTTTGACGAATGAAGTCGACAGAAGGCGGTGTGGAATATTGCTGTCCCCTCACTAGGCTGCCATCATGTACCTCACAATTCAGCTGGGCTTGAAGTCGTAGTTTGGGGTTTACAATGGTTTAAAAAAATTACAAATAGGCATTAATCGTCTGTAGAAACTCTACGTTAAATACTATGCGGTCCCGCCTGAGAAATCTACATTTAACACTTAATTTGACAGAATTTAGCCACACAAAATTATTTGGCTATTCCCTCTAGGCAAATCTTGCAAGGGCTGTTTGTGGAAACGCCTGAATAAAATATTACACAGTAAAGTCACGTGACATCCATAATTACAGGGGTTGAAACCTCTATAAAATTTTTCATGTCATGGATTAAACAAACAAAATAATGTGAAATTTATAGCAAAATCATTTTTTAATGGGGAAAATAATAAGCAGTCTTAGCGTTTACAATATTACTTTTTTAGGTCCGTATGCACAATAAGCGTTTAAACTGAGTTTAGCATATAGATAGTTTAAACTTGGTTCAAACTTTAGATTCGTATGCTCAACTCTTTAGCCTGGTTTACACGGGTCGAGTAGAGTGGGCGAGTCAGTATGCGAGTTGACACTCGCCCTCCTACTCGCTTGATGTACACAGATCGGCGAGTCGAGTAGCGGGCGAGTCGGAAAAACCGGTCAGTTGCAGGGCGAGTCGAGCGGTTTAGTTGGGAAGCGAGTTACTCGGCCCAGTAGCTACCCCCTCCACCACAATTTGCCCCAGTGAAACGTCTGTTCAGTTTTGAGGTTAGGTGAAGAGTTTGTCTGGTGGTTCACTGTTTTAACTGGAAACTAGAAATGAAGTGGACTGAAGAGGAGACAGTGATATTTGTAGGTTTATACCAAGACAATGAATGCTTATGGAATATGCGAATTCCACAATATAAAAATAAATTAAATAAATAAAATAAAAAAGAAGGGTTTGGATTAGCTGAAGCCAAACAAAAAATCAAAAACCTAAGATCAACTTACAACCAAAATGTTGAAAACTGTGGTTCGGAACCCACTAAAACTGTAGGTCAAACTCATCAATCACCATCATCCAACTCATTACCCACGCACAGGTCTCAGACCTATGTGGGCTTCATCCTAAAAAAAAATAAAACTAAAACTATTGCCTGTGGCCAAAAAGTTGAGGGTAACTTCTAACTTGATTTGGGAGGGGATAGCATCTCTCATAACAGAATCTTGTTTTGATATTCTAGGAGTTACCATATCTAAAAGTGACTCAAACATTTCAGGAGTCATCCTCAACACAGATATGTACTCTTTCACATCTTCTACGGCAAGTTCGCGTAGCAAAAGAGAGGTCTCTTCTTTTTAACCAATCTTTAACCCATACTCTAGGTTCTTTGTTAATTTCCTCTTCCAAAACGTCATCTATTTCTTCTAATATAACCACATAGGCTCTTTTACAACACTTTCTAACTTGGGCCTCAAACTCTTGGCGAGCTATTATATAAACGCACAACGTTAAAACTAAAGCTGTCTGTCAACAGCTACGCTCTGAAATGTGATGCGTGTGGACATCTGGTAGAGTACTGAGGCGAGTTCAAACAAAAAAACAACTGGGCCGAGTAGCTCGCCCACTGTACTCGACCTTTGTACACTAGGCTTTAAACCTAGTTTAAACCGAGTTTAGCGTAAACGCCCAGTTTGGTGGTTTAAACCAGCAAGAGACGTTTAATAAGCGATTATAGTCCTAACCTAAGTTTCTATTACCAAGCCAAGTGAAGTAATTATTTATCAATACTGTTTCACATATCATATGATATAGTTCTTCAGTTGGAGTATTATAATTATAGTGTAATTATTTCCTCAGTAATACTAGTCTATAATTTATTATCAGAAATAGAATTTATGGATGCTATGGAAAGACGAAATATGGAATGACTATGGCCACGAAATATTCGTATGAAGATAGATCATTTTTTCAAATGGGATGAAGTTGAGTTTTAAACCGATTTCATCTACACAAACATACTGCTAATATAGTTCTAGAAATAATAAAAGACTATAGACTGAAAACTAATAAACTATCCAACAAAACTGTACTATTTTTTATTAACAAAACTGTACTATTTTAGCGAATTTCTTCAAATTCAGCTATTACAGCAGGTCGTGATGTGCGACTTTCACCCGGGACCATGATGGAAATTTGTTTTGGAGCCCCCAGAGTACAAAAATCATAGTGGTTATGAGGTGCAAAACCGTTACCTGGATTTTGACCTGATAATCCCGGTGTCGCTCCGGGCCAACCAGCTCGAGTCGGCGGGTGGTCGGGATAAGGCGACGAGTCCAACACTTCCTTTTGAGGCTCCCGCCGCGCTTGGGGTTGCCTCACCGGTTGGAAGTACCGTCGTTGGGCGCCGTTTAACTTTCCCGCTCGCCGCGTGGCGAATTCGGGATTCCGCGGCCGCGCGGACCGGCCGCGACCTAGCGAGGAGCAGTGTTTGCTCCCTCGCTGAGGCGTAAGAAGGAAGGGAGGGGTTTCCTGGGGATAGGGAAGGAAGGGCCGAAATATGGCTACTCCTGCCCCTTTACAGCGGAGGCGGCAGCCTCTGCTGCTGCGGGTAGGAAAATAGGGGTTTTGGGAAGGGAGTCGGGAAGGTACCCAGCCGGGAGAGGACGCCTCTGCCGCTTTCCAATGGGGGCGGAAGCTATTACCCCCTGCTGGTCTGTGGCCGGAGTTCCAGGCACTGCTAACCTTAGCCGTTCCTGGTTCTCCTGCCCTGTTAGGTAAAGTGAGGTGAGGGATGGAGGGTGACGAGGATGCGGCGGAGCACAAATCACCTGCCTGGTTAAAGCGCGGGTCTTTGTTCCTCTGCCGCGGGATAATAGGGACGACTGGTTGGGATCGGTACACCCCTGCCCAACACGAAGTCGGCCGGAATGGCTTGAGCTTTCCCAGTCGGGGAGAGAGGAGGAGAACGACAAACTCCGGCAGGTACACCTCTGCCGCGGAGGCGGCGGAGATTGCTTAGCCTTCTATCGGTCGGGGAATAAAGGAGATGACTCTACGACCGTGCGGAACAAATCTCCCTCGGCGCGACGTAGCCGCGGGCCGAGTCGAAATGATTCCTCACGACCGAGGTGGAAGGAAGGGTTTAGGAGGATGGCGGAGGGTCGCGGAGGTTATTATACCCACTGCGGATATCAGCGGGGGTATATTGGCCTCTGCGGACAGGAGGTTAATGGGATGAGGGATTCTAGGAGTAAAAGGAAATAGGGAAGGAACGGGATCGCGTTCGAAACCACGAACCGTTTGGAAATTGAGAATTCCCAAACCCACGTTCACGGATTGCGATAATCCGTGACCCGCGCCGCGACCACCACTTCAGGATTCAGTACTCGCTCGTACTTCGTCCTGACCGAACTAACACACGTCACTCCGCGCACAAGTTCGAACTATCGGCCTAGTGAGTTCAATTTTCACCACGTGAAAATTGACTGCAGTACAGCTCCTGCTTCACGACCGATCAACTCGAGGACTTCAGGAAGGAGTTTTTTTCTCACTGACTCGCTTGTCAGCAGACCCATTCCCCGATGGCTAAGGAACTGGTGGGGGAGGCCTCGGCGCAGTAGTGAGCACTCCACCGGTCTAGATCGTTATCAACGTTCTATGACTTGACCGGTGGCTGCTCCTCTCTACTTGGCCGGGCGCCCCAACAATAATTAATTAAATAATTAATCATTTAATTAATTATCCGGCCGTCACGGCTTTGCCACGTGACACACCCGACCTACTAGGGGATGGGGGGGGGAAAGAGGTAGGAAAGCCGAAACACTATGCCCCTGCTCATAGGAGGAAGGTTAAGTGGTTGGGGAAAAGAGAGAATAGGCCGGAGCGGAAAAGCCACTGCCCCTTAGAGGAGTGGGGTGAGGAGGGGAGCTAGCAGAGTGTTCCTGTGTCGTGGGTGGCGGGTGGCTGGGTGGAGTTACCTTAAACTCAGCAATCTCGCACCCAGATCCTTCGGCCGTCCGCGAGCTTCACCCTCACACGTGGGCGTCCCGCTCGGTGCCTACGGCCCATCGTGTACGATTGTCGTACACGACGTCGTTGCGTTGGTTCCGCGGGCTTGGGAACCGCAACAAACGGCGCCGAGCCACTACCGGGTTCGGCCGCCTCCGTCATCGTTGAGACGGTCCGCACTACCAGCGACCCCGTCTCACGATCGTCCCTTTCTCGGACCTCGAGGAAGGGAACTAAATCCGCCTCTTCCTCCATCGCCACGTCGGAACACCCCGGTCTTTCCATCTCGGAAGGGGTGCCGACCGCTGGCTCCGCGGGGGTCGTAATAACGGCCACCGCGCCCATCACCTCCTCGGAAGCCTCCGCCGTCGATTCGGCGGGGTCCGCAGGTGATTCCGCCCCGTCTTCCTCCCCTAAGGGATCTGGAAGCCGGAGCGGCGGAAGGCAAAGCTGCTTCCGTTCCTGGGTCATGTTGTCCCAGCCCTCGCACATCTCGACCCACGAGGGTCTCTCCTCCGCCCGCGGCAGGGCAGGAATGAGGTCTTCATCCTCCGCGTAGTATGACGGGGACAGCGAGAAGTCTCCACCTCCTTCGCCCAACAACGCCTCCTCCTCCGCGGCGCTCAGCGGAGGGAGGCTGTCGAAGGGGTCGGCCGCCGCTAAGATGTCGCCGACGGTCACCATTGTCACTGCCTGAACCCGGCGTTGATGCCGGTCGCCAGGTGCGGCGACCGTGGATGATGCCGCGGGATCCCGCGGGCGCGCTAAGGTGGGGTAGGAGGTGTGGATCTCCTCGACGGCCTCATCAGGGTCCACGGAACCACGTATTGGGGCCCCGCGGATTAGGTCGTCGATTTGACACGCGATGACCCGCTCCGCTTGCCACCGCGGTAGGTCCGCGTCGCCGTTACGGTAACGGGATTCGTCGTAAGACTCCCACTGTCTTACCTTCTTTGCCCTGCTAAACTGGCGGATTAACGCTACCAGTCTAGCGCGCTGGGGCCGGTTGATGATCCTAAGCGGATCAAACAACCGTATCCGGTGCGTGACCGGGTCGACAACGGCGACGGCCGTCTTGTCGTCGACCTTGACCGGCACAGCCCAAAGCACTCCGCGACTAAGCCGGGAGAGTGGACTGACCAGAGCCTTAATAGGGAGACTCCAATGTCTCGTCTTCAGACTCTGGAATGGCGCGTACCGCATGCGGTTCGTACGCGGACGTGCCTCGGCTAGGCCGAGAAACGTGTCGAGAAATCCGAGGCGTTTGGACGGCATTGCACAACACTACACGGCACGGCTGACTCGGTGATGATCCGGAGTAGACTGACGCTTGTTATTCAGATAGAACCGATCACCGGTTTCTACCTGTACAGATAAGGCTCGGTGAACGAGGTACCTTATCTCCCTGACCGACGGTCAGATTCAGGTGGACAATTGATAATTTCTACCCCGAAATTTATCAATTGTCACCGACCCGATATCTCTGTGATATCTCAGAGCTACAATAACGAGTGCTTGCCAGGCTACTCGTTATTTCAAGCTTACAGCTTTAAAATTCTAGGAATAATTTTCCTCAGTTATTTTCAGTTTTCAATTGAAAATAACTACTTCCTTAACGAACAGCCCCGTTCGTTAATACATAGCCACGGCTATCCATTATGCAAATATTTATTACATAATGCCCCCGAATAACACGACACAATATTCAGGGTATCATCCGAATAAAGAAAAATACTTTATTCGGATTATCATCTTACATTATGTCGTAAGACAATACTTAGAAAGAATCACCCTTTCTTCCTTCGATAACAATAACCTTCTGTTATTGTTATCTGACGCTCTTTGCTAAGCGTTAATAGGGGGAACGATTCTCTCTTGTTATATTTTGAGAACGGAACGTTGGGTGTGTTGTTCCGCTCTCTCACCTTAGGTAGGCTATTATAACAAGTCCGGCCACACTTTATGTGGGTGAGCCTATTACACCGCCATAAACTTATGGTGTGTAATCAGGTTTTTCCCGCCTCGGAAAACCTCTAGCCTTTCCCTTTCGGATTCGTCCCCACTCTGTCTGTACCGACAGGTGGTGACGTCATTCGCTCGGGGGGGTTTCTCGCACCCACCCCTGCGAACCCTTCGCGCGGCAACTTGCTCGCCTCGCCCGCAGTTTACTGACATGCAGGTCGAGGGGGTAGTTACCCTCGCCCGCACTATTTCTCCGCAGTTTACCGACATGCTGGTCGAGGGGGTAGTTACCCTCGCCCGCACTATTTCTCCGCAGTTTACCGACATGCTGGTCGAGGGGGTAGTTACCCTCGCCCGCACTATTTCTCCGCAGTTTACCGACATGCTGGTCGAGTAGCTTCTAGCCCGCTTGTCGCACCGCCAGAGCGACTACTCGCACCGGTGTTTCCTCTTCCTCTTCATCCTCTATACTTGGGGGAAATAGCTTCACATCCTTGGCGTGAATGACTATTAACCTTCCCCCCTCGGTCCTTAGCTGTACCGTTGTCGGACTCAACATTTTCACGACTTCGTACGGACCAGAGAATTTCGGGGCCAACTTAGCCGCGAATTGATTCACTCCAGAGGATAAGTAGTGTTCCCTCTTAAATACCTTTTGCCCAGGTATCACTCTCAGAGGCCTCCTACGCAGGTTATAATACCGGCTGGTATTTTTGTAGGCCTCTTCGAGGTTGTCTACCACTATTTCCCGCAATTGTGATAGGATCTTCAACCTCCTCAGTTGGGTAGGCTTACTACCCAACTCCGCTTCAAGGCGAGGGTCGTCCGTGTACCCGCCTTCCAAAGCGCCTGGCTCGCGTAGCTCGCGGCCAAAATTCAAGTACGCTGGGGTGAATTTCGTACCTTGGTGTACTGCGGTGTTCATTGCGAAACAAAATTCGGCAATGTACCGATCCCATTCCACGTGACTTTCCCCGAGATAGAGTTGAATCATGTTTTTCAACACTCTATTTACCCGCTCGGTCGGATTGCAACTCGGCGAATATGGCGGAGTAAAAAATGGCGTTATTCCGTTATCCTCACAGAACGACTTAAACAATTTGCTGGTGTATTGGGTACCATTATCGCAAATTAACATTTTCGGAACTCCGAATCTTGCTATAACCAGCTCCCTAAGAGCTCGGAGGACCGACACGCTATCCGCCCGTGCTATGGGCCGCGCCTCCGTCCACTTCGTGAACTGATCCTGGAACACGATGAGATATCTATTCCCTCTCTTGGATCTTGGCAGGGGACCTACCAAGTCTGTGCTAACCGTCTCCCACGGATGAGATATCCGCCGCGGTTGCGTCATCTGCCCGTACGGGGCACGTTGTTCCACTTTATGTCGGAGACACGTCTCACACTTCCGTACGTATCTTACTATGTCCCTGTAGAGTCCAGGCCAATAGTAACTCTGAGCTACTCGCTCGTACGTACGGTATACGCCTTGGTGACCCGCGGTTGGCGCATCATGGCTCTGCTTCATGATTTCCATTCGGTACTCGCGCGGAATACAGAGTTTCCATCCGTCGCTGCTATCTTTGTCCGGCTGCCGCCGCCTGGACCATACGTGACGGTAAAGCAGTCCGCTGCGTACTGTGTAATCGGGGTACTTTGCAGGAGTCTGAGAGATGCCCCTCTTTATTTTTCGTACCCAGTTGTCGTCTGGAATACGGTCGCTAGTCGTCGCCACTGGATCTCCTAGCTCTGACCTATTGTCCTCGCCTTTCTCGCTCGGTATAGAGCGAGATAGTGCATCTGGCACGACATTCAACTTGCCGCGCCTGTACTTGATGATCAAGTTAAATTGCTGCATCTCCATAATCCACCGCGCCAAGCGTCCGGAAGGATTAGGGATGGCCCGCAGCCATGTCAACGACTGGTGATCGGTAATCACCGTCGTCTCGTACCCCTCGATATAGGGCCGAAATTTGCGGAGGGCGAAAATTACCGCCAGGCATTCCTTTTCGGTAACGCTATAACGTGCCTCGGCTCCCTTCAGTCCGCGGCTCGCGTAGGCGATTACCTTCTCCTCACCGCCAATCTCCTGCGTCAGTACGGCGCCTAGCCCGTAATCTGAGGCATCCGTTTGGAGTTGGAACGGTAACTCAAAATGCGGGTACGTTAATACCGGCGATTTGGTGAGTGTTGCTTTTATTTTGTTAAAAGCAGCCTCCTCTTCTTTACCCCACTGCCACTTGGTGTTCGTCCTCAACAGGCGGTGTAGCGGGGTTGCTAAGTCCGCGAAATTGGGGACAAAGCGCCTGTACCAGGATGCCAAGCCTAAAAAGCTACGTAGCTTTTTTATCCGCTGAGGGGTTGGAAAATCTACCACAGCCCGGATTGTTTCGGGGTCTGTCTGTAGGCCTTGCTCCGTCACTATGTGACCTAAGTATCTCAACTCGGACTTGAGGAATTGACACTTTTCCACGTTGATGATCAGGCCAGCCTCCCTCAACCGCTTAAAAACCTCCGCAAGGTTTTGAATATGTTCTTCCAGTGTTTCTCCCAACACTATAACATCATCCAAGTAGGCAAAAGCGTTGGGTTCGAGCTTCGGCCCTATTACACGGTCCAATAGCCGCTGAAACGTCGCGCCCGCCGAATGTAGGCCGAACGGCATGACTTTGAATTGAAATAGGCCTCTACCGGGAACGGTGAAGGCCGTTAACGGCTTACTCGCCTCGTCCAAGGGTACTTGCCAATATCCATTTTTCAAATCGATAGACGATATGTACCGGGCCTTACGGAGCCGGTCTAAAATTCCCGTCATATTTGGGAGTGGATAAGCATCCCTGTGCGTTATTTCGTTCATTTTCCGGAAGTCAATACAAAATCGTAACTTTCCGTTCGACTTCCTAACTAGCACAATCGGCGAACTCCATGCGCTACTGCTTGGTTCAATGACCTGTTGTGACAGCATCTCATTGACCTCCTTGTCGATCACCTCTTGCATCGCAGGGTTGCGAGGGTAGGGGCGTTGGCGGAAGGGTTCCGCGCCGTCCTTTAGCTTTATCCGGTGGGATAACATATGAGTCATACCGGGTATGTTCTCAAATTTTTTCAGTTCCGCTGCTAGGAACTCATCAAAACGCACTCGTTCTGATATTGTTGCTGCCGCCTTCCCTGACCTGGAAGTGGGTAGCTGCATCCTCCTCTTGGGGATATCAATGCGGGCTCGCATCATTTTCAAGTGACTGAAACCTAGAATCATTTCCGACTCTAGTTCGTCACTTACCGCAACCCGTAGAAAAAACTCTTTTCCACAAATTTCCGCGGCTACTCTCAACTCCTCAGCGACAGGTAGCACCTCGCCGTTTATCAGAGTAGGTTGATGAGTGGCCGCCCGCGACTTACTGTTTCCAGCCGCCTTAATTTTCCTGGCTACGTTGGCCGAAATGTACGTCCATTCGGCTCCCGTATCGACCAGAGCGTTGAGTTCAACTCCTTTGAACCCAACTCGCATAAAAATGCGGTCGTCCTTCTTGCGGCGCCCTTCGCAGTGCGTCTGGATAGGGGCCATTCCGGTTTTCACCTTATCACGGCGCTCCGCCGGTGTCCGCGGGGGTTCCACCGCCTCGCGCGCGGTCGCGCGCGGTTCCCATTCAATTTCTCGAATGTCCGTGTGAATGTGAACTTTGTGCTCACGTAAAAACTGCATTCCGAAGAGCAAATCAGCGCCGAGTCCTTCCATGATAGTAGCGCTCAATGGGAGTACTATCTGGTCGATCGTGACGTCTGTCACTATTTTCCCTCTTAGCCGCGCCGCTGTCCCGTTGGCGAGGATCGCGCGGTGCTTCGCGGGTTCACTCCTCACGAGTCCTGTCTTTCGAAGACTCTCGAACGTTTCCGAGCTCACATAGTTCGACTCCGCGCCAGTATCTAGCAATGCTTGACACCTCTGGCCCGCTATGTAGGCGGTAATATACAACCGGTTATCATGGCTTAGTTCCGCGTCCAATTCTAACCGCCTTGTCGACCGCACCACCGCAGTCTCAGTAGACTTTTTTGTCTGCTTTCCACAATTACAGTCCTTCCGCGGTTTCCCGCATCGCCTACACGGAGCGTTGTCTGGGCAGTCTGATTTCCAATGCCCTGGTTTTCTACACTGCCAGCACACTGGTTCCGTGGTTTCAGGGATAGGTTTAACCTTGCCCTGGACCTTTTCAGCCTCTGCCTTGGGCCTTGTCGCCCGCGGCGGCTCCTCGATCTTACAATTTCGTACACCTTGCCGAAGTTGCTTTTCCTCGGACTTAATCTGCTCGTACTGCCGTGCTAAGCGTAACAGATCGTCCAACGTCCGTACATCCGTCTGGTGGATATACAATTTATATCGAGGTGAGAGGTTTCGATACAACCTCTGTATCCTACTCTCGTCCGAGTAGTCGCCTCTCCGCCTCATCAGGGTGAGTAAATCCTCGACATATTCGTCGATTGACTCGCCCTCGCGCTGTCTCCGCGCTAAAATCTGGTTGTCTAGGTCTTCATCGTACGTCAAAGGGTAGTATCTAGCCTTGAAGTCGTTCATGAAGTCGCCCCAGTTCCTCCATCTGTCTCTCTGGTTCCTCATCCACAAGGTGGATCGGCCCGCCAGCAGCTCGGGTAAGGCAACTAACAACTGATTGCCCTCCAACCCGTAAGCCTGCTGTAACTCGCGGAGTCTCTCAACAAAACTGGGCGCATCGCCCTGTCCGTTAAATGAGAGTTTCCAACTCCGGACCTTGTCGCATACCGCGCCCGGGTCCATGAATGAGTTGGAATCGGTCATTGCCCTTATCCCAAGTCTGGGAGTTCGGTCCGCTGTATCAGGATGCCTTTCTGATACAACATTTCTTGAGCCCGCTTCTCCCGCGGCGCTCCGGCTAGTCCCGGCCTCCTCGCCTATGACCTTAGGGTTGGTCGGCGGGGTTGTAGCCCTCCGGTGGTATTCAACAAGAATCCTCCGAATTTCCATCAGGGTACCTTCTGTTGGCAAATTGAGGAGTCTCAGTATGTTCACTGCCTCTTCTTTGCGCAACTTGTACACCCATGACACGCGTGGGTCATTTGCCGACTCCTGCACGTCTTCCGCGGCGGCTTCCGGCCTCCGCTCGTCCTCGGATTCGCTCCGCTCGGCACGCTCGCCGTGCTCACTCATCCTGACACTGTTGTCCTCGTTACCGGCCCCACGCACGGGTGCCAATTTATGAGGTGCAAAACCGTTACCTGGATTTTGACCTGATAATCCCGGTGTCGCTCCGGGCCAACCAGCTCGAGTCGGCGGGTGGTCGGGATAAGGCGACGAGTCCAACACTTCCTTTTGAGGCTCCCGCCGCGCTTGGGGTTGCCTCACCGGTTGGAAGTACCGTCGTTGGGCGCCGTTTAACTTTCCCGCTCGCCGCGTGGCGAATTCGGGATTCCGCGGCCGCGCGGACCGGCCGCGACCTAGCGAGGAGCAGTGTTTGCTCCCTCGCTGAGGCGTAAGAAGGAAGGGAGGGGTTTCCTGGGGATAGGGAAGGAAGGGCCGAAATATGGCTACTCCTGCCCCTTTACAGCGGAGGCGGCAGCCTCTGCTGCTGCGGGTAGGAAAATAGGGGTTTTGGGAAGGGAGTCGGGAAGGTACCCAGCCGGGAGAGGACGCCTCTGCCGCTTTCCAATGGGGGCGGAAGCTATTACCCCCTGCTGGTCTGTGGCCGGAGTTCCAGGCACTGCTAACCTTAGCCGTTCCTGGTTCTCCTGCCCTGTTAGGTAAAGTGAGGTGAGGGATGGAGGGTGACGAGGATGCGGCGGAGCACAAATCACCTGCCTGGTTAAAGCGCGGGTCTTTGTTCCTCTGCCGCGGGATAATAGGGACGACTGGTTGGGATCGGTACACCCCTGCCCAACACGAAGTCGGCCGGAATGGCTTGAGCTTTCCCAGTCGGGGAGAGAGGAGGAGAACGACAAACTCCGGCAGGTACACCTCTGCCGCGGAGGCGGCGGAGATTGCTTAGCCTTCTATCGGTCGGGGAATAAAGGAGATGACTCTACGACCGTGCGGAACAAATCTCCCTCGGCGCGACGTAGCCGCGGGCCGAGTCGAAATGATTCCTCACGACCGAGGTGGAAGGAAGGGTTTAGGAGGATGGCGGAGGGTCGCGGAGGTTATTATACCCACTGCGGATATCAGCGGGGGTATATTGGCCTCTGCGGACAGGAGGTTAATGGGATGAGGGATTCTAGGAGTAAAAGGAAATAGGGAAGGAACGGGATCGCGTTCGAAACCACGAACCGTTTGGAAATTGAGAATTCCCAAACCCACGTTCACGGATTGCGATAATCCGTGACCCGCGCCGCGACCACCACTTCAGGATTCAGTACTCGCTCGTACTTCGTCCTGACCGAACTAACACACGTCACTCCGCGCACAAGTTCGAACTATCGGCCTAGTGAGTTCAATTTTCACCACGTGAAAATTGACTGCAGTACAGCTCCTGCTTCACGACCGATCAACTCGAGGACTTCAGGAAGGAGTTTTTTTCTCACTGACTCGCTTGTCAGCAGACCCATTCCCCGATGGCTAAGGAACTGGTGGGGGAGGCCTCGGCGCAGTAGTGAGCACTCCACCGGTCTAGATCGTTATCAACGTTCTATGACTTGACCGGTGGCTGCTCCTCTCTACTTGGCCGGGCGCCCCAACAATAATTAATTAAATAATTAATCATTTAATTAATTATCCGGCCGTCACGGCTTTGCCACGTGACATGGTACAAAATGTTATATATGTATATATATATATATATATATATATATATATCTATGTGTCTGATAGCACGATAACTTTTGAAGGAGATGTCCGATTTCCACCAAATTTGGTATACACTTTCCTCTTGTGAATAGCTTGGACAAGTTCGTTAGCCAGGAAAATCCAAAAAGGTTAACTCCCTTTTCGGGGGTATTTTCCCGCCAAAATTAGGGGTTTTCAAGAAAAAAAGGGTTGTATTTGAAAATTTTAGTTCTATTGTTGGACTTTAAGATAGAGCTCATGGAGTCAAAAATTTTAAGGTATTGCACTGCCTTCTAGCTCAACAAATTTTCAAGATATCAAGAAAAAACCATTGTTGTCAAAAGCTGTATCTTGCCCTATGGAGTTAGTTATTTGGTGCTAAAAAAGTGTTTCAGGAAAAAACTTTAATCTTTTTTTTCTTGACTGTTCCTTATGGTTTTTGAGGCGCTGAATCCGAATTTCAACTCATCCACCTCGAAAAACCAGTGCGTTTTGAGAAAAGCAGCCATTTTCAAAATGGCATCGAAAATTTTTTAATTTGTCAATTTCTGTGCAATATGAAAAAAGTGATTAGTTATCAGTATTTTTTGGTGATAAAAGCGAATATGGAGCTAGTTTTTTTAATTTCAAATTATTTTAATTTCGTGGGGGGAGGGTTTGAGCGAATTTCTTGAAATGCAGATATTACAGTGGGTCGTGATGTGCTACTTTCACCCTGAACCTCGATATAAACTTGTTTTGTGGTCCCTAGAGTACAGAACGCTTCGTGTTTTTTTCCAGAAATTAAAAAAATATATAACCTATAGATATTCATAAATATTTGAAAAAATACAGAAATTCGCTAAGTTTTGCAGGTCCTGCGAAAGGAGTATTTTATTTTTAATAACTTTCTCCTAGCGTGTTCAGGTGAAGAAAAAACATCTGTAAATTCAATATTTTGCATGCACTTATAGGAAGTCAGGTTAGTCAATTCATCGCCGTGCTTCTGAAAGGCCATTTAAACTAAACGTTCCTTTTGTTTCTATTGAGCATACAGACTCTAGTTTAAACTGTCGTTCAGGGTAAACGAAGTTTAGATTAAACCCAGTTTAAACGCTTATTGTGCATGCGGGCCTTAGAGAATAAAATAATTTGAGCATAATTTATTATTTTATTGACAAAACTTGTCCAAAGGCCGGTTCATTTACAGCTGACAGAGAACTGATAAGAACGGTAGGTAAACAATGAATCGAAGAAAGTTTTGGTTGGCTTTTACTATTTCGATGGATGATTGAATAAATCCTTATTGTTCAATAAATTAGGTTTGTATTATGATTTAATCCGATTTGGTTCATAATTAATTTATTCAAAATTATTCTTAATTTATTCCTTTTTTTCTTGGTGAAATAGTTGTATTGCTACATCTACGGCTGCTACGTCTAGCTTAAACTTTCGCCTTTTGTAGATAATGTTACAAAAGCAAACAAAGCAGTTATTTACACACTTGTTCTATTTACATCGTTCCATTGTTTTCATGGACAAACGTGGCTTGCAATCTGATTCTTCTTGTTCTCTCTCATTAGATGTCTTTCTCACTTCTATTCTTTATATCTGTATCCCTTGCACTCAATTGAGTTTCTTGAGAATTCTGCAAACTTCCTGAACAATCGAGATCGTGTTTTAATATATTCTGTGACCTTCCATGACATCCTTGAATCATCTAGAAGCTGCCAGTTCTTTTATTATGACAACTATCTAGTACATAAAGGAGCTCACATGAACCAGTGAGTTGAGTCTTACAAAAGCTTGTGTGGCAGTTAGTTTTTACAAACCAACGTGACAGATTATGTTACAGATCTCCTGAGAGAGACAATCCAGTGTTGTTGGAGTAAACAGCGCTCGATTTCAGTGTAAAGTGCAGAGACAAGTGTTTATTATTTGTGCAGCTTACTAATTATTTTAAAGACGTTGTGTCAAGTGATATCATTTGGGACTGCCAAATAAAGAATTGGACTGTGTTTTGTAAGTGATTAGTTGCTCTTTTTATCATTTCTTTCTACATTATTGTACAGTTTATTGGACTCTTGTTTCTTTTATTATTGATTAGCCTGTAATTAATTATTCATTAATTCTTGTGAATAATTACTGAAAAAAAGTATTAGCTTATTGTCATTTGTTGATCTGTTTTTCTTTATTAATTGAACTTACAATTAGAGTGTGTAAATAGACGAATTTGTGTAAATAAAGTGCAAGTGTGAACTTTAGTGTTGCCAGCTTTATTTTAGACATTAGAGCCTGTAACAATAATAATTAATTCAGTGGCCACATCTCATTTAATAAAAATGCGACCCCACACTACGCAGATGGGTATGGTTAAAGAAATCCAAGAATTATTAGTTGTGGACAGTGGTGTAGGATCCCATAAGTTTTAAGTCTTTATTTATTATTATTATTTAAATGGGCTTGTTGCACCGCTTCCACTGTAAAGTGTACGGTTGCTGTTGGATGTTGACTTGGAGCCACCGGACCCAAGACTTGCTATTCAGGTAAAATTTGGCGAAGAGTAAGGAATTGATGAGAATTAATTATCCATTTTATCTACGGTTTTACATGATATTTTATGTACATATATATTATGCATACATAGCCTACTGGAACGGGGAACAGGAATGGCTGTATTGTGCTTGTGGAACTTTCTTCAAAATTATCTACCGAATCGATTGGCGCCGGGAATTTAGCAAGTAAATTTTCACTCGAATACTCACAAAACTATAATCTTTCTCTGCGGAATATAGTGCTGTTTTTCGTCGAAATTCGATATCAGGAAAGATTTCAGTCTTTAGAAGCGGGGATTGAATCCTTGAAGAGTACACGAGACCTACTTCCAGAAGCTGTTCAATATAAAGTTAAGTCGTTTGAATGTTAGTATGTTATTTTAAATTGTGATAAAAAATTGATAAGGATAGTCAAACATACGCTACACAATTGAAGCGGTTATAATAAACTAGTCTATTAACTGCTTCAAACATCAAAGTTCCAATGAAAAACATGTCGTTTCTAAGTTTATTTTTGTGACAACTTAATAAAAGTCTTGTAGAGCTTTCAAAAGTTTCATTATAAAAATGGAATGTGTGACTGTCACATTATCAGAACTTCTATTGAATTACAAACTTTTATCTCGTTTCCTGTATTCAATGTTGAGTTTGGAATATAAAATAAGTTATCAATATCAAAGATCTAGCTTTTTTGCAAACGTACTGAGGATACAGCTAGAAAATATCCAACTTACATAAATACTGTAAGCACAAAAAGAAGAAAATTGTTTCCAAAACCAATGAAATCCATACAAGTCACTAATTACATTTTAGATAAGTTTTATTTGTTATAGTGAGAAAGCAAGGATGGACAAATTAATATTAACTTTTCATGTGAAATTTAACGACTCAAGCATATTTGCTGAAATCTATCTCCAACACTGCGAAAACACTCATATACTCTTTAATAACAAATTTTCACAGAACATAATATACTGGCACAGATACGTAGATGATGTTCTATTGCTATACAGAGGAAACAAAAGACAATGTGAACAACTTCGATCATACATAAACAAAATACATAAGAACATTCAATACACAGCTGAATATGAGCAAAACAATTCAATAAACTTCCTAGACCTCTCAATTACAAAGAACACAAACCAACAACACAGCTTCAACATCTACAGAAAACCAACAATGACAGATACCCTAATACACAGCACCTCCAATCATCCAACACAACACAAACACTCAGCATTCAGGTCAATGCTACACAGACTCAACAACACACCGCTATTCACCAACAATTACCACACTGAACTAAATACAATAAAATACCTAGCACAAGAAAACGGCTACAAACACGATCTAATTGACAAACTCAATCATAAAATAAGAAACAAAGAACAAAACACCAACACCACTGACAAAAAATACATCACAATGACATACATTAATCCACAATCACACAGACTAGCAGAAAACTTCAAAAAAGCCGGCCACACCATCTCATTCAGAACAAAAAACAAAATAAAAAATGCACTTACACTCAAAACCACACTGAACACAAACAAATACGATCTCCCAGGGATCTACAAACTGAACTGCTCTGATTGTAACAAATTCTACATAGGACAAACAGGCCGCACATTCAAACAACGTTACAAGGAACATTTTCAAGCCCTGACATCCAAAGCTGAATCGAATTTTGCCAACCATATCATTCAAACTGGACACACTTTTACTGACATCAGTACCAACCTACACATTCTACACATAAAATCTAAAGGACACGAACTCAACACCTTGGAACAATTTGAAATATACAAACACACCACACACAATAAACAAAACATTCTCAATGAACAACTACATTTTAAATCACACAAACTTTTTGATCACATTTTATAAAAACCACAACACTTCTAACCAAAAAACTGACATGATGATCTAGGAACCCACGCCTCTGAAGATGGATCTCATAGATTCGAAAGTACTCGGCCAGATTAAGTGAGTTATTATACTTATTCTTAACAAATATTTGACTGCAAGTCGTTAAATTTCACATGAAAAGTTAATATTAACAACGCAGTTCGTCATGGAACAAGAAATCCAGGAAGACAAATTAATATCACATAATATTATTATTATTATTATTATTATTGTAAATATTATTATTATTAAACAGTAAACCACAGTAAAAATAGACAATTATATATTTCACTCTTGAAATATTATATAATTATATACAGTTAGTGAGAAAGATGATGAATATTGTAATGCATATACTAATACATATTGATTGCTAATTGAATGATAAATAAATGAACAGTAAAGTACAATTCACATTATTTCCAATGGGGTAGAACGAATTGAGTAAAATCAATCTTTTATCGAACCTGATCCTGACCGATTCTCTGGTTTATAAAACATAGTATTCATAATCAATCATAATGATCTTTGGACATCATGAGATAAACCCATCAGGTCAAGACGCCTCTTCTTCAAAGCTATGTTTACAATTATTTGAGGTGAAGGATGTTAAATTTACCTCTTTCCTAGTCCAGCGTGGCTGGGCGTGAGTTTGCTCGTGTGAGAAGGTATCCACGTTTCAATTTGTCTCGTGTGGGAGTAGAGCTGCCTAATGTATAATTTAGAGATTGTTCTTTAATCCCCCTAATTGGGCCCAATTTAATTCTGAGGGTTAATGATAATAAATGGAAAGAAGTCACCTGGCTGGTATTTTCGCGCTGGTCCGATGAACTTTTATAGGCCCAAATCCTCTGTTGAATTTCGCTGCTTTTAAACATCAATTCTTTGGCTGCACTTTTGATTTAAAACACTTCGAAGATAAACTTATAATTTTTTTGAACGTTGAACAAAAAAATTAATTACATTAGCTAAAACACATTCAGCCCGCAGCACAGTCTGGGATCAAGTCACTAGCATTCCCTTTTTTCAGAGCACATTGCCTACCCAAGATAACTGATTATATGTTCACTTCCTTCCGTGGAATGTTCTAGAAGGTTTTTTAAGTTTCTGTAATTTTATAAATCGTTGCAATAAGTGGTCCCAAATAACTAAATTATTGTTCCTGAATTAAATTTATTAGTTCTCATACTGGCATAAATTGAATACAGTTGATAGTATGAAGAGAGTCACTGTCTTATTTTAATTTATTAAATTTTATACAATATTTTCTGATACAAGTTAGTTTTTCAGTTTTTACAATATTAATGTTTTGGATGGTTTATATTACTGATACTATTCAATATTATTCATTGAGTTTGTTTACTGAAGACACTGACTGATAACATGTTAAATTTGGCGGTTGAAAAGGTAAACAAAAAAAACTAACCTATTGAACTTTTAAAGCTGACAGGTAGGCTGTGATTTGAATTTATAAATTATGAATTACTGATAAAAAATGACTGAGAATAGGGTTCTAATAAATCTGGTTGAATTTGATAATGACTGGAAATCTGGTAAGTGACTGTACTTAGATGAATATATCTTTTCTTTAATCTTTCTTTAGCTGGTGTACTTTCTTAATTTTTTATGGCTTTATTAGTTGGATAATAGGTGCAGCATCACAATTTCCATGTTGCATAATTAATTAACTACTTACCTTGCGAACCTTTTACAATTTATTTTAATTCGCCCCAACTCAACTCAGCGGCTATATTTCATGACCAGACAATTATATTGTCACAGGATTCGACCAATTCTCAATACACATAACCATTACTGTCTTTCCCACCCATATGAACACAACTGAAGCATCAACGTTGGTTGGTAGCACTGGGCTACTCTGTAAGTTTGGTGAATTTAGAGCTCTGGAATTTAAGTTAATTTTTCATTTTCAATGCTATAATCTTGCTCTAGTGATAATTCTGGTGATTGTTTGAGAGTTTAGTTACCTGGTGAGAGTATCCATGTTACAGGAAGTGTAAGTAGAACAATTTTATTTGGGAAACATTCATACAGTACTGACGTCTAAACACTTTTGACTCCATTTTGTCAACCGGCAATTACTTGCAACAACACTCAAATCAACAACACTGTCGGGAGTTTGGAACTGTCGACCGTTGGCCGTTGGTGACCTTGTCACTACTTTCGCAGATAACGATAAGCGTGCTACGGACTACTGAATAGAGTCGGCCTGCTGCCGAGTGACTCTTATCAAGACGAACAGCTGGCTTTTCAAAACATTTGCTTGTATTCTTTATTTATCTGTTACCTTGACTACGGCATCCATGACCGGGTTGTAACTGTTCGACTCTCTGGAGAGAGCGGCGTAATTGGGTGTTGTACATCTTTAGCCCAATTATTCTACCCTGTTGGGTCAGCAGCCCATCCCCGGTCGGGACTGTATCGTCTCGAGAAATTCTCTCATTTTATTCATTGGAATCTATTCATCCCGTATCTTTGCTGTGACGTAGTAATAATTACACTTTGACGCTAAACTGATTGATTCTAGACTGCAATCATTGTTATGCGGTGTTAAGTCAGTAACCCCTTCAATTAAATTTGATACCGTAAGCCATACATTGGCGGTGAGCGGATTCTACTTTCTTGGGTGAGTGGGATTAAAATGATAACACGAACTGGACGTAACACCTTGAAGACGCAGATTGAACGCAATCTAAATAGCCTCAAAGACGGCCTGATTGATAGCGGAGTGATAGAGATTGCTATCAACATACATGCAGTTTTGGAAACAATTTCAAATAAATTTTCAAGAGAAGCAGTGATAGATATAATACCGGTAGTTACTTCACTGTTAAGTAGATATGACGCTGCAATTAAAGTGAATGATGATTTAAAAAATAATTTAACAAGCGCTGCAGCTAGAAATGACTCTTTAGAAAAATTACTCATTCAAGAAAAGAAGAGCAGGAAAAATGAATTGGATGATTCAATGTGTAATGAGGAGAAAGCGGACGCCGAAATTAAGCAGCTGAAATTAGAACTGAAAGCCTTGAAGACAACTAGACCTGATGCTGATGAATTGAAGTCGGAAATCAGTTCAAAAGATGCAATTATTAATCTTCTTCAAAGTGATGCGCAGCGTGCAACTGATAGAATTTCAAATTTGGAAACCGAATTGGCATTGTTGAGAAAGTACAGTACACTCTCAGTGGATTACACAACTCCAAGGTCGACCTGTAGATCATCCCAAGTCTCCAGTTACGGGGCAATAGAAACGTCCAATCGTTTTTCAGTATTGGGTGCTGAGGAGTATGAGTCACCTTCATTGCAAGCGGCGGTAGGTCGTACACTCAAAGTGAGAGCCCAAGTGCATAGGAGTGCTTATGATGAGTCTGTGGATAGGAGGAGGCCAGGTGTCAAGAAATCACGATTCATGAACTCCGTGAAGAACCGTGTTGTCATACTGGCGGATAGTCAAGGAAGAGGAATGCATAATTACCTTAGTGAAATATCCGACGAATATGACATTTTTGTGTATACGTTACCAGGAGCTAAGTTTAAACAAGTAATCGCAAACGGAATGCAGTTTATTAAAAAATTGACTAAATCCGATTACGTGTATGTAATGACTGGCTCAAATGATTTCGGCGACGATGAACCGTGCCATCTCACAATACAACAAGGAATGGATATGATTTTATCGTCGGGCTTCAACACAAATATCATCATCAGTGCTATTCCCTACAGATATGACAGGCGACATCTGAACGACGATATATACTTTGCCAATTCATCGATAAAAAATAGGATATCGTCATATAGTGGAGCATCGACAGTAAGATTCAGTGAAGTCAAAAATCTGAGAAGACATCATTTTAGCAAAAAGGGTTTACATTACGCTAAAAGTGGGAAACGACTGCTGGGGAAGTCATTGTGTGAATTTGTATCTGGTGACAGCAGCATTATCTTCAAAGATATTAGAACGTTGCATCATAGTTTACGAGAGCAGAAAACTGCCGGAAAAAGAGTTCCTTCCATTTCAATGGAATCCAGTGACGATGTCAATGCTATAACCATGGACTACTCCGCGACTTCAGCATCAACGCCATTGATTCTCCAGTCTCAGACGACTTCGAGTGCCAGGTCAATTTTAAACATTAATCTTAGAGTACCCAATACTTCCAATAATATAGTCAATGCTCCCATTCAAATGTCTTGTCCCTGTCCAAGTATCTCAACAAATGAGAGCAGCCAAAGTCCCAGACATTTATTTTCAATCTCCCGAAATTCCTCCTCTAAATCACTTGACATCCACAACCGCACCCTAGAAGACAATAGTTTTTTAGACGTATTTCCTCACTTCAACCGATCCATATAAAGAGAAACTCACAGATCAGAATATTACATCAAAATATTAGGCACCTTTCGTCAGCCATAGATTCTTTGGAAATTACCTTGGAAGAAATAGAACCCGACATAGTCGTTCTAACGGAGCACAAGGTATTCAGTCATGAGTTACCTCATATAAATATTTTAAATTATGATCTAATGTCTTCCTACACCAGAAATAACTTCCAAGGTGGCGGTGTAATGATACTCACTAAGAAGAGCCTATTAAATCTGTTTAAATCGTAAAGGTTTCTGAGCTTATAGAGGACAAAGTATTTGAAGTGTGTATGGTGGAAGTTGCACAGAGTAAGAAAAGGATACTGATATTGGGACTGTATAGGTCGCCCATTGCTGCTAACGAGATTATTTTTTTAAATCGGCTAAATCTGTTGCTAGATATTTTAAGTCATAGGTATAAGGATGTGATTATAGTTGGCGATTTCAACATTGATATGACTAGACAAACTCGTACCAGCAGGGAGGTTAGTAATATACTTACAGCATATGACTTTCATTATATGGTTGACTTCCCCACCCGAATAACGGAAACTACAGAGTCGGTTATTGATAATGTTTTTACTAACATTGACAGCTCAATTACAACAATTACTGGAATAAACACTCAATTATCAGACCATGACGCACAGTTAGTTGAAATAGAAATGGAAAGTTTTAAAAATGAATATGGAAAGGATGACAAATTTATTTTTAAATATTCAAGACATTTCAGTGACGAGAATTTTGAAAAGTTTAATTTAGCTCTAAAAAATGAATCTTGGTTGGATGTATATAACTCAGACGTGACGTGCAAATATAAGATATTCAACGATATTTTTCTGTATTATTTTAACATTTATTTTCCAAGGACTCTGGTTAAGAAAAATATTAACAAGAAATCATGGATAACGACAGAGTTAAAGATGAATAAAAGAGAGCTCATAAATCAGACTAATAAAGCAAGGTTAATTAAGAATAGAAATATGCAAGTCAATCTCAAAAATAAATGTAGGGAATTCAAGGCAAAACTAGTTCAAAGCAAAAAACTATTTTATGACAACAAAATAAAAAACTCTAAGAATGTAATAAAAGAAACCTGGAACATTATAAACGGAGAGGTTGGAAGTAAAAATAAATCTTTTGAAAACATTAGTATAAACCATAAAGGTCAGAACTGTTCTAATCCCAAAAAAATAAGTGAGCTTTTCCTGGATCAATTTACACAACGGGAAAAAAATACGGGACTTTTGCAAGATTCAACGCAGGAAGAGGACTTAAGCGATCACCAATTTAAATTTAAATGTAAAGCAATAGAATATGAGGCACTTGATAAAATTATTTCCAAATTAAAAAATAAATATAGCGCTGGATATGATGAAATTCCAATTGCCATAATAAAAAAAGCAAAGAATGTCTTATTGAAACCACTTCTGCACTTAATAAATTCTTCATTGATAACCGGTATATTTCCTGAGCAACTGAAAATATCTAAAATTATCCCAGTTCATAAAAAGAATAGTAAATATGATCTAGTTAATTACCGCCCAATTGCCTTATTACCTGCTATTTCCAAAATTTATGAACGTGCCATGTCGGACCAATTGTTGCAGTACCTAGAACAAAATGGAATACTCGATTCTTTTCAGCACGGTTTTAGGAAGGGAAAATCGGTGAAGACGGCAGCTACAAAATTCATTGAGTCGGTTATTGATGCTATAGATAACTCAGAAAAAACCTTAGGAATTTTTTTAGACCTCTCTCAGGCGTTTGATAGTATATCACATGAGATCCTGCTTAGGCGCCTGAAAAGTATAGGAGTGAGAGATATAGCTTACAGATGGTTTGAATCTTATCTTCTAAACAGACGTTTTTTTGTGCAAATAACCCATCTAAATAAAAAAAGATTCAAAAATACCTATAATTCGGAAATGAGGTCAAGTAAATTTGGAGTGCCCCAAGGTTCAATATTAGGCCCAATCCTCTTTATTTGTTATCTAAAAGGTTTGCCACAGCTTGATGGTAACAGCGAACTGGTTTTGTATGCAGATGACGCAAATTTGAAAATATCTGCAAAATCTCAGGAGGAAATCGAAAAGCAGTCAGAAATTAATCTCTTGGCCTTATCAAAACATTTTAAAGGAAATAATTTGGACATAAATACAACTAAAACAATCTTCTTGACATTTACAACAAAGCAAAGGAAACCATTTAACCCCATAATTAAGTTGAATAAAGGAATTTTATCACAGTCCAGCTCTACTAAATTTTTAGGCTTAGCCATAGATCAACATCTGAATTGGTCAGAACATGTTACAATGGTCTTATCAAAAATAGCAAGTGGTGTTTATGCTCTTAGAAAAATGTCTTTTATATGTAATTCAGTTACGCTAAAAACTATATATTTCGCATACATCCACTCAATCATTTATTTTGGTATTAGTTTATATGGTGCGACCTCCAACAAAAATATGGACTCAATTTTAAGAATCCAAAAAAGAGCTATAAGAATAATTTTACATTTGGATTACAGGGAGTCGGTCAGGGAGCATTTTGCTGCCCTGAAAATAATGACGGTGTACAGTCTATATATTTTTGATACTATCCTATGTGCTAAGGAGAACCTCGACTGTATTTTAGAGCGAGGGCACAGCCATAGGTATCAAACTAGAGGTAAAAACCATCTGCACTTACATAGACACTAGGGGCTTGTAGGGGCAAAAGCCCCTAAAAAACCAAAATACATAAATTTTTTATCAACCTTCATTGGTCATTTATAAATAAGCAATGATTTTCTAGCATTATAATATTTTCACTGATTATTTCGTCCACACTAAAGTAATCATTCGCTTCCCCCTCCATTGTTTGTAGGATTTCAATGTTGAGGGTTTGACACTGTTCATTCAATGGACACATTATTACATTATTAGAAAATGTCTTGACATTGTTTAAATTAATTTGTTCATTAAAAGTAAAACTAATAATAGATTGATTTCTGAGGATAAACTGTTCAGGAATGTCAATCACATCGAAACCTTTGTTTAATGTGCCATTTCCAAGTTCGAGAAGCCAATTGCAAAACTCGTTTTCACCAGGGTTGACTCGCATGTTTTGTGTTAGTTTAAGAAATTTTATCTTTTTCCAAATTTTACTGTTCTGCAAGCATACCTCCAATGTTTGAACTTTTCCTTGCATGGGAACAACCGGTAACACCGGTAGTTTAAAAGTAAACAAACTGAATTCATAAAAAGTACAGCTGGCTATGAGTACACAGATATACAACTAAGACAACTCTGTGGCACAGCTGTTTTAATTTCAAAAGATGTAAACAAATTAAACCCCATGTTGTTTTAATGGGAAAAGTTTTATTCTGTTGCGAATTTATGGTGAAAAAATAAGAAAAATGAATAGTTTTCCCTCAAAATTCACGTCAAGACCTTTAAAATAAGACCCCTCCCATCCTTCTACGGCCATCCAGTCACTCACAATTTCTTTACAAAAATTTGACTTACGGAATTATATATTAAGATAATCTAGAGTTTTATAAAAAAAAGCCTACGTACATTGGTGCCAAATTTCATAATTATTTGCCCCCAGAAATTAAAACAGAGACAAATTTAGTCAAATTTAAAACCTTGTTGAGAGACTTTTTGACAAGAAGAGCTCTCTATAGTATTGAAGAGCTCTATACATAAGGCTCTTTCCAATAATTCATAACCTTGCATATATTCAACAATCCATTATTCAATAACCACTTTAAAAAATCTATATAAGCTATAATATTATTTGATATTAACTGTAATATTGTATTTAGTTTAGGAACCTAGTTTTAGGAACAATGTGTAAACATTATGACACTATTCAATGTATTGATATATGTTGTATGAATAAAGAATTTATGAAATGAAATGAAATGAAATAATGAGTGGAAGGGGATCCAAGGATCGTTTGAAATTAACAAGAACGACTGTTTTCCTTTGGACTGTAATGTTATAATGATCAAATCAAATCAAATAATATTTATTTCCTATAAAGAACAAACATTTTACATATATCACAAAACACTATTACATTCTGGTTTATTCATAAGTTGAGTATTATACATATATATTGTATATAGGAATGTGTCTACATAGGTAAGATCTGTGGGTAGACACGAGTTGTTTATATGAAACAATGTATATCAGTATTCAATATGATACAATTCAAAATGAAACTGAAGATATGGCTTTTAAGTCTGTCACTTGAAGATTTGGAGATGTTTGATAAGCTCTAGGAGTTTCAAGTCTTTATTCAATAGGTTCAACTATTCTATCTATGCTATATGATACCATACTATGTTTTTACTGTATTATTTTGTAAAAAATTTGTAATTCTTATTGTTACTCTGTACTATTGTAAATCTAAAATTTATTTTTACTATGTCATCGTTACTTGATTAATCTAATAATTGTTTTGTGACCATGTAGTGAACGTTTAGTAGTACGGTTGTGATTCAACTTGAATAAATTTTATTAATAGAGCTTAGAATGATTCCCATTTGCGTGTGTGGGTGTGTGAATGTAATTGATGAGAATAATAGTTTATTGAGCTCCTACCAACGGACAAAAAGACTTGTTCTTTTTTTGTTAGTAGAAATTTTGTTTTGCCTCCTAGTAAGTTTTTTCTTTCTTATTATATCGTTCTTTTTAATTATATTGTATTGTCTTTTGAGAAAGAAAACTCTGTACCAATAAGTGATGTGATTTTGATATGCAAAATAAAAAAACTATTTGATTGATTGATTGATAGAACATTAGTATCTATGAATAAATTTAAAATTATTTTGATAAAAAAACAAAAACGTTTGTCATGCAATTTGTAGAAGTTCAGTACAAAATCAATTAAAAAACAACAGCAGGAAAAGGAAATGCGACATAATAGTAATTAATTAATACTGGCAATGAGAAAAGATTCTTCAGACATGAAAACTACAGACTATTACAATATATATTTAAACTAAGAAATCTTTAAAAATATTTATCTATGGTTCATAAATGAATAAACCATATGATGTGGTTATAGATTCTCATTCATTTAATCGCACATCTTTTTTAATTATTATATTTTCATAATTCATAAAAGAGGGCACAGAGTCCAAACACCACAACAGACGAGGCAAGAGCGAGTAGTAGAATCAGTAAAATTAGTGTCATTAAAGTTAGTTAAGTATTTCAGTAGAATAGGATTCACCTGTATCCAGATGCGATGACTGTCTCCATTGACGCCACACTCATTAACCACTCTGACGCCTTTTTTTAAAGTAATTTACTATTTTGAATGTTCTTTAAATGTGAAGGAAGATTTATGTAGAGGATTTAGGATATATAGTAGGAATTTGTGATGGAAAAGGTTCTGTATAATCTGTCAGTAAGGATCCTAGATGTATTTGAGCTGTGGGTATTGTAATTATGGTTATGCATGATAAAAACGTTTTCAAAATTTTTGTGTATGTAGATCAATAATGTTTTTACAAACAGCTGTCTCAAGTTAAGAACACTGAAGTCGTCAAACAGGATATCTGTTGGATATCTTTGACCTTTGCCAAGAGCTGCTTTGATGATAGATTTTTGGATTATATTTAACGGTTCTAAAATAGATTGATATCCTCCTTCCCAAGCAATTATACCTCCCATGAACAATGATTGGCAGTAGTGTTAAATATATAGTAATTGTAAATCTATTATCAGTTTAATTTAACTGTATTGGTACAACTGATTTGAATGTCCTCTCTATGTGTTGTGGAACCTTGTTTGGGGGGGGGGGGTGCGTCTTTGAAATTATAAATCTTGAATTTAATTTGTCCGGAAGCCGCAGTCGGTAGCAACGCTACACCTCGCATGGACGCCCCTCTCCCACTCAAAGTCGCACAAGAATATCTGTCTTTGCCGGGCTGAACTGTGGGTCTTGAATGGGACAGCCACTATTATCGGCCACACAATCCAGTCCACCAAAGAAAGACTTTTAAAAAATAAATAGAGAACAAGTGAAATTATTCTCAAAGAAACCGATCCTCTCGAGAGCAAGACTCGGGCGCGGATCATGTAACTCTTGCTTGTTACACTCTCCCCCAAACTCCCACTACCGAGATGGATGGAACTAAAAATTTCTAGGACACACCAATATTATTTGCAAAAATGATTCCCTTTGCTGATGTAAGCGTTTGATTACCTGAAATGGATTATTCTTATAATTTCCAATCAGAGCTGAGGGAAATATGAAATTAGAACAACTGGTAATGACTGTATTGAATTTAATTGAATCTCGAGTTTGAGATTTTTCTTTAAAGTTATTATTAAATGAATAAATTGACAAAAACATGTATTTATAATTCTTGAATAATTAATTGGACTGGCTTTAAATATATTTAATAATTTCGACGAGTGTTTGAGGCTTCGCCTAAGGGTGTTATAGTCATGTGAGAGTTGTTGAAGGCAATTTACAATTGACACACCAGTAATAGACTTCAAAGCTCATAAATAAAATAAATAGCACATACCACTCGACTGGGCCCAATCTCACGCGCACAAGACTTCTTATTTTTCACTTTTTTCTTGGCTGCAGAAAGGAGTCATCAGGCGGACATCTTGAGTGGAACCTCATGGTCGGTCGAATTTGAATAATTTGATTCCTGAGCTGTTGACTTTGTTTTGATACGGTGATCGAATTATTGCTTTCAACAGATTTTTTGGGGGATGCAGAAATTCACTTTAACAACACGGCTTGACATTTAACGTTAAAACATTAATACAAAAACAAATTGAGAGGGAGGTTTTTGCAACGGATCCTCTCCTCTGGGTTGCCAAAAATCGTCTCCTTTCTCCTCTGTCGGAAGGACAAAATTACTGAGGAGAAAGTCTACGTCATGAGGTGATCCTCCAATTAGACATGAGAAATAATTTTTCCACCAATAGAAAAAGGACACTCGTCTTTAAAGTCAGTGTGCCAAATGCCGTGACAAATTTTAACGGTGGAAAAGAGAAAAAATTAAATTAATAAATTAAATAACTAATAGGGTATGACATAAGCAGATTTTTCTAAGTTGACCAGAAGACAGAAAAGACAAAGATAATTCGACAATAAATTCAAAAGTGGAAACAGTACGAGTAAACAGCTGACTGATAAGCCGGCAATATCAAGAATTTTTCGGCAGCTAACCCTTTCGTTTTGTAAACAATTGCACTTCATCCCGTTCAAGTACATTCAATGAACATTTAAACAGGCAAATATTTATGTAAATTATCTACTTCTTAACTAATAAGTATTGAACAATAAATACATGTAAGTGCAGGAATTATATTTGATTTCATTCCACACCTCGTATTTTTATAAATTGTTGAGTGATTGGGCCAGGCGTATTTTGCACCGTGACATGAAGCCCCCAAATTAGAAAGGGTTGAAACTCAATCATTTCTAATTTTCACCGTCTAAGGTGCAATAACAATACATGAACTTACAATTTCCACACTTAAGATCCACAACATACAAATATCACATACAATAACAATAATAACAGCTATAGAAAGCTCAACTATAAATATAAGTTCTTTGGTTTGTTTCAAATTTGCCTGTGCGTAATGCATGTGTGTATCAGCATGCCTTCTTGATTTTCAAAATTCTCATGTTTCTGTCTCATTCTTGCTTTCAATAAATCTCTGGTCTTCTTAACTTGATTACTTATTTCTGCCTTGTTTTTCCTTTTATCGTTTCCTTTTAGTTACAGTTTTTCTTTAAAATACAATTGCCTGATTTTGCCAATTGATGTTAATATGCGCATGAGTGCATGGGGCACTTACAACATTATGATAAGTTGTAGTTTGCCTACAACTTGAACAACAAAATAAACCTTTGAATGTAACAATCATGAATATTTTTAGAGATAATGCTAATAATACACCAATAAATATAAGATCTCTTTTCTAGTTAAGCGCAATATGATTCTAATATGATACAATAATATGATATAATAAGATTTTTACAAATAACAATAAGGTATAAGATCGCCTTTCTTACAAGCTAGTATCACAGACTGTATTTTTTTTTTTTCTATTATTATTTTTTTTTTTTTTTTTTTTTTTTTTTTAATGAGTGTTTTAAGTTTATTTATTTTTTTTTTTTTTATATATATTTTTTTTAGATAAATATGAGTTCTCATTTTTGTTTGATTTATAATTGGTGCAATAATGATTTTTTTTTCAAGTCTGTGAAACTTACTAAAATAATAAATTATATAATAATAAGATGGCTCAAAGATATTTATACAAGGTGCAATCCCTGAGGATGCCAATTGAGCCCTTGAATAAATGTTAAGTTGAAAATACAATGAGAAATTCAACAATGAACACTAAACACAATAATACAAAAATATAGCCGCGTTTCGTGTTGTGGGTGAGGCCAAAGATGAGCAGATCATCACATGAAGATCCTGGATCCGGTGGTGCGCGGAGAAATGTCTCAATGCAGCAGAAACCGCCGATGATGCACAGAGATGACTTTGATGCTGGGGCTCCCTGACAACAACGAACTCCTACGGTGCTACTTGAAGGTTGAATGTGTTGAAGTGGTCATAGATTGATTTTGAAATTGAGCGCTGTTGGAATGACAAGCGTAGTGCTTTTTCTCTCTACTAGGTGGCAGCATGTCTTGGGCACTAGAATCGATCAAACAGCTGGGAATATTGATTCCAGTATGGATCGTCCAGTTGTTTTCTTTCTAACTGTCTTATGTGATTTTCCTTTTCTTTTATTCCATAAGACAGTCATTTACTATTGTCAACTATTTTTTCCTTGTCGGGAATTATTACCATTCCAATTGCCGGGACGAAAACTCCTTCTATTTCCTTGATCAGAATTGGTTTGTTCCTTTGATGTGGAAGGCGGTACTGGTACAGATCTAGTTGGCATACGCTCACCAGTTGAACTGTTATTGTTTATGTTTATCAACTCGGGCTGCGCTGACGAGTGACTTGACTTATTAGAAATAAATGAATTATTATCTTTACCTCCATTCCTAGAGTTAGTTTCTGTCTCTGTGTCTCGTAATTGGTGTTGGTTTTCGTGGTAATTTGTTTTATTGAATTGAGTGTTATTTCCTACTGTGTCCTGATCATTTCCTAACCTTTCTTCCTTCCTTTGCAACCAAACTTTTGTGTGATTTGGCCCAAACTGATCATCTATTACCTGAAGTCTATGTAAACAAGCTTCGAATTGATCATAAGATTCGAAATTCTGCGCACTCATGGCTGTCTGGATAGGATGAGGTAATTTGTGAATTAGTATCTCTATTAAATTACTTGTCTCAATAGGATTATCCATGAGGCTGTTTAAATATTTTATGTGTGCAGCAAAAGCAGTCATAGATAGACCGTGGCCTCTGTCATATCTGCATGTTATAAGGTGTGATAACAGCGCTCGTTGCTTACCTGACGACCAAAAAGTGGCTAGGAAATTATCGATGAAATCCTTCAATGAATTAAATTCAGCTAACCTGCTTCTAAAGTGAATTAGCGGTTCTTTTTGCAAACTAATTAGAAGCTGCATTTTCCAAGACTGCCATGGAATATTAGACATTGAATTAATAGCTTCTAGGTGCTGTATGAAAGCGCGGGCCTGAATACCAGAGTCAGAATTATCAAATACTGGTAGGTTAGATAATAATTGACTAATATTGACACTATTGTTGTTACCAGCCGGACATATATTAGCCATATCATTTTTTATTTGCTGACATTCGGCCTTAGTCTGAGCTAATTGTAACTTTAATTCGTTAATAACCTCAGATTGTATGCCCTCAGTCGATCTTTGGTTGACATCAACTTTCAACTGCCTAATTTCAGTGGTATGAGAAGTCTGCTTTTTCTCTATTTGTTTTAATCTTACATCGGATTGTGACAGTTTTTCATTCACCTGTGTGATTTCTTTTTCCATCTCCTTATTTTTGGTAACAAATTCTTTACCTTGTGAGAGGAGTTTTTCATCAAATTCTGTTCTCACCGTTTGAATTTGTTCATTGGTATGCTTCACAATTTCGGTGTTTTTTACAGCTATTTCTTTTTGTAGATTTTCAACGTTTTGTTTTAATTGCTGTTGAAATTCTTGCTTCACCTCCTCTATTTTCTTATCCAGTCGGTTGCACTGCTGAACTATTTCCGTTTTTAATTCTTCATTGCCTGCTTGTAAATTTGAAGCTGTTTGTTCAATCCTTTGAACCAAGTCAACCTTTAATTCTTTATTGATCTCCTCCTGCCTTATATTCTGTTGTTCAGCTATCTTTTCAGCTAATGCCTTGCATTGTTGACTTTGTAGTTCAGCCTGGCGTCTGAAGGCTTCGAGGATGACATTCACTGATGCAACTGACAGGGGCTCATCACCTGATAACGGCTGGTTGACTTCCTCCGCCTTGCTGGCAACAACAGCGTCCGGTGCCGGTTGGAGTGAGGCAAGTAGCAGGTGGCTATCATCTAGCTGTGTGGATGACAGACGCTCGCGGATACCTTGGTTAAAGTCGACCGAGGTGGTGCTCTCGACTGGTCTGGGAGGAAGTTCAGGCAAGGATGGAGTGTCCTCGGAAGGGGCACTGATGGTGGATTCGCTTTCAGCCATGATGGATTGTGGAAAGAGTCGGTGAAACAGTGCAGTGTAAAAGAAAATTGTGAAGTGTGAAGTGAAGTTCTTGAAATAATTTGGATGTCGAAATCAGGTCAGTCTGTTGTATTAGTAGCTCGTAGAATAAGCCCCCCACAACACGAAATAAAGACGAATATCGCGGTTACAAATAACATAAGAGAGACTTTGGCAACGTATTGTGCATTAGCGCTATTACAAAAACAATATAACAATAAAATAGTGCTAAATAAAATTTTGTCAAGCCTTATATAAGTGCTGAATAATTCCCCAAATATATTTGGATAACGAATATATATTGGTCAACCTGGAAAAATCTGCTTATTTTTTAGTAATATTAAATTACTACTGCGTTCCCTGGTTCGACCTCAAACACTCACACAATATTCAACTCTGATTGGATTTTACTATCAACTAAATCAGATGAGTAGATGAATTCGGTGGTAGATTGAAGTTCGCCGGATACACAGTATAATTTCTGAAAATAAAAAGCTAATTATCTGCCTCCAGGTGACCACAAATTTCCCTGTAAAGAAAGTAATTTCTGCACAAATTCCCCCACTCTATTACTGTCCCTGTTCGGGCGCCAATTCTGTGGAACCTTGTTTGGGGGGGGGGTGCGTCTTTGAAATTATAAATCTTGAATTTAATTTGTCCGGAAGCCGCAGTCGGTAGCAATGCTACACCTCGCATGGACGCCCCTCTCCCACTCAAAGTCACACAAGAATATCTGTCTTTGCCGGGCTGAACTGTGGGTCTTGAATGGGACAGCCACTATTATCGGCCACACAATCCAGTCCACCAAAGAAAGACTTTTAAAAAATAAATAGAGAACAAGTGAAATTATTCTCAAAGAAACCGATCCTCTCGAGAGCAAGACTCGGGCGCGGATCATGTAACTCTTGCTTGTTACACTCTCCCCCAAACTCCCACTACCGAGATGGATGGAACTAAAAATTTCTAGGACACACCAATATTATTTGCAAAAATGATTCCCTTTGCTGATGTAAGCGTTTGATTACCTGAAATGGATTATTCTTATAATTTCCAATCAGAGCTGAGGGAAATATGAAATTAGAACAACTGGTAATGACTGTATTGAATTTAATTGAATCTCGAGTTTGAGATTTTTCTTTAAAGTTATTATTAAATGAATAAATTGACAAAAACATGTATTTATAATTCTTGAATAATTAATTGGACTGGCTTTAAATATATTTAATAATTTCGACGAGTGTTTGAGGCTTCGCCTAAGGGTGTTATAGTCATGTGAGAGTTGTTGAAGGCAATTTACAATTGACACACCAGTAATAGACTTCAAAGCTCATTAATAAAATAAATAGCACATACCACTCGACTGGGCCCAATCTCACGCGCACAAGACTTCTTATTTTTCACTTTTTTCTTGGCTGCAGAAAGGAGTCATCAGGCGGACATCTTGAGTGGAACCTCGTGGTCGGTCGAATTTGAATAATTTGATTCCTGAGCTGTTGACTTTGTTTTGATACGGTGATCGAATTATTGCTTTCAACAGATTTTTTGGGGGATGCAGAAATTCACTTTAACAACACGGCTTGACATTTAACGTTAAAACATTAATACAAAAACAAATTGAGAGGGAGGTTTTTGCAACGGATCCTCTCCTCTGGGTTGCCAAAAATCGTCTCCTTTCTCCTCTGTCGGAAGGACAAAATTACTGAGGAGAAAGTCTACGTCATGAGGTGATCCTCCAATTAGACATGAGAAATAATTTTTCCACCAATAGAAAAAGGACACTCGTCTTTAAAGTCAGTGTGCCAAATGCCGTGACAAATTTTAACGGTGGAAAAGAGAAAAAATTAAATTAATAAATTAAATAACTAATAGGGTATGACATAAGCAGATTTTTCTAAGTTGACCAGAAGACAGAAAAGACAAAGATAATTCAACAATAAATTCAAAAGTGGAAACAGTACGAGTAAACAGCTGACTGATAAGCCGGCAATATCAAGAATTTTTCGGCAGCTAACCCTTTCGTTTTGTAAACAATTGCACTTCATCCCGTTCAAGTACATTCAATGAACATTTAAACAGGCAAATATTTATGTAAATTATCTACTTCTTAACTAATAAGTATTGAACAATAAATACATGTAAGTGCAGGAATTATATTTGATTTCATTCCACACCTCGTATTTTTATAAATTGTTGAGTGATTGGGCCAGGCGTATTTTGCACCGTGACAGTGTGTATGTGTACTACACAACAGGGCGTTGGCTTGTTATGTTATGACCAAGATGTCGAGAGATCCTGATTTGTCTTTATTAATACATTTAATAAACACATCATAACAATTCCATTTCATCAGTTATGAAGCCCTTCATTTTATCAGGTTATGGGCCCAGAACATTATTGTTATGAGAATTTAGTGTGGGCAGTACAAAATAAGGAAATGTGAATTGTTTGTGGTCAAGTACGTGAGGACGTGAGGAGGTTATCATGGTAGAGTATGGTTCAGTACGTGAGACATGGATAGACACGATTGTTTTTGTTTTATTTTCCCATGGTCGAAAATTATTGTTCTACAAAATGGATGGAAATACATCAAATTTAATAAGGTTGGAAGGAGCCAGCAACTGGTCTACATGGAAATTCCAGATGAGGGTCCTGCTGCGTGGCCTAGAACTGTTCAAAGTTGTTGATGGGATGGTGGTAAAAGGCCTATGGAAAATTTGTCAAATTGGGTGAGTAAAGATGCCAAAGCTCAAAGTCACATCATGTTGCGGATTTTGGAGAAATTGGTTGTTCATCTTATAAACTGTGAAATGTCTGCAGAAATGTGGACTAAACTACACAGTGTGTTTGAACGAAAGTCTACTGTGAGTGTGCATTTTTACTACAACAACGTTTTCTAAATTATAAGTATGATGGTGAGGACATATCTACATTGTTCAGTAAAATTGAAGAAATGGTGAATCAATTGAAACAGCTAGGTGAGACTGTGTCAGACAAGATGATTATTACAAAATTACTGATGACAATTTCGGATAAATTCAACCACTTCATATCAGCATGGGAGTTGGTTCCCACGGAAAAACAAACTGTCGATGATGTATTATCAAGACTGCTAATTGAAGAAGAACGTATTAGTAGCAGAACTGAAGAAGCTACAAAGGTTGCACTTACAAGTAATATGGGTAATGGTAACAAAAAGTGCTTCAATTGTGGTAAGTTGGGTCATTTCAAGAAAAATTGTAGATTTAAAAAACATGTCAATAATAATGATCAATGTGTATGCTACTATTGTAAGAAAGCAGGTCATATAATGAGTAATTGTCATTTTAAATTAGAGAAAGAAAAGAAAAGCAATGCTTTTATAGGAGCTGCAATGTTGGGTCATTTATCAAGTCAAGATTGGGTGATTAACAGTGGGGCGAGTGAGCATATGTGTAACAATCATAGCTATTTTGAAGAATTTTCCAAATTAACACAACCTCAGTGGGTAATTATAGGTGATGGGTCGAAAATAAGAGCTGTGGGTATAGGTGTTGTAAAGCTACATTGTTACAATAGACATGAATGGGTTCCAACAATGTTGGATAAAGTATTGTTTGTACCAGATTTGAAATTTAATTTGTTTTCTGTAAACTGTGCTTTGAATAAGGGGTATTCTATGGTGTCTAATAAAAATGAATGGAAATTTGTCAAAAATAATAATACTAGAGCTATAGGTGAATGGCAGGGTAAAATGTTTGTAATGTTATATAGTCTTCAAGATAATCTAAATGAGCCAGCTGTAGCTAACATTACAGAATTGAATTCAAAGCAGAGTCTGTCAGTCTGGCATGAACGCTTAGGACATCAAAATATTGTACATGTCAAGAAAGTATTGAAAAGAAATAACATACATTTTTCAGAAGATTTTGAACTTAATAATTGCACTGTTTGTTTTTAAGGTAAACAGTATAGATATCCTTTCAAGCTAAGTTCAAACAAAACTTTGCAAACATGTGAGCTGGTATATGTAGACTTATGTGGTCCAATGGAAGTCAAGTCATTGGGAGAATCTAGGTATTTCATGTTAATTAAGGATGATTTTTCACATTTTAGGGTAGTGTATTTTCTTAAAGAGAAAAGTGAAGTCTATGAAATTTGAAATTATCTCTTGCAATGTCAAAAAAGGTTACTGGTAATGAAGTAAACGTTTTAAGATATGATAATGGTACAGAATTTATTAATGAAAAGATCAATCAACTATTAAAGAGGGAGGGTATTGTTCATCAGAAAAGTGTTGTATATACTTCTGAGCAAAATGGGAAGGTAGAAAGAGAAATGAGAACTATTGTTGAAGCAGCTAGAACAATGATGCAGGCAAAATCACTTGATAAAAGGTTTTGGGCTGTAGCAGTCAATGCAGCTGTTTTCATTTTTAATAGGACAGGGTCTAGTACAATAGAAGGAAAAACTCCATATGAATTGTGGTCTAATAACACATTTAATATAAATCAATTGAAAGTTCTTGGGTCAGAGGTATGTTCCTAAAGAGAGAAGGCTAAAATGGGATGCTAAAAGTAGAAAAGGAATATTTGTAGGATATAGTGAAAAGTCGAAGGGTTATAGGATTTATGTGCATAGTACTAGAAAAATTGAAATTTTGAGAGATGTTATTTTTGTAATAATAATGATAAATTTGTTGAGATGGAACTACCAAAATGTGAAAATGACATACAACTTCCAGAGAAGGTGGAAATTACTGAACCTGATTGACAGAAATAAATGAAAATCTGAAGGAGGTTTGTGAAAATTCAAATGTTGTATCAGAAGTAAATGGAAGGCCATCTTGTGAGAAGAGATTACCAAAGAAATATGATGATTATTTGTTATTGAGTTACAGTGAAGCTATTACAGGGAATGATAAAGAAAAATGGAACTCAGCTATAGATGAGGAAAAAGATTCATTACTTAAAAATAAGACTTGGGAAGAAGTAGATACTGAAGTTGTAAATAATTCGAAAGTTATAAGTAGCAAATGGGTGTTTACAGTAAAAGAAAATGGTCGTTATAAAGCTTGTTTGGTAGCTAGAGGATTTGAACAGGAGAAAGGTATATAGACTATGAAGAGACTTATAGTCCTGTCATAAGTAATTGAGCTTTGAGACTTATTTTTAGTGTTGCTGCTAACAAAGGATATGAAATTTTCCAATTTGATATCAAAACAGCCTTTCTATATGGAGAAATAGATGAAGTTATTTACATGTATTTACCAGAAGGCTTTGAAGGTAAAAGATATGTCAAGCTTAACAAAGCATTGTATGGTCTTAAACAAGCTCCTATGAAATGGAACCAATGTTTCTCTAAATGTCTATCAGATGAGGGTTTTAATTGTTTGAATATTGAAAGATGCATTTTTAAGAATAAGGACAACTCTGTTATTTTAGGTTTGTTTGTAGATGATGGTATAATTATAGGTAGTGATAAGCAAAAAATGAATAATCTATTGCAAAAATTGAGTGAAAGGTTTGAAATTAAGGTAGATTACAATCCAAAATACTTCTTAGGTATGTCTATTGAAAGAGATGATGAAGGAATAATGTTAAAACAAGACAAATATGCCAAACAGGTCATTGAAAAATTTAATATGAATAATGCTAAGGCCTCTGATACTCCTATCAATAGTCAAAGCAATAATGTAGATAACAATAGTGAAATTCTCAAGTCAGGTGATTGTTATCCCTATAGAGAAACTGTTGGTAGTATTTTGTATTTGTCAAATAAGACAAGGCCTGATCTGTCACTTGCAGTTTATATTGAAAGTAGAAATTTGGAAAACCCATTCAGCAATGACAAACTTGATATGAAACAAAACGTTGAGATACTTGAAGGGGACAATAGATAAGGGTATTAAATTTTATTCAAAAGTTGAAGATAACAATCTAGTAGCCTACTGTGATTCCAATTATGCAGGGGATGTGGGAACTAGAAAAAGTACTACTGGGTATGTTGTTTATTATTCTGGAGGGCCAATTCCATGGTGTTCAAGAAAACAACCTATAGTGGCACTGTCAAGCACAGAAGCAGAATATATAGCTGCTGCTGACTGTGTTGAAGAATTGTTGTATTTAAAATGTTTAATTCAGGAGTTGACAGATGAAAATGTAAAAGTGAATCTGAAGATGGATAATCAGAGTACCATGAAATTGATAAATAATGGAATTTTTAATAGAAGAAGCAAGCACATTGATGTGAGGTATCACTTTTTTATGGAAAAATTGAAGGAAGGTAAAATGGATATTTTATATGTAACCACTCATGAAAATGTGGCTGAATGTTTTACTAAACCTCTAGGAAAAGATAAATTCAAGAAACATTGTGAAAGTCTAGTAAAGTGAGATGAAAGTTATTTGTATTAAGTTTTTTTGATAGTTTGTATTTCTTTCTTTTGTCATGATTATCTTTGTTTTGTTTCCTATCTATTAATGGTTTACAATTTATAATTAAGGGATGGTGTTAAATATATAGTAATTGTAAATCTATTATCAGTTTAATTTAACTGTATTGGTACAACTGATTTGAATGTCCTCTCTATGTGTGTATGTGTAGGCTACTACACAACAGGGCGTTGGCTTGTTATGTTATGACCAAGATGTAGAGAGATCCCGATTTTTCTTTATTAATACATTCAATAAACACATCGTAACAATTACATTTTGTCAGTTATTAAGCCATTTATTTTATCAAGTAGGCATATTAACAGAGCTTCAGTTCAGATAGATTCAAAATTTCATGGAGTTGTTTGAAAACAAATATAAATTTTCTCACTTTATTTTTTAAATAATTAACATGTGCAGACCAGTTCATGGAGCTATTGAAAACAACTCCTAAGTATTTATAAGATTCTACTTTTGCAATACTCCCACATTGGCAATCCATTGTGTTCAGAATACCACATGTGTGCAACTTCAAACTTTCGATGCTAATGTTCAAATTGGATCTTAGAGCTATGGGCATAAATTTAGTTTTAGACACATTAACAGTCAGAGAGTTCTGATCAAACCATTTCTTGATAAGAGATAGGTCTCTTGTTGCTGATTCAGTAACCTCCTCCCAATTTGAACCATCAAACAAAATAGCTGTATCATCAGCAAATAAATATAGTTTTCCAGTGATGTTGATATGGGCCAAATTATTTATGTAAATGAGGAGCAGGGGCACCACCCCATAGTCTATTGATAACTCAGAACTCTCTACACCATTAACAACCACAACTTGTTTTCTCTCAGCCAAATAGCTTATAAACCATTCTAATGTTTTACCACTGATGCCAGTCATTTCCAATTTCAGAATCAGTTTCTCTCTGTCCAAAAAGTCAAAGGCTTTGGCTAAATCTAAGAAGGCCAGTAGACTCCATCTATTATTATTCATAAAATTATTTATATCTTTATTTATATTGAAAAGGGCATCGGTGATATTCCTATCTCTTCTGAATCCATATTGAAAATTTGTTAGAATGAAATTGTTTTCTAGGTAATACACTAATTGTTCTTTAACAACTTTTTCAATAATTTTTGAGAAAACACTGAGAAGAGAAATTGGTCTATAATTTGAATTATCAGTAGCATCAGATGACTTATACAATGGAAACACCTTTGCTTTTTTATAAATTGTGAGAAAAATACCAGAAATAATTCTCAGGTTGGCGATGTGTAGTATGCGGGCTTTACAAGTAACTGAGCATTTTCTTTTAGTAGGGAAGCAGGAAGTCCATTGCATCCAGGTGCAGAGCCCCCACATAAGCTGTCAATATGTCTTAGTATGTCATCTTCTGTAACTCTAGCAAGTTGAAAGGTTGAATCCGCCATAAAATCTCGGTCATTGACTACCAATGGTTCACTAGGGTCAATATTATTTGCAAAATTATTTCCAACACTAGAAAAATATTTATTAAAATCATTAGCAACCCCTAGCAAAACTTTTTCATCAATTTCATGGGAACTTTTTTTGTGTATTTTTCAGTTGGAAATTTATCTTTTGATTTATTCCTTCCAGCTATCTCATTTAAAATTCCCCAAAATTGTCGTGGATTATCATTACATTCATTAATTCTCTGTCTATAGTATTGCTGTTTCTGAAACTTTATCAAGGAGGTCAGTCTGTTTCTATAAGATTTAAAATAGTTTCTGAGATATAAATTGAAAGGTTGTTTGGTTATAACAACTTATTATTACTGGTGAGTTGAAATATTTTCAAATTCTCATCTTGCATTCGCTTGAATTTCTTGATGGCATCTATACCTAGTAATAAATCATTGGAAAAGTTATCATTTTTAACAACGTAGGTTGTAATATAATCCGTAATATTTCCAATACGAAGTGTAATTCTAGCCCGGGCTGAGGTGAAATTAAGTCCACTGATATAGTTTTCAACACCCCTCTTTGCTCTATTAATTTCAACTTCAGCAAATCAGCAATTTGTTGATTTATTAATGTTACATTTGAGCCACTATCATAAATAGCCTGAATGATATTATTATCATTTACAATAACATTCAATTTTATCAACGGATTTAACTTCGCCCGGCTTTCTAGTTTAAAGATTCTGAATCAAGGTTGACTTTATATACTTCTGATAAATTTATTCTGGGTTTGTCAGCAACAGCATTTCTGTTACGACATTCAGATAATGGATGGTAACGTTGGCACAAATAGAATATGGTTTGCTCTGATTTTCATCTTTTAGTTGAGCCACATTTTTTTACTGGATTAGTTACTGGATTTGTATTTAACCTTGGATTAGGGAGTTTTTCTTTGCTCCTAGTAAATATGTCCTCTAATCGATGGAGTTCTGAATATAATTTCTCAACATTGCTAAGCTCTTCTCTATCAAGCTTCTCCTGAGCTTCAATTGGTAAACCGAAAACAATGTGGTTAATGCGTGATATCTCTGTACCTCTGGGCTCTACTTCTAGACATAGCCTTTCCTTTGTAAGCGCGTAATCGACGAGGGAACCGCCTAAATATTTGTACTCAAAGGCTCTCTTGACAAGAGACCAGCCTTTATCAACAAAAACATTAAGGAAAGAACCCTTCCACATCACCCATGAATCATTTAAACCTATCTTCTTTAAATTAATTTCGTACCAATCTTTTTCAGGGCCATTGACAAGATAGAAACGTAACGCTTGAATTTTAAGATTATCGGATTTTATTTTGAATTGGTCACACTCTTCCTCGAACCTACGTAACCGTTCCATCGGATCCCATAATTTTTTATCAAATCTTTCTAAAATAAACTTTTGCTCAATATTTTGTATTTTGCTCATTTCATTTTGTTCCGAATATATTTTCAATTGTGTATCTAATAGTCGAATACGATCTTCCAATGTTGACTGGAGAGGTTCGATAGATCGAAATGGAACCTTATGTGGAACCAATTCCTCCAATGGTAACTCTCGAAAACAAACATTAGATGATTCATCAAAATATTCTTTTTCAATATAGCCCTCGATCTTAACAGCTACTGTTCTATACCCATTTAAATTTTTTATAGCATACATAGCATTATTTATAGGTTTCTTACTCGTTAGAACTGTGTGAATCTTCAAGTCATTGGAGTCTTCAGGCAATGAATACCAAGTTTCCTTGTCAGTTGAAATGCATTGAATTACAAAGTCTTTCTCAGTTTTCTTCAAAATTCGAACGATTAACTGGGTCATCTTCTTACTAATTGAGATCTTGTAATTTAATTTATAAGATAGTTTGAACGTGATTTATTCATTAAAAACAATAAAGAATTAAATTACATGTATTTACAATAGTAAGTGAAGTTAAACAAGTAAGCCATGAAATCTGAATGATGGGTTACTCATGAAAATAACAAAATAATAAACAGAGGTTGCTAGGATTTAAAGATAAGAATAAGTTATTTACTTAATTTATCTCTTTTTCTGATACATTTAATAAGACTAGTAGTAATCCAGGGTTTAAGTTTATTCAGTCTATTTCTAATCATGCATGTTTTGTAAGATTTAATGAGAATATTTCTTGTCACACTATCAAAAATTGATGCGCTGTCATTGACATTGCCAGCCTGCAGGACAGTCTGCCAGTCTTGCTTTTTTTTAGAAGAGAAGTGAAGGTAGATCTGTCTAAGTAATTTTATGTATTTGTATCTTCTATATAAATAAAATTAGAGTTTTGTCTGTACATTTATCAGAATTATATATTTTTTGGTTATTTTTACGTTTTATACATCAAATAAGCCGAAAATAGTCTTATCTCACTTTCTGTCTGTCTGTCACGGCCCCAAAGGCATTTTACGCGGCCTTCTCCTCAAAAACGAGAGCATCGATCGGGATTTTAGTTATTGAACAGTATTGATCACTTTATTGGCAATGTCTTTAGCTATAAAAAACTAAATTAACTTTTTTTTTTAACAGAGTAATAAACGTTTAAAAACCAAGTATTTTGCGATTTTGGATACATTTTACGCGGCCTTCTCCTGATAAACGAGAGCATCGATCGGGATTAAAGTTATTTATCAGTATTGAAAACCTTTTTGACAATGTCTTTAGCTATTAAATACTGAATTAACTTTTTTTTAAACATAATAATAAACGTTTAAAAACCAAGTATTGTGCGATTTTGGATACATTTCTTCTAAGTTTTATCTATATAAATAAAATTAGAGTTTTGTCTGTACATTTATCAGAATTATATATTTTTTGGTTATTTTTACGTTTTATACATCAAATAAGCCGAAAATAGTCTAATCTCACTTTCTGTCTGTCTGTCTGTCTGTCTGTCACGGCCCCAAAGGCATTTTACGCGGCCTTCTCCTGAAAAACGAGAGCATCGATCGGGATTTAAGTTATTTATCAGTATTGAAAACCTTTTTGACAATGTCTTTAGCTATAAAAAACTAAATTAACCTTTTTTTTTAACAGAATAATAAACGTTTAAAAACCAAGTATTGTGCGATTTTGGATACATTTCTTCCAAGTTTTATTACCACATAAGAATAAGAACAAATCACGTAATTTATCATGATATATCAATCAGCTGTTCTCAAATATAAATGGTGGGCCCTTCACGGCGTTATTTACGCTGTCTGCAGACTTGTGTAGTCGGAGCATTGCAGTCTTTTAGGAAACATATGTCTGGTGAATCAAAGCTCATCTTATGTTTTATCAATTATTTCTTTGTTAAAAAAAAAAAAAAATTTCTAATTTAAATTTATCAAAACAAAAATGAACATTTTAGGAAGGTGCGGTTTGTGCTAGGCTCTTGGGAATTCGCCAGGTAGCACTATTATTACTACATAAGAACAAATCACGTAATTTATCATGATATATTAATCAGCTGTTCTCAAAAAATATTCTCTCCGATACCTGTCACTGAATTGCTGACGTTCTAAGTTGTTTACTAAGGGCCCGTTCACACAATACAGTTTTTGTGCGGTACAGTAAATTTGCTGTATCAGTTATTTTGCAGTGCTTTCGTTTGCATGTACATTTCATATTGTATGTTCACACAATACTGTTTCGACTGGATCCAGTAAAAAAGCTGTTCTAGCCGATTTCTACATTCGGTTTTGTCTTCAAAAACTGTATCACTAAAATCAGCTGTACCGCAAAATAACTATCCGTATCCGGTGGCACATGTATTGTACCGGTAATGGATATGTTCAAACGATACGCTTATTACGCTGGAAGCGGATTGGGGGATGCCTCCTAGATATAGGTGGTACCGGGGAAATGAAATACCCGGGGTGGGCCAAAACCAGCATAGAAACTGCTGCCTTGCAGATGGAGGTCAATGGAAATCCAAAGGCTAGGTGAAGAAACCCCAAATAGAAAATTGACTGCTGCCTTGTAGTTCAGCATTGGTTTGTTAAAGGCTAAGGAAGGAAACCTGAAAAAATTCCCTGGTCCTCCAGGTTGGGGGTTGGATGTGGGGCTAACTCCCCCACTCCATAAAAAAAACATTTGTTATGGAAGCACAAAATGATAGGAACGGACGGCCGTCAAGGAATTTAGTAAAGGAACAGACATTTAAACGATGGCTGGATAGGGACCGTTGGCGACAATTACTAGTGCAGGCCAAGACCCGTCCTGGGTTGTAGGGCCACTGAAGAAGAAGAAGAAGGAAGCGCAATGGAAGAAGGAGAAGAGCACAGCAATAAGCAGTAAAGCCGGACCGTGTGAACATCACAGTACAGTTGACGCCGTACAGTAAAAAAACCGTACCGCAAAAAAACTGTATCGTCTGAACGGGGCCTAAGCTGCTAACAACTTCATGATCGTTGCTATAAAAAAAGCCGAAACATATTTAGTCTTATTTCTAAACATAATCCGTACGAAGGACGGGCAAAATAGCTAGTTACCACATAAGAACAAATCACGTAATTTATCAATCAGCTGTTCTCAAATATAATCTGAATGGTGGGCCCTTCGCGGCGTTATTTACGCTGTCTGCAGACTTGTCTACTCAGAGCATTGCAGTATTTTAGGAAACATATCTGGTGAATCATCTTATGTTTGTTTCATCAATATTATTTCTTTGTTGAAAAAAACAAAATTTTCTAATTTAAATTTATCAAAACAAAAATTAACATTTTTGGAAGGTGCGGTTTGTGCTAGGCTCTTGGGAATTCGCCAGGTAGCACTATTATTACCACATAAGAACAAATCACGTAATTTATCATGATATATCAATCAGCTGTTCTCAAATATTCTCTCTGATACCTGTAACTGAATTGTTTACGTTCAAAGTTGTTTACTAAGCTGCTAAACTTCATGATCGTTGCTATCAAAAAAGCCGAAACATATTTAGTCATATTTCTAAACATAATCCGTACGAAGGACGGGTAGCTGCTAGTCAGATATATTATTAGATTTACAGTCTAGTTCAATTTGTAATGCAATGCAGTAGTGATCTGTAATGTGACTATGCACGACTGCAGCCCGCACACGATCATAGTTTAGTAAAACCATGATCAATGCAGGACACACTGTCACAAGTCACACGAGAAGGCTTATCAATGCAGCAAACATATCCCGCCTCTGATAAAATATTTAAGTATCGTTCACCTCTGTTGTCTGTATTCAATATATTTAAATTAATATCACCCGCAATAATATTTGACGAGTTTTTCGAGATTGTAACACAATAATGTTCTAAATGGTCATGAAATAGATCAATGTCGCTGTCGTGAGTTCTGTACAGAGCAAGTAAATTAAAGTGTCTACCGTCGCAAGTCCATTCCAACGTCAAACCGAAAACATCACCTAGCGCCACTTCGCGAGACCTAACAGACAACGACTTTCTTACAAAAATTATTGTACCATCATTCCGGTTCCATTTCTGATTAGTCGCTATCAAGTCAAATCCCTCGAGCGGCGCAATAACAGTCGTGTCGCCCATGGTGGAATGATACATGGGTGTGCTCGTACGCATGGGGGCGGGGCCATTGCCCAGGCATTGACGTCAGTCTGGAAGCAAATCGCCAGACGCTCGGATTCGTATCCTCATTTACCGTGATATGATGGGATGTTTCAACTTAAACTAATTTAGGAATTTTAAAAACTAACAGCTCTATCATTCCATGAAATGAGTCTGAGTAAACGAATGACTCGCTTTGCTCGTGTCCCAACTTAGATCTCACTCGTGGCTTTTAAAAGCAGACAATACAATAATTGCATGAACTACAATTTCCAATTTACTGTCAACATTTGCAAATAAAGTATTAACTCATCTCAATTGCAAAATCTGTGCGCGAATTTTCAAGTCTCAAGTCAAAAAATAATAAATTATTTAACTGGCTAATAATAATAATAATATTAATAGACTAATAAAAATACAATTATAATAATATAATAGACAAATAATAATACATTAATAATATTATTAATAATAATAATAATGATAATTATGATGATGATGATAATAGACTGATAAGCTAAAAATAATAATATAATAAACTAATTTTAATAATCATAATAATAATAATATTAATAGACTAATAAAAATACAATTATAATAATATAATAGACAAATATAAATAATATTATTAATAATAATAAGAATAATGATAATAAATATGATGATGATGATAATAACCTAATAAGCTAATAATAATATAATAGACTAAATTTAATAATCATAATAATAATACATATAATAATAATAGACAAATAATAAAAATAATATAATAGACTTATAAGCTTATAATGATAATAATAATAATAATAATAATAATAATAATAATAATAACAACAACAATAATAATAATAATAATAATAGACGAATAATAATAATAATAATATAATAGACATATAAGCCAATAATAATGATAATAATAATAATAATAATAGTTATGATAATAATAATAATAATAATAATGATGATGATGATGATAATAATACTCATAATAATAATAATACTAATAATACTGTAACAATAATAATAATGCCTGATGATAAAAATTGTTTCAAATTGTCATTATTATTACCCATTGACGGGTTGAAACCAGTAGCAATTACCGATTTTTGGATACCATATGCAGGAAATTTCGCCTTTATTCATACAATAATCATTACATTTATCGATTTCGTAAATATCAATCAGTTTAATAAACATCAGCTATAAATAAAATCAGTTTAATAGACATTTCTCCATACTGGGGTGTTGTGACTGGCGCGCGGTGCATCCTGAGTGACGTCATGCGCTAACGTAGCCAGTTTTCGTTCTCCGCATGAGCACACCCTTGTATCGTTCCACCATGCGTGTCGCCATGCCAGGTCTCCGTTAACACAATTATATCGAATTTAATCTCCATTGCCTCTACACTAATCAAAAAATCATCAAAATTCTTTAAGAAACTTTTGATATTCTGTTGTAATATATTTATATTATTTTTGTCCATTGAAAAAACATTGATAAGTTCAGTATTGTATAAAACTTCATTGCAATAAACATTTTGAAAATTATCAATCTCAGAGAAAAACATTTTGACACCCTCGGCCACCCTGCCCACCCCCTCACGTTCCTCTTGTAACCCAGACATTTCAAACACTGTAAACCAAACCCATAAGAATTATAATTGGAAATTAAGCTACTGTAGTAATAAAATAGCTTGAATTTTTCCCAAAAAACCATACTATTCGTGTGCGTATGTAAATCTATTTATACGCTTCTACTTAAGCGCACTCAAATTAAACAAGACATGTGCTACAGAAAAAATAATAAGACACAATAATAACATATGTTAATAAGAAAAATAATAAAAAGTAGAAGATGATAAAGTTAAAAGAAGAATGAAAGAAAATAAGAATCTGCCAGCATTTTTCGGTTTTGATAAGATAAACTCTTTTTGTTATTGTTATTATTGTAGAACAGGGTGGAGCTTTACTGTGATCACTGGGCAGAATTATTCTGATCTAGTGAAACAAGATAAGAATTTATATAATCTCCAATAATTATGACACGTAACAAATCTAAACCGCATTTATTCATCTTGTGTTATTTGATTTTAAATTCTAAAAAACGTTATGCTTATAATACTTTAAATTCCTCTCAAAGCCGCACGTATACAAAAGTACAATCATAGGAAAAGTGTAGTTTAAATGAGATCTCTACATATTGTCAATTGCAACGTACATCAGAGAAAAGTTAATAATAGGATAATATCCAGTTTGTAGACACCGTTCCAAATAATCTCTTGAAGATTTTTTTTTGCAAATTGAAAGAATTTTTTTATTTAAGGCGCCTTCTTCAATAAATCGAGACATTCATAAATTAAAATCATCTCTTAAACCCTCATGAAATGCACTCTTAAAACTCCAATAATCTTCATAATACATTCAAAAAACACACTTGCTTGATTTGAAAATTCTTATAAAGAATATGCATATAAGATGTAACAAAAAATTGGAAAAAAATTAAATGAGTTGAAAAAATGAATAAAATGAAAGACAAGACAAACACAAAGAAGTTATCGTGATACGTGTGAATTTATTTTCATAATTAGAGCTATGTGAATGACTTCAAGCAAGCAGGCTATGGAATAGTAAAACCGTTATAAAGACTTTTCATGTGAAATAACAACACAGTTCGTCATGGAACAAGAAATCCAGGAAGTTATAAAGACTTTGCTTGGATACGATATAATTCCTCTAATAATATCATGAATATTATATTTATAAACAATTTTATCAACAATTACTAAATAACTGTCTAAATTCAACGCTTTGTAATTATTTTGTACACATTTGGCAGTAGCCTATGTATTTTTATATAACAATGCAAAAAAAAAAAATGAAAAAAGTTACCGGTATTCCAACACCTGCACACAAATAGTATGAAGAGTTGTTTATAAACTACCTGTATTATGCATAGTCTATTTCAATTCCAAGTCACTCTCATCTCTCACCCAGACCGCCTTGTCGTCCTCCTGGACCCTGATCATCACTCGACCATTTGTCACCCAGACAAACACAATCTTAGATGTCTTCTTCAGCTTACGCGCTTCCGCGAGTAGGTACTTATTGTAGGGAGAAAGATGTTCATTGAGGAAAACTGATTTTTTTGGTAAATCTTTGTTAATGTCTCTGGTGCTCAACCCCTCATTCTTCCTCTTAAAAGCCGAAATCCAGACTTCTCTTATAGACAACGATAGAAAGCGCACGATAATAAGTGGTGTTTTCTTCGATGGAACCCGATGTGCAGTAGAAATATCGGACCTGTTGTAAGAGATTTGCAGGGCTTTCGAGATGTCCTCCAAGATGCTATAGATATCTTTATTCTTGGAAATAGGAATACCCGCAATGTCAACGTTATTCTTACGTGAGTACTGTTGTAATTCACGAATTTCTGATTTAAGTTCCCAATTCTCTTTCACTAAATTCTTGGCCGTTTCGTCAATCTTGTCGCTCTTTGATTAAAGCTGCTGATGGTTAGAAGTAAGGGCTTCAAAATCTGATTTAAGGCTGTCGTTTCTTGTATGAAGTGACGATATTGACGATTCGATCGCCACTATTTTTTCGTCCTGCTCGTCAAATCGCTGTATAAGATTAGTTTCAACAGATTTAATAGCCAGAAGAATTGACGTAGTACTCGAATCGGAGTCATTGTCATCTAACGTGCTATTACCACATGAATCATAAGTTCAGGATGCTTTTTTATTTCCGAGTTTCTTGAACTTGTCCATTGTTTGCAGCTTTGTACAAGTAGGATGAAACGATTTTTTACAACTCACGCACAAAATACAGTCACTTGCATTTCCCAAGGAAAGATCACACGAGCTACACACTGACATTGTACTGTATTTGATTTATCAGAATAAATACTATTTGTTCACAGCTAAATTCAGGTTATGTTGAAATATCGATTAGCGTTAGCAACAATAATTCAGTTAGAACAGGAAAACGAGAGAGCGCACAACAACGAGAGGGCTTATCAACAGCGATAAATTAATATTAGTAATAAATATTATTTGAAAATTTGTACATAGGCAATCAACATGATAATATGTAACATCAATTAAAAGTATTTCTTAGAGTTCTTGAATCATCATAATTACGATTTTCTTGATAATTTATATTGTTAATAAAGTAATATGCTGTCGAGTTCAGTGATGGAGTAATGAGAGCATGAGAGACTGATATAGAATAACACAAATAAACACAATAAAAAAAATAAATGGAACCTGGCGTGATTTTAGCGTCGCATTAACTGTGGAATAAGTTGATGAACGTCGGGTCGCTGCTCCAGTCTGCTGCTCTGCTCCTTGCAATGCCGCCGTCCACCTCCGATAGACCTCCTCCGCAGCCGCCGCCAGAAATTCACGCCGCGCGATTCACGTTTCGAGTAATTCAGAACTGCTAGCTTAAAATCTAGTTTGACTGGGATTGTCTGTAACACCCGACCGGACTGCGAGCGCTGGAACCCCCGAGGGGTTACGTTGGATCCAGCCACTAGTGTTCTTCATTGTAGCGCTAATTGAAGACTGTCTTAGGTTCACTTTGCCACCCTAGAAGAATACTTCCTCTTTTCCATATCAGGGTGGTCGAATTGTCCCCGCCGCTTTCCTATTGGTTGGATTCAAAGGGTTAGTAACTCTCTTACCACTAAACTCCCGACTACTGATTCATCCTGTCAATTTGAGTTTACGTTAATGATTTGGTGATTGTTATTGCCTACTAATTATTGTGATGCTAAAACACGTAAGTCGCAAAAAATGCAGATCATCAACTGCAATAGCAGAATAGTAAAAATTACAGCTGCCTAAATCAGGCCTTCGAGCCTAAATTGAAATTCTTCTCGTCTGGGACGAACTATGAGAGGGAAAAAGAAGATACTAATATCACCAATCCATCATCCAATATTATCTTTGAATTTATTATCAAATACGAGCAAATTTAAGACTGATTTTCAAAATGCAAATATGTACAATTTTCAAAGAGGGGATTTTTTTTAACTTATATCGTTTATTGTCCTCATTGACATGGGAGTCAGTTTTATCAGCTAAGGATGTGAATGAGGCATTGAAAAGATTTTATGACATACTATATTTTTGTCTCGACTTCTAAATTAAAAAAAAAAAAAATGATCGCGTGGCTCTAAATATCCTGTCTGGTACACTCCAGAGGTAAAATCTAAATTAAAAGTTAAATACATGTTCAGGAGAAAGTTTGGTAAGACGGGGTTAATGAAGTACAATGATGAATTTAAAAACATTAGGTTTGAAGTGAAATGGTTGATCAAGTCTGCATATAGGAATTATGTAATCAGCACTGAAAATACTTTGAAGGATGATCCTAAAAATTTTTGGGATTTTGTGAAACAAAATAGATCTTCAAATAACGATAATATTGCGGAGTTTACACAAAATAATGGATAATCCATCACTTCTGCTTTTGCCGAATACTTTAGTTCAGTATTTGATACAGACAAGCCGTTGGATGTGGATGAAGCACTCAAGTCACATATTATGAGTGGTGTTCAGTGTTTGAATATTCTGTCAATCACGTTGAAAGATGTTGAAGATGCTATTCATAAACTCCCCAATAAACGGTCATTTGACCCTGATTATGTCCCAAAATTATATTTTTAAGGGTTGTTCCGAGTTTCTATTGAATCCACTGTGTCATATTTTCTCTCCCATTTGTTTTTCTTGCAAATTAAGAAACAATGAACTGAACCATGTTAATGAATTTTCTGATTTAGGTATTCTCATAAGTGATGATCTATCATTTACCAATCATATAACTAAAATTGTAAAAAATCTTCTAGTTTATTAGGGCTTATTTCCAGAATAGGTAGAGTGTTTAAAATATAGATTCTTTGATATCTATATCTATATAATCGAAATACCACTGACTGACTCACTCACTCATTCATCACAGATTCTCAGGAACCACTCGACCAAAAACGATAAAATTTGGTACACGTATTCAGTAGGGGGACTAGACGCGTGCTAAGAAAGGGTTTCAAAATTTGCCCCAAAATGGGCCCAAAATTGGAGATTTTTGAAAATTTAGGTGACAACAATTTCTAGAGAACCATAAGGTCAAATCAGATAAAATTTGGTATTCATGTTAAGTATCGGCCTTAGATGTACCTTGGAAAAAAGTTTCAAAATTAGCCCCAAAATGGGCCCAAAATCGACGATTTTTGAAAAGTTTGGTGATAAACAGCCAAATATTTTGAAATTTGCACTTAACAGATGTCATCAACCTGGCATAATAACATTTCATCATACCCAGTCATATGTTTCCCACATAATGCAAGGCTCCGACTGTATGGTAGCCTACATGCAAAGTGCAAAGTCTTTTGCTGTTCAAAGACAGTGTAAATAACGCTGCTAAGGGGTCTGCCATATGATTAAAAACGGTTGACTTCTATCAGCTGTTCCTTTAAGCTGTTTGGCTGGCAAGTTCAGTAGGTTAGGTCTATTAATGAATGATAATTTGTTTCAAACAAAGCAAACTTAACCCGAGCTACCAAAATAATTTCAATAGCTAAAAGCCAACGTTTATGAAAATTAAAAAAGTAGCCGAGCTGCCTGTTAGGTCAAGTACAATAATTTTTAATATTAGTACAATATTGCTCGGTACAACTTTGCTGGAGCCAATTAATCGCGCATTTTTTTTTTTTTGTAGATTCGTCTTGGAGACTCCATTTAAGGAGTATAAGACAAGTCAGATCAACAATATTATACACTAGATACCATAATTACTTCAATTAGTTGAGGTGAGGCTTAATTTTGATGTGAAAGGAACTCTTGTACACTATAAAAAGCTTTATCAACTAAATATTTCTTCAATTGTTTTTTAAATATTTCTATATTTTCAAGACTCTTCAAAAACTGTGGTAGCTTGTTGTAGAATTTCCTACCAATATAACTAGGTTTTTGTTTGAATAAGCTACTATTGTGACTCACCAAGTGATAATCTCCTCGGCTTCTTGTATTATAATCATGTACATCAAGATTTTGGTTAATATCATTCGTTTTTACATATAAAGTAGCTTCATACACATATAAGCAGGGTACAGTTAGGAGACCAAGTCTCTTGAACAACGGCCTACATGAATCTAATCTATTTACTCTTTCTATACACCTAACCGCTTTCTTTTGGATCTTAAACACCCTATCAAGATTTTGTTTTGATGAATTACCCCATACTAAGATAGCATACCTAATATGTGACAGTAAGAGCCCATGGTAAGCTGTAAAAAGTAACTTTTTGTCATTCAATCTAGCGAGATGTCGCAGGACAAATACCCCAGATGAAATTTCACAACATATTTTCTCAATGTATGGAGTCCAGGTCAATCGTCTATCCAACATAACTCCTAGAAATGCAATTTTTTCTTCCTGGTCTAATTGATTATCGTTTACAAACACGTTTATAGCCCTATCTTCATTAAAATTATGTTTGTTTTCGAATTGAAGGTATTGGCATTTTTTACTATTTATAGTTAATTTCAACTGATTTAAAAATTGGACAATGGACTGCACACCTATATGGGCACTTATTTCTAAATTATCTAGAATGGAATTGCTGAAAATGAGTGATGTATCGTCAGCAAATAAGAGGGCTCTACCACTAATTAATTGCATGCATCAGACTGCTAACATCGTTCTCCGAGTATTTGTGAATTTCAACCAACGCTCAAATCGAATAAATATCAGTTCTTATAAGAACTCTGACCTATCAATAGTTAGGTTTACAAAGAAGTATTAAGGAATTAATAAAATACTATTTGTAACAGTACATGAGCCTGAGAATTTTTGTGTAAATAGGTATTGATCAGAAAATCAACAAAAAATTAGTTGTGAAATTAATTTACCATAGATTAACGATTTTGAAAATTTAGGTGATTATAATTTCTCAAGAACCACAAGGCCAAAAAAGTTCAAATTTTCAGCTGGGGGGCTAAACACGTGAAAAATAGGGTTACATGATTCATCTCAAAATTTAGGATTTTTGGAATTTAGTTGATCACAATTTCTCAAGAACCTCAAGGCCACATGGAGTGAAATCTATATCTATATAATCGAAATACCACTGTTTGATTAAGACCCTAGATGCATACTAAGTAATGGTATCAAAATTCTCCCCAAAATCACCTATTTCTGTAAATTTATCTAATCACAATGGAAATTAGTTGGACCCCCCGGGGGGTCCAGGGGGTGGAGCCCCCTGGCTAGACGGTTAAGGCGAGCGAAGCGAGTCTGCCGGCTAGTCATTACATAATTCTCTAATTCGCTCTAGACTTGAATTTGCATGTGTTGTGTGGTCACCTGTGCAAGGTGTGTGGATTGATATGATGGAAAGAGTACAGAAAAAATTCTTGCGCCTTTTATATTGTAGCGAATATGGTGTTGGAGTGAGTGGAGAGGAAGAAGGCACAGTGGTTCTTGGCGTTATCTGCTATGTAAATGTTTACTTTTAAGCAATTAATTATTCTGCTTTTGACACTTTTATAGTGTTTACTTGGTAATTTGTAGAATGTTCTAGTTGTTTGATTAGACATCAATGGAATCTTTTCGAATATTGTAGAAAGTGCTAGTTTCCTTGATTTATTTATTTAGAAGATGATAGAAAAATGTAGAAATTGCTCGATATTTGAAAAACCTATTTAAGGCGAACGCATTTGTGTAAATTAGTTCAGTTGTCATGTCTGTAATTCGTCATGATAAACAAGTGTGACAGTTAAGTAGTTCAGTTATTGTTCTACGTTGATAAGTGGCAGTAGTGACAGTTCCCGTTAATACAGACAGTACAATCCCGTTGGCGCTATTACAAACCATATAAGGAACTTTTATTGTCTGTAGTGATAATTCTCTTGACAGTTCAATAGTGATAATTCTTTTACCTATTACTTGTGCTACATAAGTTAATTATTGTTCTTCCTTGACGATTCTTTTCGAATATTATTGACAGTTTATTGTACAGTTATTATTTAATATTAGATCGGCCTTTTGACATTTAGTGATTGATTTTCGTTCAGTTTATTGAAAACTCATTATCAGTTAAACAATATCGTTTTATCTGTTCCCGATTGCTTATTTTTGTGTAAGAAATTACTGAACAGTGTGAGTTGTGAATTATTTGTGTTAATAAAGTGCAACTGATAAATTTAAGTGTTGCCAGCGTTATTTTAGACTTAGAACCCGTAACAATATTATATAACCCATGGAAACCCATCTGGTTGATAAGATATGTTGCACTTCTTCCATTGTTCAGTTATGATAGATTAGAAAAACGTAGAAAAATTATTAAGCTCTGTTTTTTACATGGGGTTTTGACTGGTCGCATTGATGATCCCAACCCACTTTCGTCAATCTCCTGGTATGTACCTGCATGCGGAGGTCGCGCCTGCAGACTTCTCTATCCTGGAATGGCACGTACCGCTTCATGCGGCCTCTCCTTTAATATCTTCTGCTATCCTGTTTAATTCTGTGGTGGATGGTGTAGACGTTGCGATGTCACCTGTATGTTTTAGACAGGCCTACTCCCGTGAAATTTATTGATATGCTCTAATTCATAGTAATAAGTAATTATTTTTCAATTATATATAAAATAATTATTGAAATAATAATTTTAGTACAAAATTCATGCCTTACTTGAATTGAAAATGTAAATATGTTAGAGGTTAAGTGTCAACTTGAAGTTGTAAGAAATTTTTTGTTGAAATTTTTTAGGAAGAATTTTTTTGCATCTTTTTATTGTTGTATGTATGAGTCTTAATTTTTATTGTTAGTAACTTTATTTCAATTTCTTGTATCAAATGCGAGTTCATTTTTGTATAATTTGTAGGTAGGAATGTATTAATTAGTAAAGGAAGCTCATTAATTGGATTTTTTAATCTGTTGGGCTTTTTTTGCAGGAAAATTTATTTTATAGTATGTAGACTACATTAGTTTAATAGTTTAAATAGCGTTGTTGACATTGTGTACTCTGCAAGCTGTTGTACTGTTTTGTTATGTGCTTTTTTGTCCTGTAATAAATTTCTATTTCTATTTCTATCACCATGAAATTTCCATTAACAAATATGTACTATGAATTTTTTTGTCAATAAGGATTGAGAAGCAAATTTTTGGATTGTATGCTCCCCGAAATATCATTTATTCATTGATAATCCTCAGAAAAATTTATTGTAGGTTCACCCTTGATTCTGGCAATGTGTAACATTCTCTCTTTTTTTTCACTGTAAAATTTAATATGTTAGTAAGGCTCTTCATGTGAGCTTTTAGATTAATGCACATGTAAATAAATATTTAATAGACGGCGGCAACATATTAGATCTTATACTTGCATCTTCATATAAGTTCGCCTTGTTGTTCACAAATAGCAGTAGGCCTACAAATCCAGCTAAGATCATTCAGGTTGAGTGATGATTGGAGGGAAGGGATAGATGTTTATACAGTATTTGCAATCAAAAGCCATTCTATTGATGAGTATTAGAGAATGCTTGCAAATGTGTTTGGGGCGTAGTTGAATCTTAGGGTTGACCAAGTCCAAACGGATGTTACCCTTCGTTCTTAGTGCGTTATGATTACAATTGCGCTTACCTTTCATAATGATTACTCATCCCTTACCAGCGGCATCCTTTGCTTTCCTAATATCTAGCTCTACCTCTTACACACGCGCAATCTCAAACATGCCTCTCAGAGTTATCTTTACCCCTCAATCGCTGTCTCACACTTCCTCACTCACATACACTCACCCTCACACTCAGTCTCTCTCGGTCTGTTTATCAGGCTCTCTCTGTCAATCCCTTTCTCACTCGCACCCTCACTCGTCTCTATCAACATTGCTAATTAAATTCCAAACGATGCCGCGCAGTACCCTACAGCTGCGTAGCAGAGCCCATCTCTCCCTCAGGCATTTCTCTACTGACGATTGCTCCTGCAAAACTTATCAGATATATACACAGCGTACATTTACGTCTATCTGCGCATCAAAACACATTGAACCAGTGCAATCGAACGTAATTGGAGTAGGCCTAATCACTGTGCATCCTGCTCTGCATATGCAGTTTGCTACGAATAGACAATATTGACAGACAAGAGAAGCTCAAATCTCGAACCAACTTTTTAGTTCAAATTCATTTATTTGCCATATTCACAAAAAAAAAACATAAACAATGAAGCAAAATAAAGAACATAAATACTTAAAGTTAATAACAAATACAAACAAAACTATTTATACATTAAATACGGCACTACTGGCAGAAATCGCCAGCAGTGAGTACGAAATTCAGGTAAGTTTAGGAAAGCAAGAAAGTGAACAAAGAAGAGAGAAAATTCAGGAAAAGGAAGAGAGACAAGTTATAAGGAATACATTAAACTATTATCTAGTAAATGTTAGTTTTTATCCATTCATCTATTCCATTGCTGAGTTCCTTGGTAAACCAACTATTTATGAAGTGATTGGGGACTTTATTGGCAAGGTACTCCATGTAATAATATGTGAGTTGGTGTTTATTTATAGTTAATCTGGTATATGATCTATTATAAACATTGAATGCAGATGGACGTATATTTTGTAAGTTAATATTTAATGTGAGAAGATCGTTTTTTTTTATTAATAAGAGTGACATTTTTTAGGAAAGACCTGTCTGAGCGTAGGAATAACTTTAAATTCAACAAATAGTCACTTGCTGGGATATAATCTGGGTCTACTTAAAGCTGCTCTAATCAAATGCTTCTGTAAAGTGAATATCTTATTGAAATGTGTGTCAAAGGTGCCACTACTCTATCCTATTTCAAAGTTTAAGTTATTGTGTTCGACGTAAGCTATTTATTCTACAAAAAAGCTTACTATGCATTATTCCAGTTCAATCCGATAGATCACTTTGTTGTGAAATCGAAAATAAGTTTATTATATGATTTGAATAAATATTTTCACACACGTTGAAGAAATGATGCATAGGTCTCATACCTGTGTGGGCGACAAAATTGATAAAAATAATCATTTTTGAAGCGTTAAAACAATATTTTGTCTGGAATTGAAAGATGGTTTTTAAAATAGTAATGAATGCAAGATCTATCTGAGGAATAAAGTGCTGAAAAAATGTCTTCCATTATTTACTAAGAGATACATGCAAAGTGTAGAGATGGCCTCAATGACCAAGACTTCAAAATTTTGTGTAATTCATGGCCAGATCCAAGCTCTCATTCTTTTTCACCTATCACATCAAAAATTTCTGTGGTTCAATCCGTTAAAGTATATATCTGTTGTATTGATAATATTTTCTATTCCAACCATCTGTTAACTTTTCCAAAATCACTGTACGTCACTATAATTATTGACTCTGAGAGTTGCTAATATAAATAATACTGTAATCATTCATGAGCATTGTAAATTTGCTGGAATAAATGCATCTTAATCTGAATACAAAAAGGCTGCATCAATTCTAAATGTCTTTGTCGAATGATGGCTTGGACGCAGGTACAGTTCGCGAGGCGATACGTGAGCTTTCCCCTTTATGTGGCAGGAAAAGGAAGCTCTCTGAAAACAAAATATAAAAATAATATAGATAGGCATACGCCGTTTCATTCATTTGAAAAATCTATATTAGTCATTTTCTATGAAACTAAATTATCAACTTCAACAAGGCCTGAACCCTAAACACACGAGTGCATGTTGTTTGGACACTCAGCGGCTTGTCAATAAATGCCTTTTTATCACATTTTAATTCATAAAATATTAAGCTGTCTAATATATTCATGAATAGTTATCATTCATAGATGTAAATATATTTGAATAAGTCAACATTAAACACTAGTAGTTCTGTGAACAGTAGACCTCACGCCCAAGAATAATTGTGCTTGCATAGAGGAACATACTCGATGTACTCAATGATAGTCACCATCGACAAATTAAACACAATCATCAGAACTAAGCCTTGATTTAATTTGTTTAGTCGATTTAGTATCTGTTTTCTACAAAAAGTCACTCTTTATCACATCACTCTGTGTTTCTATTTTCCAGATATCTGATTGCTCAAAACAGATCAGATTTCACAAGTCTGATGAATGAATTATTTATACATAATATAATTGTATTGAATACTGAGCATTGAATAAATTTCTATAATTATCAGTTACTTGGTAATCACTTGGTATTATACCTGATTCAAACATTAGAAATGATTTGCTCCTCTCAAAGAAACATGTTATTCTTATGAATGCTCAGGCCTACCTTGAAATCTAATAATTATTCCAATAAATTGCATGTGATAAAGAAGCTCATTTGAAAAATCATATGTTTTCTACAGAAGAAGGCCTGAGTGCCTTTTATTTTTAACCGACTTCCAAAAAGAACAAGGTTACTACTATATTCGACCTGTTTCTTTTTTTTATGTTTGTACATCAATCATTCGAACACTATTGAACCGATTTCGATGAATTTTTTTAAATGAAAGAGCATCGCTCAGTGGTGGTCCCCAATACCCCAATACTATACAAAAAGGAGCATTCTTCGATGTCTTCATTTCAATCAAGTATGGATAGGATAGTTCCACACATAACCGCCAGTCGGTTATAACCAGTGTCGTTTACCAGGCTGTATCATATTGAGCGCTTCACATCTAGACGATCTTTGAAAACATATGATGCAATGCAATTATGCCGGGTAAACGACATCGGTTACCCAAAGCTGGTTTAGTGTGAAACCTGTAATGTCCCGTTTGACCAATCACAATCATTTGAATTGAGAATAAGAATAACATAATATTCTGTGAATGCGCGGGTGTTGGAGGATTGCAGTATAATTGACTCATGACTTTTGTGATTTAAAGTATTCTAGTGAATAATATATGGTTTTCAAGTGTGGTGAGACTAACCGTGTAGTGTCGGTTCGTCTGAGTACCAAGTGAATGCGTTTGTGAACTGTGAGTGGACACTGGTACTTTCAATTTTGTCCTACGAGTGTACACCTAACCTAGGTTTTTGCCGGTGAATTTGTTGCGTTAACGTTAAATCGACAATCGAAATTATCTCCTTATCATTGTGCAAAGAGAGGGAGAGAAATGGTTTGACGAGTGAGAGAGCCGATTCCCCTTCGTTGACTTCTAGCAGGTGAGAGGGTGAAGTGCCTCACGATCTATCTCTTGTTCAGTTGTTGTGAGTTTTTGAATTCAACAGATATAGGCGCCAATTCTTGCTTACCAACCTAACTATTGTTGCTGGCTGGTTTATTGAGCTCTATCTATCACAGATCCTACCCTGACGTCACTCACTTTGCGGGAATTTCGAATTTGTACATTACAGCGCCAAAATAGTAGAACATTTAAAAATTTTAATCGGAGGCCTACAATGTAAACTAGTAACTAGTCCTTTCTCTTTAAAACCCCTTTGAATGTAAACCTATGTCTTCAGGAGCTTCCTTTTCTCATCCAATCGCCTTGATAGCTCTCTAGGCATTTTCCATTGCTTTCCCCATCTTTCCATCTCCTGATTGAATTCACTGAGAATAATTCTCAGAATTATTCATCTAAAATAATTTCAAGTTGAAATTAAATTTTAAAATGGCTTTATTTGTAATAAGTACAACGAATAGAGGAAATCCGAAGTTGACTCACGACAAATATGATTATAGAAAGAGTGTTATAAGAGCAACAGGCGATAAAACGTGGCGCTGTTTAAACAGGACATGTAAAGCACAACTTGTAACTAATAATTGAATTAATGTTATCATTGATTTGTCATGTGCTAATCATAGTCACCCGGTTCCAACTGAAGAGCTACCTTCCAGGAATGATTATCTCAGGTGCTTCCTGTTCAACACCGAATATTGTAAAAAAGGATGAGAGTGGTGTCATTGGTGAATTGTCGCTGAACGAAGCTAACAAAATCTTGGAGGTTTTCAAGCATAATGAAGAGAAATGTAAATGCATTGCAATGATTGAAAAATTAAGGCTAGAAAAGGAGGGACTGTTTCCTGAAAATGAGACTCAATGGGAGGCGGCAATAGAGAGATCAATCTTGAACGACGTTCAAATTTTGGAGCTTACTACTGAGCGGCAAACCAGAGAAGTCTCTTTGCAAACGGATGATTCTGAGAATGAGCGTGGTGCGGTTGAGGAGGTGGAGCTGAATTCGCCGCAGCGTCGTGACGCTGCTTATCGAGAGGTGGCTGCGCGGAACTGCTCGCCTGTTGTAGTCAGTCAAGATACAACATTGCTTGAAAGACTGAGTTTGTTTGTCAGTAATGAGCTTCTATCTGATAATGATATTAACGCCTATTGTAGCAAAATGTTCTCACATATCACGGATCTTGTGGTGATTGATCCGGTCGTTACATCGGTCTTAATTAACGACAGTCACTTTGATTCTTCTTTTTTAATTTCCGAAACATATTCAAATAAAAATATAGCTTTTATTCTCAATGATAATTAAAATGGAAAGAGTAATTCGAGCTTGGGTTGGAATGGCTCACACTGGAGCCTTGTTATTTATGATTTTATTGATTCATCAATCTACCATTTTGATTCTTTAAGAAACTGCAATGAAAAGCCTATGCGTATGTTAGTGGATAGATTGAAATTAGCTTTTAATATAGAAAGGGTAACAAGTGTAAACTGTTTGCAACAGGAGAATTCTCTTGATTGTGGAATATTTGTTCTATATCATCTTGAAAGCTATGTAAGAATGAGGGTGGAAAATAGATATAAATGTGCTGTTCAGAGTCTTATATTCAAGAAGTTTAATACCAAAAAGTTTAGATGGAAAGTGCTGTGTACGATTTGTCAATACTTGAAACGAAAAGCATTTAAGAGTGAGGAGTACATCAGTCAATCAGAGGGAAATATTGATTCATTTGGTATAATAAATCAATCTGATTCTCAAATTACAAACAGTATTCTTTCAAGCAATCTAATGGAGCGTGAAAGAGCTAATAAAATACAAATGATTGATGAATACAAGGAAATTTATAAAATAGACCCTACAAACAAAATTGATAAAACTCCCTCTTCCAAGCCTACTTCTGCCCTTAGGAAGAAAATAAGACTATTCGTAGATAGCCAAGGTAGAACGGTGGGTAACATATTAGCTAATAAGAGTGATCATGAAATCAGAACGATAATTGAGCCGGGAGCTAAATTTGAAGATGTGACGAAAGAATGCATAAAAGAATGTTCGGAATTGGTATCACAAGATGCGGCAGTTTTTATATCGGGGACTAATGATGTAGCCTGTAATGAGCTGGAAAAATATATGTCAACATTGCGTCAAAGACTTTATCGCATGAGACATACAAGAGTTTTTGTAACTGATGTTCCTTACAGGTATGATTTACCAAATTGGTCCTGTGTTAACAAGGCCATAATAAAAGCAAATCTAGAGATTCGTAAGATTTGTAAATATTTAAAAAATGTTACTGTTATTGAAATTGGTAGACTTGGAAAGCGTTTTCACACCCAGCATGGTTTTCATTTAAATAGGCTAGGGAGATATTATATAGCTGATAAAATTCTAGAAATTATTAATGAGACTGATTTTATAAATAAGCCAGGAAACTGTAAAACAGTACAAGCAATTCCTCTTCATGATAGCAGTTTTTTAGGAATAACAGTGAATGAAGGAACCCCCCTGCAAAGGCGGTAGGAACTGAAAAAACTTTTAATGCATGGAACTTTCAAGGTCTAATCATGGAACTTTCAAGGTCTGAGTACTAAAATCGACTATCTTGAAGTAATAGCGTATGAAAATGATTCGGATATAATAGCTGTTAGTGAGCACTGGATGAAAACAGTTGAAATAAGTAGTGTTATCTTAGGAAATTACAAAATAGGATCACACTTCTGTAGATCAAATCGGATTCATGGAGGTGCTGCTATACTTGTCAAAGATACATTTGATAACACTGAAATAAAAAAAGTCAGAGATATGGTGTGTGAAGCTTGTGCCATTAAATTGCCAAAGATTAATGTGATTCTTCTGTGTTTGTATAGGCCCTACAGCAATGATAATACTTGCTTTGATAAATTTCTAGTCATTCTTAGTGATATATTAAGCTATATTTTTACGCTTAAAAGTTTCAATGTTATTCTGTGTGCTGATTTTAATGTGAATTTCAGTGTTCAATCTAGTCATAGAGATGATTTAGTCAATTTATTGATTAGTTTTAATCTGAGTGCAACTATTAATGAGATGACAAGACCTAATGGAGCTACAGGTGGCCCATGTATTGACAATATTGCTACTGATATTCATTTTAGCAGATGGAAAAGTAAAATAATATATTTTTCTTTCTGATCATTTTGCTGTGGGTCTAAGCATAAGGCTGGAGGATTCCAAGAAGATAAAGAAAAAAGGGAATATAATAATGTACAGAGAAGTTAATGATATTAATATTGTGTTTTTCTGAAATGCCTGCTGAATGTGAACTGGGTACCTAGTTATGCATTTGAAGATGTAGTATGTCAAATTAGGGAGTTTCAAAAGTTATTTATGTCGGCGGTTAATTTGGCTTTTCCATTAATTAAGAGAAAAAAAGTGTATGTAGATGAACCTAAAATTGAATGGTATGATTCAAAGTTATGTGCCTTGAAAAATAAATGTGAACAAATGTATTTTATGTATAAGAATTGTGCAACTGAGGAGATAAGAGTAAAGTACTACAAGATAAGAAGTCAATATCGGTCTGAAATAAAAAAAGCTAAAATGAATTATAATAGTAAAACTATAGAGAACAGTAGAAATAAGACAAAAGCAGCATGGAAAATCATAAATAAGCATATTAGTACAAACTAAATTTTTGGAAAGTGCATGCCAAATGTCAAGAGAAGACATTAACATGTTCTTCTTAAATAAAGTGGATCAACTAAGCAAAGAGATTCCCGTGAGTACCAGTAACTTTGATTTGGATTATTATGTTACTAAAATCCCTAAGCCAAATTCAAATTTCAAATTTATACATTTTAAGGTAAATGAGGTTTTTAAGGCAATAATGAGTTTGAACAATAGTAGCTGTCTGGATATTTATGGATTAAATTCTTTAATAATGAAATTAGCTGCTCCATATGTATCGGAAGCTTTGACAGTCGTTTTTAATAGTTGCTTGGATTTAGGGATCTTTCCAGATGAATTGAAAAAAAATGAAGGTAATACCTGTTCACAAAAAAGGTGATAAATCAAATATTGAGAATTACAGGCCAATTTGCATAATATACATAATAGCTAAAATATTTGAAAAACTACTTTATTCACAGTTGGCTGCATATTTTGAAAAGAACAATTTGTTCTCTAATAGCCAGTATGGGTTTAGAAAGAATTGATCTACAAGTGATAATGTCTCAAGGCTTGTGAATGAAGTTATTGAAGATATGGAGAGTCAAAAATATGCTCATTTTATGAGTTTTGATATGTCCAAAGTTTTTGACACTGTCAAGCATACTACACTGTGTCAAAAACTTACTTTTTATGGCTTGGATAGATCAGCGGTTGATCTTCTTCTTTCTTATCTCACAAATAGGAAACAATTTGTTTTTAAGGATGGTGATTACTCTAGCGGTGCAATAGTCAAATTTGGTGTACCTCAAGGCTCAATTCTTGGACCACTGCTCTTTATAATATATATTGATGACCTACCAAATTTAATCAACAAATCCAATAGAGATACTGCTTCATATTTGTATGCAGATGATTTAGGTCTTAAAGCTGGCAGTAAAGATAAGGAGCAACTTGACTCAAACATAGCATATAATACCTCAATTATTAGGGATTGGTGTGCTGCAAACAATCTTAGCCTTAATTCTAATAAAACCACTGATTTAAAATTCAGTTATAATAGAAGAATGACTGAAAGATCATCGATTAAGTTTTTAGGTATCACTGTTGACACTAATTTAACCTGGAAATGGCATATATTGGACATTTCAAAAAAGCTTAATAAGGGCATTTATCTTTTGAGAAGACTAAGCAATACTGTAGACAGATCAGTAATGATGAGTGTGTATTATGCACATATTCATAGCCACCTTGTATATGGTATCCAGTTGTGGGGGAATTGTTCATTGTTGATCAATCTATTCAGGCTACAAAAAAACCAATTAGAATAATATGTCATAAAATGCTGCGCACATCATGTAAATCATTATTCATCAGTATGGGCATACTGACTTCGTTATGTGTTGGCATGCTTGACATCGATTAAGAAAAATGTGGAAGAATATGATACAAACAGCACTGTGCATCATCATGACACTAGGAATAAGAGTAATTTAAGGGTCAAGCACTGCCAATACACAGGTTCACAGCATAATTGGCAGTACATGTCTGTAAAACTTTTCAACACGCTTCCAAATCATGTGAAGGAAATGGAGGTAAAATATTATAGAAAATATTTAAAAGATTTACTGATAAGTAAATGTCTATATAAAGTTGATGAATTTTTCAATATAGACTTTAATTTTAGTCTTTAAAAAACCTTGACGTTGTTACAACATATTTGTATGTTTTACTGGCAATAACCCACACAGCACAAGGATGTCCTCAAGATATCCCAAGAATATCCCACAAGAATATTGAGAATATCCTCAGGACATCCCATCATATCCTAAATAAGCCCCAGGGACATCCTAGGGATAACTGAATGTCCGCCCAAATCCCGTGAAGGATATCCAGGGGATATGCATAGGATGTCCTGGGGATGAAATATCCCACCATGGGATTTTCTAGTGGATATCCTCAGAATATTCCTAGAATATCCCACTTTAAGTTTCCAGGGATATCCCAGACAGAATATCCTCTGGACATCCCATTATATCCTAAATAAATCCCAGGGATATCATAGGGATAACTGAATGTCCGCCCAAATCCCACAAAGGAGATCCAGGGGATATGCATGGGATATCCTGGGGATGAAATATCCCACCCCAAGATTTTCTAGTGTATATCTTCAGAATATTCCTAAAATATCCCACTTTGAGTTTACAAGGATATCCCAGAAAGAATATCCCAAATAAAACCCAGGGACATCCTAGGGATAAGGGAAAAGCTGTCCAAATCCCACAGAGGAGGTCCTGAGGATATGTATGGGATATCCTTTCCCTATCCTATTATTATTAGAGGTGTGATATTAAGCTGGTAAAAACAGTTACTACACTGTGATCTTAATCAACAGCTGAGATTTGATACTTTATTAAGGTAAATAATTAAAATAAATTGAATAGTTTGTGCATTAGTGACACCCCCATCTAACAGCTACAAAAATCCTAGTGAGAGGTACAAAATTTGGTAACTTTGATCTGTTATTCTAGGCTGGAGGATTCTAGGATCATAGAAAAAGTGTCTTTAAATACTCCAAAAATAGGAAAATTATCAACTTTGTTAGTTAAAATATTTATACTTTAAATATTACAAGGGATATTTAATAAACATTGTAAAATTGCATATCAATTGATACAATGTGATGGTAGTTACCAGAACTTCCAACAGATTGCGGTAGGAAAAGGTAGCCTAGTGCGGGGGTGGCTTCACCCCCCAAAAGTATGTTAACCGCTATTATCTCAAAAGAGATGAGTTTTTCGAGACAAAATGTTCAATTCAATCTTAATGAGAATAAAATTCCCTACAAAATGAGTATTCATACTTAATTATATGATTAGTGGCTCCGAAGTTAGGTTAGGAGGGAGGGAGAGAGAGAGAGTGAGAGAGGGAATGAGTGAGTTTGAGAGAGTGAGGAGCAAGTGAGTGAAGTGTGAGGGGATGAGAGGACGAGAGAGAGAGAGAGAGAGAGAAAGTGAGAGAATGACTGAGTGAGGGAGATACAATCATCCCAGCATGTGATATTCTGGGATATCTCCAGGATATATCATCCCAGCATGTGACATCCTGGGATATATTATCCCATTATATAAAATCCTGGGATCTCCTTGGGATATATCATCCCAGCATGTGATATTCTGGGATATCCCCAGGATTTATCATCCCAGTATGTGATATCCTGGGATCTCCCTGGGTTATACCATCCCAGTATGTGATATCCTGGGGTATCCCCAGGATATCATATCCCATATGTAATATCCTTCAGAGATCCCAGTGACATTCCAATATCCCGGGATCTTTATGGGACATATGGGAACTGGTCAGGATATCCTGAGGATATTTTGTGCTGTGTGGGAAATGATTTGATCTGATTGTTCATATGAAAATTGAAAATAATTTAGTTCATGTTATGGAGTCGTAGGAATAAGGTTATTTAGTTTCAATCATGAGTTAAAGTGAAAAATGTTTTCAATTGAAATCGTTCACTTCAAAAAAATAATTGAACAATATTCTTCAAAGTTATTAATTTTTTGTAATAATCGCCAATTCACAGAGAATTTGGATAAACAACTGATCTTAGAAGTATTTTTAGTTCCACTGATGTGATTGATTTTGAGGTTATGTTTGATGATGCTTGATGTACTAGTTCAAAGTTGTTTTTTTTATATTTTAGACTAAGTTAGTATCACGAAATATATTCTATGTAACTCGCCCAGGAAGATGTTTACCATATTCGTATGATAATAGCGCACTCGACTTCGTCTCTTGCGTAAACTTATCATAAAGTAAACACAATTTTCCGCACTTGTAACATAATATAGAGGCCTACTATTTCAGTGTAGGTACCGTATATTTCAGTGTAAATACCGTAAATCAAAATGAATCAAAAGCCATTTCACTTTTAAGAAGCATTTCGCTATTATAATTTCCCTAAATATAATATTCCACATTGAATAAAGTGTTGTAGAATTTTCCTTAGTTTATCTATCCTTATAGGTGGATTTTTAGTTACCGTACTACTTGAGTTTTGATGTAATATTGGCTTGCTAATTTTTTTGATAAATATTTCATAATGTATAGGCTTTAAGAAATTTCTCATTTTTTCAAAATTAGAAAATTAAACTAAAAAGCTTTAAATAAAACAAATTTTAAACCAAAACGAGAAACCGACTTCAATGAAATGATACTCAAACATTAAATAATACTCACATACTAAAAAGGTTAAAATAAAGTATTTACTTTAAACTGAGAAAATTTTTAATTTCATACAACTAATCTTTTGAAGTCGGTGCCAAATATTTTATGAAGTTGATAAGAAATTCTATCTAATATCAAAATTAACACTGTATTTTTTTTGGAGGACGAAGCCCACATAGGTCTGAGACCTTTGCGTAGGTAATGAATTGGATGATGGTGATGATGAGTTGGACCTGCAGTTTTAGGTGGGTTCCAAACCACCGGATTTACACTCACTTTTACTGAAATAGAGTGTCAGTTTTACTGAAATAGAGTGTCAGTTTAGATATTAGATTGTTCAAGTATTTTGTCATGGAAAACATCTCAGAGTAATTATGTTATATTTTAGAAGTTTACAGGAAATTTGGCGCCGACTTCAAAAGATTACTTGTATGAAATTTAAAATTTTCTCAGTTTAAAGTGAATACTTTATTTTAACCTTTTTAGTACGTGAGAATTATCTAATGTTTGAGTATCATTTCATTGAGGTCGGTTTCTCTTTTTGTTTTAAAATTTGTTTTATTTCGTTCAAATATCATTTGAATGCAAGCAAATTTTGAAAATCCCTAACCCGCGTCTCCACCAAACGAACATGCTCGGCGAACAGTGCTTGCTGGAATCAGCTGATGTTGCCGAACATTTTTTGGAGTTGGTTTGGTGTGGATGCCTTCTCGAACATTATGATCGGTGTGGTAGTGCGGAAACCTGTTGTTGGTCGTTACTGTTCGCTCACAGACCGTATTGTTATGGGTTCTATGTCTAAAATAACGCTGGCAACACTTAAATTTACCACTCGCACTTTATTTACACTAATAAGCACAACTCACACTGTTCAGTAATTTCTTACAGAAAAATAAGCAATTAAAAACAGAAAACACTATATTTTTCAACTGATAATGAGTTTCCATTAAACTGAACAATAATCAATCACTAAATGTCAAAAGGCCGATCTAATATTAAATAATAACTGTAAAATAAACTGTTCAATAATATTCAAAACGAATCGTCGAGGAAGAACTATTAACATGTAGCACAAGTCCGTAATACAGTAATAGATAAAAGAATTATCACTAGAGAACTGATAAGAGAGTTATCACTACAGACAACGAAAGCTCATTGCATGGTTCGTAATAGCGCCAACGGGATTCCACTCTCTGTATTAATGGGAACTGTCACTACTGCCACTTATCAACGTAGAACAACTGAACTGTCACACTTGTTTATCACAACGAATTACAAACAAGACTGAACTAGTTTCTACAAATGCGTTCGCCTTTAAATAGGTTTTTCAACAATCGAGCAATTTCTACATTCTACAATTTCTACATTTAATCTTCTGATTAAATATATCAAGGAAACTCGAACTTTCCACAATGTTCGATAATACTCCATCTCCAATCAAACAACTAGAACATTCTACAATGATCCAAGTAAACACCATAAAAGTGTCAAAAGCAGAGTAATTAATTGCTTAGAAGTAAACATTTACATAGCAGATAACGCCAAGAACCACTGTGCCTTCTTCCTCTCTATTCACTCCAATTTCATATTCGCTACAGTATATTTCATTTGAACTCACGAACATGTTCGGTGACCTATATGTTTAATGTTTGTCCGATTTTTTTATTCGCTAACAATGTTCGGCAGACATGTTTGGTTGGTAGAGACGCGGCTTTACTCATACATCGCTGGACATTCCTTAAAGGAAGATCCAAAATTACAAAGAATTTGGTCCATGCGTTCAGCCGTAAATGCGTTACTAATAGACCGACAGGTAGAGAGGCAGACAAATGCAAAACGGTCGACTTGAAACAGAGACCTCTCTTCGTTCGGTCAATCATAAACATTATTTTGACATATAATATTTATTGATTAACAGATAAGTGCCCAAATAACATGTAGAGTATTCGTTTGTGATGTAATGGGGAGGAGGAGTGGTGGTCTGCGCTGCTTGTCTCACTCCAATAACTCAGGTTTAGTTCGTGTTTTCAACAATTTTCCAGAATCTTTGAGATTATGTTATTAGTTTCCAGCAGATCCTGGAATACTTTAAAACAGTATATTAATTTATAAAGGGGCTCTTTTTGTGAGCCATTGTTCAATTGTTAATTGCTCTTCCCAACGTTAGTATCCAGTGACAGTTTATACAGACATTGTGATAACACATCTCAAGTGCTCGTGATCAGTGAATGTGCTAAATTCTTTGACAGTAGATTTTCTTTTTTTAGCAGAATACTCAGTGCTATTATTATTGTAATACCGTGACAGACACTGTGCTTTGTAAGTATTCATTTATTTATTGAATTATTGATCAATCTACTGACAGTAACTAGATTTTGTACAGTGATATCAAAAATTCATTATTAGCTAAACCTTATCGATTTGTTTGTTACTAATTTGTTTTTCTTGTGATTAGTGCGTGTTGTGAGTAATTTGTGTGAATAAAGTTTAAGTGTTAATTTCAAGTGCTGCCAGCATTATTTCAGTGGTAGAACCCATAACGTACTCTGCTACTGTTTGAGCTGATGATTTCAAGAGCATTTCATGCTGCAGACATGTTGCTTTTTCGTAAAATACTGTAGTTTTCGTTGTACAATAGTTAGAACTCTGTTGCTGAATTAGGACTGCTGGCTAGCTAACAGTCTACTGCATACCCATAGCTCATAGCTCATGTCTCGCCTCACTAGCTGTTTGGAGGTGTGCTAAATAATATACACACTCATCTATGCAGTCAGACTCTGTGTGGTGGTAGTGGACTGTCAAGCACGGAGCTTCAGACTTAGTTTTGATGAGCTTTGCATACTGATATAAATCTGTTAGCTCTTTCCACTAAAATTGATGAAGTCACTTGTAGTCGAAATCGGCTGTACACACATCTACAAATTACATTATAATTTTTTTTTTTCAAAAAATGTATTACTGTATCCTTTATGCTAAATAACAGGATACAATAAAACAGATAGATCAAATCACGAAGAATTAGAATAGATCAATTTTCGACAAAACTCTATAATTGGTTGCGTGTATAATTATAGTAGGCCTATAGAAACAGAACACAATGAAATGGAGAGCATTTCCAACAGCACTGATATAATTCATTCAGTTTCCCCTCTGCACCCATCACGGATCATTCTAACCATCCTTATCTAACCACCACATCCCTATCCTTCTGGATGGCCTCAGTCCCTCTTGATACTCCTGTCCTAGGCGCACCTAAGGTGAAGTCCCTTCACCCCTTCACTACCATCCCTCAACTCCTTCCTAACTAACCCTTCTCAGCACCCTACACTACTCCCCGCCTCTCTATCACCTCATTCCCTTTATCCAAAGCTCCATCCCCAACTGCAATTGCATACACATACTGTCAGGTCTTGTTGAGGAGGCAAGCTGCCTTCTGTGAAGGGGAGTGAGATACTGTTGGAATGTACTGAACAGATTTAATTAAGCGAGATAAAATTCATCTTACTCAATCACAAATCTCTTATTGTTAGAAGCTCGATGTGAATGACATCTCATCTGATCGGTGAGAAGAGACAGGACCCTTCAACACTGAGGTTATCCAAATCAATACGTTTAGAATTTATAGATTCAATAAGGAAAGAGGGATCATATTCTCTGGCTCTAAGCTGTGCTTGCTCACCGGTTTTCGGTTCACTGTTCTTTAGCACCACTCTGGAAAAGAGGGAAATTATAATTAATTATTCTTTATTATGTACAAAATATCCAATATCACAATATATGGACATATTAATTTTTTCAGTAAGAATACAGGTAGCCTTAACTATTAATTCTCATCTTGTTAAATAGTTTAAATTAAGTAGCCTCTCTAATAAGATTTGAATTGAGTATTCCATACTCTTTAAGTAAGTGCATAGAATTTTAAATTCTCTGATTATTTTCATGTATAATTATGTGGTTCCTACCAATTATTACATAATATGTCTTGCACATATTTCTTCTATGTGAACGAGGAAAAATCAAGCTATTCCTGCGTTTAGGTAGCCTGCATGCCTCTAAGCGAATTGCAATGTTTTTTCAGAATTTTTCAGTCTTTTTTAGGGATAATACGGATACAATGAATGGATCACTTCAATATTGACTAGAAAAATATTGATTAAAAAGATAGTTTTCGATTCCCGAATAAAATTTGATACTACAAATTCAATGCAGGACTCATTTGTTTATATTGTTGGTTATTGTCAATCAAAATTGAAGTTTTAAGATTGTAAATGCCATATTATGAGCAACGCTAAAAAATATTATGCTCACATTTTCATCTAAAAGTTCACCTAATAGTACTTAGGCCTACCCAATAAAGGGCTCCAAGTGGAACCGGATTCCTATAGTTGCTCAACTATGATTATAAATTACTTCAGATTATTTTTGACAGTATGCATGTCACATCGTCTCACATCATACTTTCTTCGAGATGAGAGCGTGATTTGAATTTCTGATTACACACTTGACGATAGAGTATTTAAACTCTGAATGTGGCTTATTTGTTAGAAGCACTTATGGTCTCAAAAAGTACGTGCTTCCCACAGGTCCTATGTTGTTGTCGCTGGACAATAACAGTGAGGGTCATCTTTCTTCAGACTGCGGCAAACATGCCGCCAGGTTCTAGACTCTGCAAAGCTCTGGAGGCAAGCTGATTAGGTAACAGACTGTCAGCCCTTGATGACTGTTTTTCATCTATCACGTAACTGTCCCTGTTCACGTCAACTCTCCGGTGTACAACGTTTGCCTGAAAAATCTCTAGTTGCAACTGCTTCAATCAGCCATTATTTGCCTTGGGACGAAAACAAGAGTATCTTTAATACAGTGTTAAGTATTGTGATTGGTTCGATCACTGAAATAATACTGGCAACACTTGAAAGTAACACTCAAACTTTATTTATACAAATTACTTACAACATGCACAAATCAGTTATATCATACAAAAAAAAAAACCCAGTAAGAAACAATCAGTTTAATAACGTTCAACAACTATGACTATATGACTGACTATGACTGACTATATCAATGAACTATATTCAATGAACTGACTATATCACTGAGTACAAAAACTAATTACTGATTATCAATGGGCCGATCAATAATTTAATAAATTACTGTCTTTTAAACTGTTCAATGACATAAGAAGAAATGTCTAAAAAAAGCGCTCAAACACTCAATAAATTAATTTAACTCTAACGAAGCACTGTCTGTCACTATAACTCAATAGCAATAGCACTACGTATTGTGAGGAAATGTTTTGGGCTGAACAAGCGACTAAACTAAACCGGAATATTGACTATTAAAGAGGAATTCAAATAATTGCGCTCAACCAGATGTGTTCTGGTTATGATGATGACACTTGGAGAAAAATTTCAAACTTTCAAAGGCGAAATAAATTTATGTTTAAATGATACCCTTAATATATGCTGATGATACCCTATAATAACGATCAACAAACTCTTTATTGTAAATCTACCTACTATTCTTGAATTCCAAGCTCAGTAAAACCACTAGATACACTAATAACATTCATGATGAAAATAACCGGCTCCTAGCATAGTTCAACTTCACTCTGGCAACACAAAATTAGTAATGATTAGTAAAATGATGTCTCCAAGAGTGTTGACAGTAATTGTCATACATCGGATGGCTTTAATGATTTCTTTTTGAATAGTGTAAGTAATGTTGTTCTTGGTGTACCTGCTGCTGCTCACAGTGTTGATTACTATATGGAAAATCATAAAAATTCTTCAGCTGTACCTGTAACTACTACCTTTGCTTTCAGTCACACTAGTGTTGAGCAAGTTTATGAAACCATATTATCTTTAAAAAATAGTTCCTGTCTTGATGTGTATAATCTCAACTCTTTTTTTGTAAAACTTGCTTCTCCATTCATCTGTGAAATTTTATGCTGTTTATTTAATGATTGCATTGATCATGGGATATTCCCAAAATGTCTAAAATTTTCAAAGGTTATTCCGTTGTTTAAGAAAGGTTCTGCTTCTGATTATAATAATTTTAGACCTATATCAATAATTCCTGTGTTCTCTAAAATCTTTGAGAATATTCTGTACAAGCAGATTATTGAATATTTTGAGATCAACCATCTATTTAGTGACAGTCAATATGGGTTTAGACCTAAAAGAGGAACTGGAATGGCTATCTCAGAATTTATGAAGTGCTGCATGTATTCTATGGATGAGAGCCACAAGGTTAAAGGTAGTTTCTATGATATGTCCAAAGCATTTGATACTATATCGCATGAAATTTTAATTCAGAAACTTAGATTTTATGGTTTTGATGACGTAGCAATTAGTCTAATGTCATCTTACTTGAATGATAGGTATCAGTCTGTTTTTTACAATAATGCTTTCTCTAATTTCTTAGAAGTGAAATCAGGTGTCCCCCAAGGATCAACATTGGGGCCACTTCTGTTTATTATTTATGTGAATGATCTCCCTGCTGCCATAAGTACTGACTTTGTGAAGCCATTCATGTTTGCGGATGATCTGGCTGTACAGACTAAGTGTATTAATTTATTCAGTGAGCTCCATACATTTGTAAATCATATAATTGATGACTGGACTGCGGCAAATTCACTTTGTCTAAACAAAGAAAAAACTCAAATGTTGGAGTTTGGTTTCAATTTAAATACTAACAATTCTAAATTTTTAGGCATAGTTGTTCAAAGTAATCTTAAGTGGGAGTCTCACATAAATTTGTTGCACAGCAGACTGTCAAGAGGTATATTTTTGCTCAGCCGTTTAAAATTTATTGTCAACACTTTTGTTTTAACTACAGTTTATTTTTCATATGTACATAGTCATTTATCTTATGGAATTATTGCTTGGGGAAATGATACAAATGTAGGGAAACTATTTGTACTGCAAAAACGAGCCATAAGAATAATTGCTCGTGTTCCTAGTCGCACACATTGCAAACCAATTTTCAAGCAAATGAAAATATTGACAATTCATGCTATTTATGCATTTGAATGTTTATTATATATAAAGAAAAACTTGTCACGTATTCCTTTAAATAGCTCTGTCCATGGCCATTACACAAGGAACGCTTCATCGCTCAGACTGAATCGTTGTAATTACTCTTATACATTGAATGGATTTGTTGAGTATGGAACAAGGCTTTATAATTGTCTGCCAAATAATCTTAAGGTTAATGATATTGAATGTTTTAAAAAGAATATTAGAAATTATCTTGTTGATAAATGTCCATACAAAAAGAATGAATTGTTTGATATGTGAACTACCATTAAACTATATGTAATTGTCTACCATTAACTATTTTCAGCTATATGTGATCTATCATTATATATATATTTAAACTGTTGATAATTTTACTGTGAAATGACTACGACTGTTTTGTCTTGTTATTTTGACTTTGTTGCACATTATGTGTTAATGTTGCAACAAAAATATATTTGAATTTGTATTTTTACCAAATTGTGATATTGATTGTTTTGAGAAAAATCTGAAATTTTTACTTGTCAATATATGTCCTTACAATAAGAATGACTTGCTAATGAATTTATGATGTATTGTTTAGCCAATGCTGTTATTTTACTCATTTTGTTGACTTTGTTATGCGTTTTGTAAAATGTTACAACAATAAAAGAATTTGAATTTGAATGATAAAACCACAGCCTAGAAATTATAATTAATGCATTTAGAATGAATTATAGTGTATGGAGGCTGTGTTCACACGTGATAACCTTCTAATAATTTTTGGTAAGCCAAAAAGCTCAACATAAGCACTTGTACAAAAAAAAATTCGTATGGCTTTTCGTGGTGGGGAGACCCTTACGGGTAGTTCCACCTCGCCGCTTTTTTAACGACTGCTTTTTTTTTTTATATGCAACCGGGACCGACGGCTTAACGTGTCCTCCGAAACACGGGAGTGGCTCGAGAAAAAGATCTTGTACTCAACTGGGATCGAACCCAGGACCTTTGGCTTATCAGACCAGCGATAAGCCAACTCGGCTACGCCGACTCCAGCACTTGTACAAGCACGGTTAGATGGAACCAAAGGTGTGAATTTTGATATTACACATGCTTGCAGCTAAAAAAAATTCGAAACACTTTTGTCAACTTGGTGTTATCACTCTTGTTGTCACAAGCAAATTTGTCACTGTGGAAATTTTGGTTATTTAATTCATAATTAACATAATTATTTATTCTGGAAAAATTATTTGTGATGTGAAAAGGAAAGCTCACTCGTTCCCTGAGACCAGGCTTGAGTGTAATTTGCTAAATTTTTGTGTTAGTGCTTCAATATTGGTTTCAACGAAGATGATGAACAATCACTGGATGGCTATGATACGTTTAAAACAACGTTAAAACAAAATCGGAATGATGGAACTCTTATCTTTGCAAATAAATTGCTATCAGAAATCGGGAAGGAGATAGTGTTAGGAAGAGTAACTGCGATGGAATTGAACTTTAATCATAAAAACAAGCCTTACAATATTCTGGCTGCCTAAAGAACACACGAAAGTAATGTTTACATTTTTATTGATAGTCTGAAATCCCACTATGAGAATCTTTCTCCTAATAAATCTTATTTACTGATTGGAGACATAAACATAGATATATTAAGTACTAAACCAAAATCTGAGCTCTACTTAGACACAATGTATGAGTCTGGGTTCATCCCTTGCGTTGATAAGCCTACTCGATTAGATTTACCGTACTGGCAGTTCAACCTGGCAGATCAGAACTGGAGATCGAGGTAGCAGTGGTACTGTGCATACGTTGTCAGAACAGGCTCTGCAAATTTTGAAGAATAGAATATTAATTCGAACGGATAAGTAGTATTTTTGTTTATTATTATTAGTATTTAAAATATCTTAATAATTTACATCATTAACTTGTCTAATATAAGTTAAAGTATTTAAATAAAAAGTCAAATTCTATTTTCGAGGTTAGGTGTACCGATATTGATAAATTTTCTTGTAATTAAATAGTCTCAAGTTGACAATTGTAATAAATTAAGTAGCCTAATATTTCATTAAACATTTAACTAAAATCAATTGAAAACAATTTTTAGCTAGGAAAATGAGTCCAAACAAGGCATCTAAATCTAATTGTTTAACTAAAACTCAGGTAGCTACGCGATCTCAGCAATTATTAACAAAAAAATCTCCAACAGCTCTTAAAGCTACTGTAGATGTAGAAGAAAAGGTTGCTAAACTATTGAGTGATCACACCAAATTGAAAACAAAATTAGAAACATCACTAAAAAATTCTGAGGAAGAACGAATAGGGTTAGTGGATCACATAAAATCTCTGGAAGTTATTGTAAAATTGCAGCAGGAAGACCATAAAACTGAAATACTAAATCTCACAAGTCAATGTAGGTCTATGTCAGAGGAAATCGAAAAATTAAAATAAAAAATAAACTTGGCTAATGTAAGATCTGAACCTCTGATCAATACAAAAAAAGTAGAACCTAAATCAAATGGGGAAAAAATAAATAGAAATGGTCAAACAAAAACGTATAGTCAGGTTTTGCAAACAGCAACCAAAACTAAAGTAAGGGCAAATAACGATAGGAAAGGTAGAGTACTGCTCTTGACATCCAGTCATGGACGAGACTGCAGTGACCTACTAAATAAAAGATTAAAAAATAAGTATGAAGTTCAGAGCTTTTTCAAACCAAGTGCCCCTATAAACGCAATCGTAGAGTCAGCACAGGAACAAACTAAAGTTTTTGGAAAAAACGATTTTCTAATAGTACTGGGTGGCTCAAACAATATAAATGAACCTAATCTAAAACATCTTTCTGAAATAAATGAAAAAATTAAAGAGATTGTGCCACTCAGCCAAAAAACTAATGTAATAATAAGTACAATTCCGTATAGGTTTGATAGGCCAGAGCTAAATGAAGCCATTAAGTCAACAAATAAATCAATTCATAATACAATCAACAGCCTAAAAAATAAGAATTCTAAGCAGTTGGGGATTTGTTTTCTGAATGAAAGGCTGAAAAAACAAAACTTCACTAATCATGGTCTACATCTAAATCAATCTGGCAAAGTAATATTTTGTAATAGGCTGGCAGAGCTGATTGAAAGTCGTTTGCAATCTACTGTCAATGATTCTCCTAAACAATCATCTAACGAACCTTTTTTAGTAAAGTGGCTCAAAACCGGGAAGGGAAACTAGTTTCAGATGATAAATTCATATCTTCAATTGTATTAAAAGACGTTAATCGATCAAAAAATCAGGATAGCATTAGTGGAAGGAACTCTTGTAGCAATCTGATAGGCTCTCAAGATTCTAAGAGATTAAGTAAATCTACTTCAATATGCAAAAGCAACGATAAAGTAATAAGGGATGATAGGGAAGTACCGGTACTCACTGTGTTCCATCAGAATATTCAATACATTCGTAACAAAATAGATAGAATCGAAGTATTTTTTAAAGAAGAGGCTCCTGATATAGCTATTTTCACAGAGCATGGTTTAAAAGAAGATGAATTGTCACAACTTAATATTCCAAACTATTCATTGAAAACGTCATATTGCAGGACATCTCATCGAAGTGGGGGAGTAGCTATCTTCACTAAAAATGCTAAGAATATGCAAACATTTAATTTAGAATTTGTAGAGAAATTTGCTATGGAAATGGATTTAGAAGTTACTGGTTTGAGAGTAAAAATCGACAATAATTTCGAAGTAGCGGTGTTAGGTATTTACAGGTCACCAAATGGGGAATGGAACAATTTTTGTGAACTATTCAATAGGCTTTTAGAGATTACTACTACTCGTTTTACAAACGTTATTGTAGCGGGAGATTTCAATACAGACTTTGCAACACAGAATAAAATGACAGAAGATTTAAAGGATATTATATACATGAATAACTTGGAAATAAAAGTTCATGAATATACCAGAGCCACAAGAACATCACAAACAATAATTGATAACATCCTTACTAATATAGATTACTCTAAAACAAGATTAGGCGGCTCGGAACTATCTGATCATGACTATCAAATCTTAGAGGTGGGGTTGCAAGGTCATAAATCAATTAAAAAGAGTAGAGTAATGAAAGAAATTCAACAATGTGAACAGGGGAATATCGATTGTTTGAAGCAGAATCTGCTACAAGAAAACTGGAGTAGGGTTTACAATAGCAATAGTTTAAATGACAAATATGATAGTTTCATTAATATTTTAAGGTTTCATATTACTATGAGTTGTCCAGTTAAAAAAGTCCCTGTAAAGAACAAATTAGACAAGATTGAAGAGTGGATAACTGATGATATCCTTGCAGTAAGAAATAGGGTTAAAGATGCATATGATGAATTCAAACTATCTAGAAATATGTTAAGTGAGGATAATTACAAAGCTCTAAAGAAAAATTATACAAGAGAAGTGAAAAGAGCGAAATGTAAGAAAACAGCTGAAATTTTGAATAATAGTGTGTACTTTAACACAGCAGTGTGGGATGTAATAAACAAAAATAGGCAAGTAGCTCATGTAGATGCTTATACTAGTGTCCCCAGAATAATTAACGAAAATAACAAATATATTGATGATAGTGTAGACATTTGTAATTTCTTTAACAGATATTATCAACTGGTTGCTAAGGATCTTCAAAAATCTCTTAATACAGGTATTAGTGATGCAAACATGAGGAATACTGAGGGATTCAGAACGAATTAAAATTCCACCCAGTATGCCAAGACGAGTTGTCAAATATCATTGATAGTTTAAATAATAAAAAAACTGTAGGAATGGATGGGGTATCCAGTAAAATTCTAAAAGAATGTAAAGATCAATTGTTAGACCCTTTGATTCATCTGATCAATCATTCATTAGAACAAGGTGTTTTTCCAGATAACTTAAAAGAGGGGAAGATCTTGCCAATCTTCAAAAGTGGTGATAGAGAAAAGGTAGAAAACTATAGGCCCATTAGTATTTTAAATGTAATAAGTAAAATTTTTGAAAGAGTAGTTCTAAATAGGTTACTTCTGCACCTTCAAGAAGCTAACTTTATCTGTGATGAACAGCATGGCTTCCAGAAAGGGAGATCAACAAAAACAGCCATAGTTTCTCTAGTTGAAAAACTAATAGATATAATAGATTAAGGTGATAAAGCTACTGCAATCTTCTTAGATCTGTCAAAGGCATTTGATTGTGTTAATCATAGAACTTTATTGGAAATACTGCAAAATTTAGGTGTAAATGGGGTTGAACTGAAATGGTTTGAATCATATCTTATTGGGAGAAAACAATGTGTAGAACTAACTACAGTAGTTGGTAATAGTATAGTAAAGAGTAAATCTAATAAATTAGAGGTGCAAGCTGGAGTGCCTCAGGGGTCAATACTAGGTCCATTGCTTTTTTTGTTATATGTCAACCGTTTACCTAAAGAATTAATTAGTGGTAGAGCCCTCTTATTTGCTGATGATACATCACTCATTTTCAGCAATTCCATTCTAGATAATTTAGAAATAAGTGCCCATATAGGTGTGCAGTCCATTGTCCAATTTTTAAATCAGTTGAAATTAACTATAAATAGTTAAAAAAATGCCAATACCTTCAATTCAAAAACAAACATAATTTAAATAAAGATAGGGCTATAAACGTGTTTGTAAACGATAATCAATTAGACCAGGAAGAAAAAATTGCATTTCTAGGAGTTATGTTGGATAGACGATTGACCTGGACTCCATACATTGAGAAAATATGTAGTAAAATTTCATCTGGGGTATTTGTCCTGCGACAGCTCGCTAGATTGAATGACAAAAAGTTACTTTTTACAGCTTACCATGGGCTCTTACTGTCACATATTAGGTATGCTATCTTAGTATGGGGTAATTCATCAAAACAAAATCTTGATAGGGTGTTTAAGATCCAAAAGAAAGCGGTTAGGTGTATAGAAAGAGTAAATAGATTAGATTCATGTAGGCCGTTGTTCAAGAGACTTGGTCTCCTAACTGTACCCTGCTTATATGTGTATGAAGCTACTTTATATGTAAAAACGAATGATATTAACCAAAATCTTGATGTACATGATTATAATACAAGAAGCCGAGGAGATTATCACTTGGTGAGTCACAATAGTAGCTTATTCAAACAAAAACCTAGTTATATTGGTAGGAAATTCTACAACAAGCTACCACAGTTTTTGAAGAGTCTTGAAAATATAGAAATATTTAAAAAACAATTGAAGAAATATTTAGTTGATAAAGCTTTTTATAGTGTACAAGAGTTCCTTTCACATCAAAATTAAGCCTCACCTCAACTAATTGAAGTAATTATGGTATCTAGTGTATAATATTGTTGATCTGACTTGTCTTATACTCCTTAACTGGAGTCTCCAAGACGTAATCTACAAAAAAAAAAAAAAAAAAAAAAAACCTGCCTTGATCACATTTTTATTCGGCAGGGAAATTTCAGTGAAGTTAGCGCTGGTGTGGTGCAGGCCTCTGTAACTAATCACTTTTGAATTGCATTAGAGGTTATCACTAACATCAGTGATACCTCACATATTCATGATAATGATATTAAATTCTTTGTTGACAGTGCTCGGTTGCAGGGCTTGTTAGCTCGCCAGAGCTGGGACTCTGTACTTTGTTTGTCGGATACTAATCAAGCGGCAAACAAATTTTTTGATATTATTAAGGATTGTCATAACTCATCTAAAAAAAACCCTTAGGAAGCCGAATGCCAAAACAAAAAAACTCAAGCCATGGATAACAAAAGGCTTGGTTTGTTCTATCAGAGAAAGAGATAGGTTGTCTAAGCTTGTCAAGAAACAGCCCTAGTTCTACAAAATCAATTAAAAGCTTTTAGAAATTATTTGAATAGTCTAATTTAAATTACAAAAAATAGCTATTACAGATTCAAAATTAATGATTGCAAAGGTGATCCAAAACAGTTCTGGCGCACTATCAATGAAATAACCGGCAAGAGTAGACATAAAGATCAATTTCCCACAGAACAGTTTGTCAATAACATGAATAATGTCAGAATCGATGCTGATATTCATAAAACGGTTGCAGATGATTTCAACAAATATTTCTCCTCAGTAGGTCAAAGACACTAGCAAATGAAATCAAGGTGAGTGGACCTCCAATAATAGGTGATAAGGATTATAGACATGATAATGAACTGCTGAATTTCCAGACTATTTCAGATAATGATATCTTAATATATATTAGACAACTTTGAGGCATGTCAGCCCCTGGCTATGACAGCACGTTTTTTAAAAGATAATATAAACTTGTTTTTATCTCCCTTGAAGCATATCTATAACTTAAGTATTTCTAGTGGTGTTTTTCCAGACATTTTCAAGGTTGCAAAGGTATTTCCACTTTATAAGGGTGGTATTAAGTCAGATAAGAATAATTTCTGTCCAATTTCAATGTTGAGCACTTTTTCCAAAATACTGGAGAAAATAGTCAAGCACCAACTGACAATATATTTAGAACAGAATGACATTCTTTCTGACAGACAGTTTGGGCTTAGGACCAACAGGTCCATATCTGATGCTTTGTTCCAGCTGAACCAGGAAATGAACTTGTCCCTGAATCTAAATAAGAAAAACCTACTTGTATTTCTGGACTTGGCGAAAGCCTTTGATACAGTTGATAGGTCTAAGCTTTTGAGAAAACTTGATTTCATAGGAATTCATGGTAGATCATATGATTGGTTCAAATCATATTTGACAGATAGACAGCAACTTGTACTAATCAATAGAGTAGAGAGTGACTTGAAGTTAATACAATATGGTGTAGTCCAAGGAAGCACTCTTGGACCGCTTTTATTCTTGATATACATTAATAATCTACCAAAACTGAATTTGAATGGTAGCTTGTATCTATTTGCTGATGATACAGCCTTGCTGGCGTCTGGTAGAACAAGAGAAGAGATGTATGCCAATGCTGTGTCTGACCTTGCAAAGCTGAAGAAATAGGTCAAATATACAGTGAATTACATTGCAATGAAGCAAAATAGAAATGTAATGATTTAATTTTATTTTGATTAAGTGGTGCTACATTAAAAATTAAACCAAGATATGATAGAACATAATCTCAAGAATGGCTTCAAAATAGTCCTCTACCTAGCTCAGCTAAGAACAGATTTGAGATACCCATTTTAAGAAAGTCTTGACTTTTAGGCTAAGAAAATCTTTAAGTGAGGTTCTCAAAAATATGAACTATAATTGAAGCATCAATTATACTGGGCCAATTTTTTTACTGGTTGACAATTCAGGCTACAAGCTGACTGAGTTGTCCCTGCAATATTGTCCTCAGTCAACTTGGTGAAGAGTTCTACAATATTAGAGAACCATTTCAAAAACTGCACATAATACATGTAAAGACCCAGAAAACTTCTTACTTCATGCTAATCTCATGGAAATGACCACTTTTTGATAGCTTCTATCCACTCTGGATCAGGGGCAACTCTAGAATCTGATACCACATGTCAAAGATAGTTGACTTGTTATCTGAACAGGTTGCATTTCTTTGGAACCAATTCAGGTTTGCCTGCCTCAGCCTTTGGAAAACTCATTCCCATTTGTGTAAGTGGTAACTGAAGGATTTTTGCAGAACAATGATGTCATCCAAGTAGACCAAACAGGTTTTCTAAGACAATCCTCTCAACACATTCTCCATGAGCCTCTCAAATGAAGCTGGTACATTATATAATCTGAATGGCATCACCTTGAATTGCCAAAGTCCTTCACTGATGAAGTCTTTCACTTTGGCAGGCTGGTCAATTATAAGATCCTTGCAAGTATTAGTAAAATAATTCTGTAGCTTCTCTGGAAGACCGTTGTTGACTGGTTGAGACTTCTGGATCTGTCTTACCACTGAAGAGGCTGTTGAAAAGTGTCCAAGAGTGCTTTCTCTTTTTAGAGTGATTTTTTAGTCATTCACATTCTTAATTCAAACTGAGAACTTGTTGCTGGTCAGGAATAAAGTTCTTGCCAATAAGACTCATTGATGAAAGTTGTCCTCTAATCTTGCTGGCTGCAATGGTGCACTCTGTCCTTCCTCATGTCATCCTGTATTGTCTCATGGGCTACAATGACTCCTTGCTGGAAGGATAATATCAGTCAAATGTGATATTCTGCTGTTCTTTGGCTTCCCTAAATGAAGTATAACCTCTTCTTCTCCAATTACAACTATCTTCTCATGAGACCAGACTTGTTAAAGAAATTCATCACAAGTATAACATCTTCCTGTATGTCTGCCACTAATACTAGATGTTTGAAGTTACCTCCTCCAATAAGAAGGTTAGAACTTGTCTCTCCAAAAACTCTAGCCAAATTGCCTGTAGCTGTGTGGATTGTCCATTTTGTTAGCTTTGTTCCCTTATTGTCTGGGACTGGGCTCTTACTTAGGATGGTCATGGTAGCTCCTGTGTCAGCAAGTAGTAAGTAGTTGTCTGGCTTGCCCATCCACAATACCATCTATATACAGAATACTTCTGCTGCCAGCTAGAGATGTCACCTCTGCTTTTCTTACTGGGGTCTTCTGCTTGTGGGTTGACAGCTGCCCCTCCCTATCAACCCTTTTTAGTTTATGTGCTCATTCTTCTAGGCTGTACACTTGCTTCTCACATGTCCACTCTTTCCACAAGCCCAGTATGAAACCTCCTTTTTTCTGGATCTTAACTTCTCCAACACCTGTTCAACTATGCTCTGAATAGTACTTACCTCCATCACTTCAGCTTCCACAGCCCTTATCTTGGAATGGCCTGGTATTTACTGTCAAACTGCTTCAAACTCCAATGCTTGTGCCAAAGCATCATTCAATATCTTTGGTCTGGCTAGTTTGATAGAGTGTTGGGTTTCTGGTATCCTTAAACCATTCAATAATTTCTGCACCACAATACCAGTCTAGCAATACCAGCTTCTAACTCTTGCAGTGATTCATTGGGTCTTGGCACCCTATTGTTAAAACAAGATTCACAGAACTGCTTCAGGTGTTTGTTGCCAAATCTCATCTCTAGGTGTCACCACAGCTCACTGAAATTCCACTTCTCAGCTAGAATAGAATGAACAATTGCCAATAATTCACCTCAGAGATTCATCCTAAGCACATTGCACATTGACCACCCCTGAAACTCAGCTGCTGACTCAAAAAGTGTTTTGTAGCCTTCTAATGATGCATTTTTATCACAGGTAGGCAGTCCAATATGCTGGGGGAAAATAAATATATCTTCCTCCTTCACTGCCAGCATTGACTTTTCTGAGTTGGCTACCTCTGCAATACCAGAAGATTTATCTAAACCTCCATTGTTGCTTGAAGTTCCAGCTCCACACTCCAGCTTCTTGAGTCGATCTTACATGGCTTTCAAGTTTTCCTGCAGTCTGTCTTCCATGGATTTCAAGTCTTTCTGTAGTCGGTTTTCCATGGTTTTCAAGTCTTCCTTCACCTTACTGACTTCTTGATTTACAGAATCAGAAAGACTTTTAACCATTTCTTCCATGGCTTCTTGTGATGAGGTAATATTTTCTTGTAATTTTCCCTCCTTATGTGCCATATTCTCTTGAAGGTAACCTTTCATGGATGTCATATTCTCCTGTAGTTCGTCCTTCATGGATGTGAATAATGAAATTGATTTCATATCTGAAGTCTCAAAGAGTAAAGTTATGTAGCTGGGTCTTCTCCTTCTCCCAATAACGCCTCATGAAGCTGGTCTTGTAGAGTTTACTGCTTTCCAGATGTTTTCAAATCACGGTACTCCAACTTACATTTCAGCTCTGCTACTTTCAAATCGTAGAATGTAATTTTGCCAGCCATTTTTAATAAAACTTGAAGAATCATCTCTAACTCCTGACACCAATTGTTATGGGTTCTATCACTAAAATAATGTTGGCAACACTTGAAAGTAACACTCAAACTTTATTTACACAAATAACTTACAACACACAATAATCAGTTATGTCACACAAGAAAAACCAGTAAGAGACAAACACTGAATACTAATTAATGCCTGTCAATAGGCCAAACAATAATTTTATAAATAAATGTTCAATGGCATAGGAAGAAATGTTTAAAAAACGCTTAAACACTTAATAAATAAATGAACACTCACAAACACTGTCACTGTATAGCAATATCTATCAATAGAACTACATTTTGTGTATTTGTATACTGTCACCAGAAACTTTCACTCATTACAAACGTATAGGAAGTCTGTTCAATAACTGGATTCCAGTTGATATTCACACCCACTTTTAAAAGATTTTTGTTTACTCTAGTAATTTCCACTAATATATGGGTCATTTTACTTTTTTCTCAATTATTCTAGAAACACATTTGTCTTATGAGAGTGAAAAAGGCGAAGAGAGGAGATATGCATATCGGACTCTTCCAGTTGAATTCCGTGACAGCGTTGGCAGCTGGACGGTATATAGTAACTATATAGTGATTAGCACGATATTTATGGCAAATGAAAGGCGCAAAAAAAGGCACAAATATTCGAACCACCTCTAATCTGTTGTATGACACTTCCAATGTAAACATTGCATTAAAAGTAATGGGCTACTAGGGAAACTTTATTTGAAATATTTTAGAAATTAATTCCATTTTTTAACCGACTTCCTAAAAGAACAAGGTTCTATATTCGACCTGTTTTTTTTTTTAGTTTTTTTTTATGTTTGTACATCAATAATTCAAACAATATTGAACCAATTTCGATGAATTTTTTTTAAATGAAAGAGCATCGCTCAGCGGTGGTCCCATCCAAGTTTCGCAAGGATCGGCCCAATACTTAGCCCAATATTAAACAAAAAGGAGCATTCTTCGATGTCTTTGTTTCAATCAAATTTGAACAGGATAGTTCCACACATAACCGCCAATCGGATAACGGGTGTCGTTTACCAGGCTGATCATTGTATCATATGGAGCGCTTCACATCTAGATGATCTTTGAAAACATTTGATGCAATGCAATTATGCCGGGTAAACGACATCGGTTACCCAAAGCTGGTTCAGTGTGAAAAAAGCCTGTAATGTCCTGTTTTGACCAATCACGTGAACTTAATTTGAATTGAGAATAGAGAAGAATATAATATTTCTGTCCATATGTTCATATGAAAATTGTAAATAATTTAGTCTATGTTATTGAGTCATAGGAATAAGGTTATTTAGTTTCAATCATAAGTTGGAGAAATTGGAAAAACAGCTGATTCCAGAAGTATTTTTAGTTTCGCTGCTGTGATGGATTATAGTAGTTTATGCAACGATTTTATTTTGACCCTTATTGAGGCATGAGTTAGATGTAAGTTATAACACAAGCGAATGTGAGTGTGATAAATATCTCACGAAAGCTTTAATGGCCAAATAAAATCGTTGCATACACTATCTTATCTATGACCACTAGTATACATTTAATTAAAACAATTTCATTTTACCTGTGACTGTCAGAGATACCTAACCTCTCATCTCAAATACAAGAAGTTATAGTAGATTGTTAGGTTAAAGCAGCTGGTGTAGCAGTTTGATCAAATCAGCTGATAGTTTCACAATATTGAATTACGATATTGATTCCATCAAAAATGCTTCTGAATGGTCCAGAACCCATGTTATAATGTAGAACCTGTACTATAATGAGCTCATTATGCAACGGGTTTCAAAAAGCATTTTGAAAAGACAGCTGTTTTGGCATCAATTGTGAAACTGTAATGTATACATTATGACACGGTCGTAGATAAAGAATATTATTTATTCGCCATTAAATACATGTCTGTACAATAGGCTATTTTGAGGTTATGTTTGATGATTCTTTTGTACTAGCTCAAAGTTTATGTTTTTCATATTAAACAAATATATATAACTAATATCACAAAAAATATTGTACATAACTCGTCCGGGAAGATGTTTATCATACTTGTATGATAATACCACACTCAACTTCATCTCCTGCATTAACTTATCATATTTTCAGTAAACACAATTTTCCACACTTGTAATGTAATATAGGCCTACTACTTCAGTGTAGGTATATTCAAATCAAAATGAATCAAAAGCCATTTCACTTTTAAGAAGCCTTTCGCTATTATAATTTTCCTAAATACAATATTCCTCATTAAATAAAACGTTGTAGAATTTTCCTTAGTTTATCATCTCTTATAAGTGGATATTTAGTTACTTGAGTTTGGATGTTATAAATCAATTATTGACTTGCTAATTTGATAAATATTTCATAATGTAGGCTTTAAGAAATTTCTCATGTTTTCAAAGTTTGAAAATTCAACTAAAAAGCTTAAAATAAAACATATTTTAAAACAAAAAAAGAAAGACTTCAGTGAAATGATGAAATACTCACGTACTAAAAAGTTTAAAATAAAGTATTTACTTTAAACTGAGAAAATTTTTAATTTCATACAAGTAATCTTCTGAAGTCGGCGCCAAATTTCCCATAAACTTTTAAAACATAACAGAATTACTCTGTGATGTCTTCCATGATGAAATAATTGAACAATCTAATATCAAAACTGACACTGTATTCCAGTAAAAGTGAGTGTAAATCACATATTTAATTGAAATACAGTGTTAGCTTTGATATTAGATAGAATTTCTTATCAATCACTTCCCGGTGGTTCGGAACCCACCTAAAACTGTAGGTCCAAATCATCAATCACCATCATCCAACTCATTACCCACGCACAGGCCTCAGACATATGTGGGCTTCATCCTAAAAAAGAATTTATAAAATATTTGGCGCCGACTTCAAAAGATTACTTGTATGAAACTAAAAATTTGCTCAGTTTAAAGTAAATACTTTATTTTAAACTTTTTAGTATGTTTATTATTAGAGTATTTTATCATTTCACTGAAGTCGGTTTCTTTTTTTGTTTTAAAATATGTTTTATTTATAAATTCCAATTTTATTGGGAGGGCCCCGTCCTAGAGTCTTCAAGGGTCAGCCGCTATTGGTTCAAATTAGTCAGAATTGTAGGGGTTTATCTTAATTATTCGTCCTGGTATGATTTTACTCCAAATTCGTGAAATGAAAATCCTAAATTTCATAATGCATGGTTGATGTATCAATGTGGTGCTGCAAAGTTTTAAGTCTCCCATGCAACTTGCCTTCAATGAATACTTGTTTCTTGAATCCAACTAAATTTCAAATAAATAAAACTTGATAAGTGAAACTATCACGAGACATTCACCTTGAAATCCACTATAAGCTGATCTTGTAATTAAATTTCTGAAGAATATCATCTTTTTGATATTTAGACTTTGAAACAATACCCAAAATGTACTTTACACTACTGAAAACAAACTTTTAATGATAGAAACCTTTTCCTGTTAGAAATGTGTAGAGTGAACTGTTAAGAGTAGGACGTCATAAGGCCCTGCTTCATGTTAGAAGACAGGTCCACTCACTCACCACCTATCTAAGCATTCGCATAGGCCCACAATTCCAACTATACCAACTAGCCCCTGCATCAGCTTGCCCATTCCTCCTCGTATAATACTCTGACGATTTTGTGAAATACTGGTTTGTCTTTTTATTATTAATATGCTAAAATTGAAGAATTTAAATAATTGTTAAAATCATTGTCTGATAGTTTTGTATGTAACGGAATCTAGAGCATATTGCGACAAGAAGCCAAGTGGAGTTTGAATCTAGACAATTCTAGTTGAAGAGAAAGCTGGAAGAGAAATTCATGTGTGCATGATGGCTCGCCCTTTCAACCCTCTCTTTTCCACCCCCACACGCCCCACTTGTCTACACTGTATAATCCAACAAGGGCTGTTGTCAAAGCACACGTCTAGAAGCTTCTTGCGGACAATGGTTATTGTGATTACCTGCCATTCATCGTTTCTAACAGAAGTGCACCGAATTTTTGAGAAGGGGATTAATGTCATATGTGGGGGAGGGGGTTCTGTTGAAAAGCAAATTAGGAACCTTGAGATCTTTCAAAAAAGAGCTGTTATAAAAGCAGCACTCAAAAAGCACTATAGGAGTGAGTAACCAGAGTTGTTGAGTTACTTTTTGAAAGAACAAATGGCTTGGGGATCTGTGATGGGTCCACATTTATTTTCTACCTGTAGTGTACAGAGCAACAGGTTGTTGGGTTGTGGGAGAGTACATTTATTGTTCTTATATGAATGCCAACTGTTGTTGACAAGTATGAGAACTGGACCCAAAGGTGATTTGCCATCTAAAGAGAGCACGATGCAGAGTGACAAAATCTCAATAAAGTGACAATGCTTGAGAGTTGATTCTCTATTAGTGAAGATTATAAGCGATTCATGATTTGCTTTCAAACAAAGAAGTGCTGAGATGTGGGTATTGACCTACGTGAAGATTATTTTGTCTTCATATACCCTACTTTAGGAGTTTAAAGAGAGTTTTCTTGTAACTACATTGGAACAAAATATGAAAGGCTTTATGTCAAATACAATTTTAATATTGCCTATTAGATCACCTTTTTCCTATAGATTTAGTTACCTAAAGGGCGGTAACTATTCCACCCCCCCCTCCACAACTTTGATAATTTACCATCTTTTACACCATTCTAAGACCTACTACTTTCAATCTGAAAAAACTGTTACTTGATAAATTATGTTTTTTCTAAAATAATATTCTGCATATAGATTATCTTGTGGATAATCACGAAAGAGAAATGAAGCAAATTCGAATACAGTACTAAGTGACAGGTTCTGATAAGCCTATCCTTAATTAATAGTGGCAAACGAACTCTTCAGTCTCCCTTTACAGTTGGCCTATATATCAAAGCTGTCCAGAATTTTGACGAATATTTATGACTCTAATAGTCTTAAGCGGGGGTCCGGGGGTCCTCCCCGGAAAAGAAATTAAAAAACAATCTCTCTAAAACCACATTTTGAGCGTTTCTAGACACGAATCGTTCTATTTTAAGTCGCATTATGGGTTTAAGTGGATGTTATCTACCGGGGATGTTACCCCCTTAGCCTTGCCTCTTTGAGCAATGTACAAATCTTATAATTGTTTTTGACGCTTGGGTCCATAATAATCTTTGAATGTCGTTGAAGTAACAATCGTTGAAGTCTTCCTGACTTCAACAGAGAGCTTTTGAACTCTTGGCAGTTGGAAATAAGTCGGAGATTGGTCGTTTTGGAATAGATTATAATAATATACAGTACTGTACTCAAAGTCTAAAGTAATATTGGTAGTGTGGGCTGTATATTGAACAGGAATAGAGCTCATTCTGTAGAACCTGAAAGAGCATTGAAATACTTTCAAAAGTTACATTGATTTCACAACAGTTTTTGTCTCACAACTCCACAAAATATCTACTCCAAAATGTGCGCTCTATAGTCAACACCAACAAGGAAGGCTAAAAATCAACAAATTGGTCAAACTTTTAAACTATTATAGAACAATAGAAAAAGGATGAAGGAAGGAATATTTCCATCTTTACAAACAATAGGACAACCCTTTCCGATCCCATCAACCTGTTGCTTCGTCTACCTTCAGGTAGAAAATAAATGTGGACCCACCACAGATCCTGAAGCTGAATAAACTCCTGTGCATGAGCTCTGTGAGTGTACTGTACATCGTCTGTCTTGGCGTAGAGATGTTTGGTGTAATAAGCAATTAGTATTATTTATGTGAGTTGTTAATTAAGGAACTGGAAGCTTATAGTGAATTGTAATTCAAAGTGACCTAATCATCCCTGAGTGAAGTTTAGTGTGAAAAGTTTGAGTGAAAAGTAAATCGATTATAATTCATTTTATAAGACTACTATGATAAGAGAACTTTTAACTGACGAAATTTGATTAGTAGTAGTGCTAACCGATCTGATTACAATCATAATTTCAAGTAGATTGTTAGAGAAGTATTCATTGTAGATTATTTGAGTTTGTTTACTACTTGATAATAATTACTGTTAATTCAATCAGTTGTACTAAAGTAGAGTTCTTAATTTGTAAACTTATGCCATAGTCATCATCTGATTCAGCTTAGTTGTGATTTATTGGTGCTATTTAATGAATTTGAGTCTCATTTTGAAAAAGTCGTTTTTATTACAAATAAATCCCAGAACCCACGGTTGAAAACTGTTACAGTATAAATTATACACTAAGAAAATTCTATGCACATTTATTTGTTTACAGATTTCTCAGAATGAGCCTTCACAAATGATAATAATGATTACACACAATAATTTATTATTTCGAGGTGTGCTGTAATAAAGTCATCTCAAAGTCTTCAGTATAAGTATTGGTGAAATAAGCCAACTAAAAAAGTACTTGATAAAGTGGAGTGAAATAAAGTTTTTGAAAATAGATAATATTGAATTATAGCTCTTTTTCATGAATAACTTCTAGAGTTGAAAAGCATATTTCTTGAGACCTGCTTCATAGCAGCCTAGAAATAACACTGTACGTATTTGTAGCAGTGGTTACAGTAAATATTTTAGAGGTTTATAGATGTAGTTTGTAGGACAGATTGTAATTTTAGTCTATTAAGAACTAAGTTTAAGTAAGGCCATTGAAAAACAGACTAACTAGAATAATATTTTTGCAAAAATGACTTATTCTATGGATGACTTTCCAGCGTGTTGAAGCATATTTTCCGCTACCAAAATACGAAAGTTTTACATTGTTCAGGGAAATTGAGGCGCACAGGAGATATGAGAACGTTGATGTGTGTGGCGGTGAGTTGAAGGGGGGAAATTTGTTTGAGCATGTTGTATTTGTAACAGAGATATCGGGGTGCGCGCAAAGGAATGATAATTGATGGGTTATGAGATTTTATAAAAAAAGGGGTTTCCTGATGAATACAGGCACGAGCACGGGTTGCACGTGACTCCATGGTGGGGTGATGGAGAGGAGGGGGTGAAACATAACTCAGTTGAGACTCGCATTTTGAGAGTATGTATGAGTGGGTGATAGAGACGGAGAGAAATAGTATGCGTTAAAGAGCGAGAGAAAGAGATTTAAGATAAGGCAGAGCCCGCGACTAGAATAACTAAATCCAAGCGAGGAGGCATTCTGAGGAGGAAAGTATTCACAATCGATATGCCGCCGGATGACATAAATCTCATCAGGCTCGGCACTATCCATCCCTTTACTCCCTCTATCTCAATCACTCGCTCACCCTTCGGTCTCCTTTCTCTCGCTCTCAGATAACTCGCGCTGCGCTGCTTAATGCATGATCGTGTCTGAGCTACTGCATACAGTCACTGAAACACATTAAATAAATAAGAATAATTACGCTGGAGACAATTCAAATTCTTCATAAAAATTCAACAAAGCTTGGTTAAAAGCTACCTATCATTGAACTCAAATAATTAATTTTGATTAAGAATCCTGAGTTGTTGCTGATAAAACAGCACAAAAAAATATTCCTCGGCCCCCAAAGTACAACTTAGGCAATATAAATTAGGTAATCTTTATGTTTGATTACGTATTGCAGATAAATAAAATAAATAGTTTTTTGGATCACGCAAAGTTAATAGCAATACATGTGTCGCAAAAAACACGACAAATGACATCATACATTAAATAAGAATGAAACAAAAGATTTTGATATAAAAATTTACACATTTGACAAGAAATCTTAAGAATGATCGTAAAGATCTTTTATGGGTGCATGACAGCCAACCAGACAGAATTCACGTATTACCAGACAGTATTATCACGAGCACTCTAGCTTATTACGCTTGGTTGGGCAACTGAGCTTCTGTGAATTGATATAACTGCTTTATTGATACTAGACTGGTAATTTGGTACCAACCTGAAACTTTAGGTGCCGCATGTTTACCATAACATTTGCTCAAACCATTAAGATTATCCCCATTGATAATTACCATTTACTACGCTTATTTATTTTTATTGAGCAAAATAAAGGGTTGGCAGACCCCCTTAAACTATTGGTCCATTATTTTATATTATCTGGGAAGTGGTAGACGCGAGCTATGGCAGGTATCTGTTCAGTCAGATGAGATAAGTAACGTCAGTCCGCCTGGGCCCTCTCTGTGTGAATGACCGATTGGTTCGGCTAGCAAAAAAGACTTCTCTGCTGTGAAGTCACTTCCTGGTTGTTCGGAAACCACTGTACGTTCCACTCATCAATCATCATCATCCAACTCATTACCTTTGCACAGGTATCAGAGCTACGTGGGCTTCATCCTCAAAAACAATGTTTACCAAGAGTCTCTTCAATACGTTATTCACCTTTTCTAGCAAAAATAATTAATTTATTACAACATACAAATGAAGCTTGGTAAGAATAAATTCATTCAACGGTGCTATCATGGAATGAGCAGAATAATCACAACAGTTGAGATTAACTGTTCGATTGATAGGGAGAAGAACACGAAAAGGTGATTTTTTCAATTAAGAAAGATCGTAAATAAATAGCGCTAAAGCGGTTGACGGCAAAGCAAGAGCGACTAAAATGCTGGCACCTGGCAGCACGTGCCTCCGTCGGTTTGCTATGAAATAATTCCAGCTGAATTTTAAGCCGTTCTTCAGACTTACTCGCCAATAAGCAGGAGAGCTCTCAAAATACGTGTCTCGTTTAATATACGCCCTGACAAAAAAGCTGGTCTCCAGCTCCACGGCAACAGCCATCATAACCAATAACATGAAAATAAATATATCTTGGATACTTAATGAAGTTGTTCGGAAGGCTGCAAAGTCAAACGAGGACTTATATTTCAATCATGCATTCCCGAATACGTATAGCACAATAGAGTCCCGCATACGCTCTGCAGAGTAAACCTTCAAAGGTCTCCAGCAATTTGTTAAATGCGCTCAAATGAGTTAGAAGCTCAACTAAACAATTTTAAGTTATTCAAAACGAAAAACTAATCAATGAATGTGTTCAAATTTCAAACTGTGGAGTATGAAGGAATAAGCTTAAGTGAAATTGGGTTTTAACATAAATTATAATAATATATTAAGCTGGAATTTTTTCAGGTGAAAGAGACTTAAGATGCGATTCAATCACAAATCACCTTCATAATGAACACGAATTCATGGATTTTAAAAGAGGTTCCCCCAACGTTAAACTCTCCTCAGGATAAAATCTCCTTAGGGTGGGAGGATTCCACGTAAGATTTTTTTTCAATTTTATCTACAGTTAGACTGTGTTAGCCGGGGTACTGCCCGACGAAAGTCGGCTCCAATCGCTCAAACCTGCAAAAAGAGGTCAAAAATATGAAGTCACTGGGAAAAAGGCGCCCGAGTTCTCACCCCGACAGAGACTTCCCGGGCCTGTTTGGAAGTGCAGTTTTTAAATGGAAATTATTAAATTTCAAGTAGTGTGATTCAATTCGAATGTGTTTTAAATAGCTATGAAAATGTTGAAAGAAAAATATCTCGAAACTAAGAAAATTTAACCTGCAATACCAGTGAACTAACAACCATTGGAGTGCGATGCCATTTAAATGTGCTTTGAACAATAATTTATGGAAGAAAAATATAATCAACTATATAAAAGGGAGAATGCAACTTAGTTTCCAGTGCAATTAAGTGTGTACTGTATCTTGCTGATAGGTCAGCTAAGCTGAATCACAGACTACTTTGTTTCAGCTAACCTTGAATTTATTATCATGGCGATAAATTTCAAGTAATCTCATTACTAAGTATAACCTCACGATAATTTGCTAATTCAATTGTGCTGCTTTGTGGAAAGGTGAGTTGATGAGGAAAGAGAGAAGGGCGAAAAATTAGTGAAAGAGGGATGAAACTGTGAGATAAAGATAGCTTCATTAATAGTCATTTCTTTCTACATTTCTACACCCGGATGCTCTCTTCTTTGTCTCCAATAGATTATTATACTCTTCCAACACCTTTGAAGTTTCTTAGTGCTACTCTCTTTTCCATTTCAATGTACTTTCCCTCTCATTTTCTTCTTCCATTCACAAAATTATGACCGTAATCAACGTAATATCTCGCCTTAATTCCTCCTCGCCGCTTTACGCCGTTTCAAGTGATAGTCGCGCTCTTCTTTTTCTCTTGCGAATGCTGATCGGTTTTCAAGTAGATGAGAGAAAAGGATGAAACTTTTTCTCAAAAGTAAATCCGGGAAGAAAATGGTAAGAAGTGGAAAAGAATAAGTAAGAGGGATTGAAGTCTATTTAATCTTGAAGGGAGACGAAATTAAAAGACAATTAACTCGAACTGGAAGAAAGCGAGCTCAACGCGCTGATTGTGGTTTTTGGATCGATTAGAAAGAGGAAGAAGAGGGAGAGAATGATAGGAATAAGATGAACGAGTGAGTGAATAGGGAAGATGCAGCTGATGTGCTACTAGCTGGAGGCTATCCTTACTGTACAGTAAAGCGTCTTAATTGCCAAACGTCTCCTTGAGACAAGTCTTCTATACTTCCTTTACGCTTTTCAGGCTCACTTCCCTTATCTCTTGTCTCTCTGCTTCGCCCTCATCTGTTTTCCTATCATCCAATCTCATGCGAACAGAAGAGAAAGGGAAGATTACTGAAAAAATATAAGAGGAGTAAGAAAGGTTGAATCTATAAAGTTTTGAATTATGAATTCTATAGCGAATGAAATGCAAAGCTAAGGTTGGTTTTGCGAGTTCCAATCACGAAAAGCCATATCATTTGGAAGCAGCTGGTGATACAAACTGAAATAATTATACTTAAGTCAGCTCAGGTTAGGTTAGGTTGATTGACATGAATAGCTGCATAATACAATCTCAAATGTCCTGGACCCCAGATAAAACAGCTGTATATATGCAATTTTTCCAATTTCCACGCTTATGGAGTGAGGATGTACTACTCCATTGGTATTACTCACTGATAAACGTTATACTGAAGGGTCTGATCTAACAAGTTCAGAAGAAACTTCAATTATTTATTGATAATTTTGTGCCGCTTTATAAAACGTTTTTGCAGATTAATGATGTAGTTGACCCTTTTTACATTAGAAAAACAAAAACAAAAGCTCAGGTTAGGTTAGGTTGATTGACATGAATAGCTGCATATTACAATCTCAAATGTCCTGGACCCCAGATAAAACAGCTGTATATATGCAATTTTTCCAATTTCCACGCTTATGGAGTGAGGATGTACTACTCCATTGGTATTACTCACTGATAAACGTTATACTGAAGGGTCTGATCTAACAAGTTCAGAAGAAACTTCAATTATTTATTGATAATTTTGTGCCGCTTTATAAAACGTTTTTGCAGATTAATGATGTAGTTGACCCTTTTTACATTAGAAAAACAAAAACAAAAGTTATTACAAAAAGCAGAAGTTGGAAGCTTGATAAAATGAATAAAAAAGATTACTGTAATAGAATGTATTCAAATTAAATAACCTGTATAGATGATTATGCTATAGAAAATAGTGTCAATGTAGTGGTAAGACTAACCTATATTGACAAAGATATGAGGAAAGAGTTTCAAGGAAAAATGTAGAGATTGAAGAAATGAATGAATCAACTGGGAAGTGATAGTCGTGAGCCGTAGCAGGTATCTGTTCAATTAGATATGAGCTGCGTCCTCCTCTTTGTAACGGTGACCGATTACATTGGCCAGCAAAAAGACACTGTTCTCTGCTGTAAAATTACTTCCCGGTGGTGCGGAACCCACCTAAAACTGTAGGTCCAATTCATCAATTACCATCATCCAACTCATTCCCCACGCACAGGTCTCAGACCTATGTGGGCTTCATCCTAAAAAAAAAAAATGTATGCTGAACTACCCGCTAAGTATGCTAAGTATGAGTTTACTTTCGAGTGAAAATTAGTAATAATGAAAAAATTATAGACTTAAATACCGAAAATCAGTATTAGCTTAACATTTATTGATCTGTTTTTCTTTCTTATTAGTTTTTCTTGCAATTAGTGTGTGTTCAAGAGTAATTAGAGTAAATAAAGTGCCAGTGTTAACATATAAGTGTTTTCAGCCTTATTTTAGCAATAGAACCCATAACTCAGAAGTTGGGGATTTTTCAAGTTTTATTAAAAATGGCTGGAAAAATTACTTTGTGCAATTTGAAAGTGGCCGATCTCAAACGCGAGATCGGACCGTGATCTAGAATCATGTGGGAAAAATTCAACTCTACAAGACCGGCTTCGTGAGGCATTATTAGAAGAGGGAGAAGACCCAGCTACATACCTCTTTGTAACTCCAGATAAAAAATTAATTTTATCAATTTAGCATATGCAGAAGAACTTTACATTCTTGAAGGGTGAATTACAGGAGAATATTATATCTATGGAACAGAACGTCACATCAATGAAGGGTGAACTACAGGAGAATATCACATGCATGAAATACGAACTACAAGAGAATATGTCATCTATGAACTATGTCATCTATTCAGCAAGAGAATATGGCATCCATGCAGGGCATATTACCTCATTACAAGAAGCCATGGACGAGAAGGTTCTTGCTGATTTTGTGAATCAAGAACTCAATAAGTTGAAACAGGACTTGAAGACCATGGAAGATCAACTCAAGGAAGATTTAGGAACTATAAACAAGGGTTTTAAAGCAATGAAAAATCAACTGAAGCAGCTAGAGGGTGGGTTAGATCTTCAAGCAGCCAAGAGGAGGTGAATAAATCTTCTAATATTCCAGGCATAGCCATTTCAGAGAAGTCAGTGTTGGAAGGGAAGGAGGAAGATAAGCAGTCAATTATTCTCCCACAGTATACTGGACTGCCTACATATAATGGAAAGGTACCTTTAGAAGACTACCAAACACTGATTCAGCAGATGAGTTCCAGGGGTGGTCATCAGCAATGAAAGCCTATGTCCTGTGGATCAATCTTTGAGAAGAAGCATTGGCAATTTTTTTTTTTTTTGTCTTAGTAGCAAGGACTTTATTCCTGACAAGCAACAAGTTCTTTGTGTGCATCATGAATGTTAATCATGTTAAAATCACTTTTAAAGGAGGAAACACTAGAGATGAGGCGTATTTACTGGAACAGGTATTTTTACTGAGTATTTGAACATACGGAACATACGCACCTAGTATTTGAAGAACAAAATACTCAGATATCTGTGAGTATTTCTAGAAACTAGTAAACTATGTGACTTCAGTATGGCCAGTGACTTCAAGTCCCCACTCCAATTTATGGAGTGGGAGTGGAGCTTTGTAATTTGCAGTTGTACAGTTGCTATTAATAGCTCATTTCTCATTATAGAACTATGCAACTATTCACTCACTCTTTCTCACTCACTCACTCACTCTCTCTCTCTCTCTCTCTCTCTCTCTCTATTCACTATACTCGATTGTAGGCACATGCTTAGTTGCATCAAAGACAATAGAATAATTACATTGTCTTTGGTTGCATATGGTATACGTGCGTACTGTTTCAGTAGAAATACTTCTTGAGTACTTGAGTATGAGTAGTTTGTTACTCAAGCGTCTCAAGACTTGCGTCTTGCCGTCAGCGTTTCATTTCGCTACAGCACATTTGAGAGCAACTCTATAATTAGATTTGAGCTGTTTTTAATGCGAGTAATAAAGATTCGTGCTGTATTTAACATGAGAAACAGTAGTAGTACCAGTACCGCAGTACAATACTTTCTTGTACTTGTACTCTCTTACTCTGGCGAACTGGCTTATATAAAATACTACCTAGTATTTTGGAACAGGTATTTGGAATAGGTATTAGAACATACTAGTATTTGGAATACTTAGTATCAGAAAAACCTAGTATGACCCATCTCTAGGAACCACTCTTGGACACTGTTCAACAGCCTCTTCAGTTGTGATACAGATCCTGAAGTCTCAACCAGTTAACAAGGGTCTTCCAGAGAAGCTGCAAGAATTTTAAGGGTTGCACTAGGGAAACACTAGGGGCATTAAGGGGTACACTAGGGAAACACTAGGGGCATTAAGGGGTGCACTAGGGGAGCACTAGGGGCATTAAGGGGTGTACTAGGGAAACACTAGGGGCATTAAGGGGTACACTAGGGAAACACTAGGGGCATTAAGGGGTGCACTAGGGAAACACTAGGGGCATTGAGGGGTGCACTAGGGAAACACTAGGGGCATTAAGGGGTGCACTAGGGAAACACTAGGTGCATTAAAGGGTACACTAGGGAAACACTAGGGGCATTAAGGGGTGCACTAGGGAAACACTAGGGGCATTAAGAGGGGCACTAGGGAAACACCAGGGGCATTACGTGGGTCACTAGGGGCATCAAGGGGGGCACTAGGGAAACACTAGGGGCATTAAGTGGGGTACTAGGGGCATCAAGTGGGGCACTAGGGGCACACTAGGGGAGCACTAGGGAATCACTAGGGGCATTAAGACGGCACTAGGGGCATTAAGACGGCACTAGGGGAACACTAGGGGCATTTTTAGGATGGTGCGACCACTTTTAGGGAGTTGGGAGCCATTTTTCCGGAGTGTGGGACCACTTTTAGGGAGAGGGGAACCATTTTTCGGGAGAGGGGGACCACTTTTAGGGTGAGGGGTACTGTTTTTGGGATAGGGGGACCACTTTTATGATGAGGGGGTCACTTTATGGGATAGAGGGTCCATTTTTAGGACAAGAGGGGTCACTTTTATGGTTAGGGGGGCCACTTTCAGGATGAGGGTGGTCACTTTCAGGGTGACGGGGGCCACTTTTCGGGAATGGGAGCCATTTTTCGGGCGAGGGGGCCATTTTTCGGGTGAGGGGGGCCTTTTATCACTTCTGGTTTGACTTCCAGTCTGTTGTATTACTTCCGGCCTGTTATGTTACTTCCAGTTTGACTTCTGGTCGGTTATGTTACTTCTGGTCTGTCATGTTACTTCCGGTTTGACTTCCAGTCTGTCATGTTACTTCCGGTTTGACTTCCGGTCTGTCATGTTACTTCTGGTTTGACTTCCGGTCTGTCATGTTACTTCCGGTTTGACTTCCAGTCTGTCATGTTACTTCTGGTCTGTATTTTTTTTAATTTTTTTTTGGGTGGGGGGGAGTTGGGGGGGTTGGCTGGAAGGGGGGGGTGTGCTGAAATGCCCCTTTTCTACCTACTGCTGATGATTACAGTCTGGCACCAAGAGGAAAAATAATACAGCCAAGTGAGAGGGATCTGTTTACCCTGCCCAAGGAGTATGTGCTGGCACACTGTGTCACCAGCAACTTGGTGGAATCTTGAGGCATTGCCACCATCTTCAGGAAGAAGTTTTGTGGTCCAATAGCAAGGACCAGCAGAAGGAAATTCTATTCATCTGCAGCAGCATGGTTAGCATCTCTTCTACCTCATGACTAAGGAGCAGCCTGAGGTGAAGGCATTGTAAGGCACATTTCAGACTAGCTTGGTTCAACTGAGGGACAAAATACAGACACTTGGAATAAGGAAACAGAATACCAATACTTGGAAGTGGTTCTGATGGCCTGGACTGGGCAATTGTGAAGCAAATGCTGAAAGAAGTGTTCCAATCCACTGGTATCCAGATTGGAAAAATGGTTTGCTTCTACAATCCTTGGAGGATTAATTAGGAGTCAGTTAGTGGTCAAGGAAAACATCAGCCATCAAACATACCATTTTTCTGGGACAGAACTAATTCTTAAGGTGGGGGTAGTATAACAAATGCAAGACAAGCATTGTCTACACACTCATCTGTGAAGCATTTCTTCCAGTAATTGATGAATGTGACTTAGAGTGATTGTAAATTGAGTCTGTGTTCACTTGCTCTCCTTGACTGTCTCCCTCACTTCTATCTCTATATCTGCATCTCTTGCACTTTTGCACTTGGTCGACAGCCTTCTAGAAGCATCTCCATTGATCTACCTACTTCCTGCATGACCAAGTTCATGTACTGGCAAACAGAAGATGGTTCCAGGATGAATGGAAACAGCATTAATAGGGGTCTCCCCATATGCAGTAAGTCAGTTTGTTGTTTGATCTCTACAAGGCTTTTGCTTGTGTGACAGAGTCCAGTGCAGTTCCACAGACTGTGTGATTTCGAATCCAGTGCAGTAGAAAAGGCAGTGTTTACAAATTGAGGGAATTGTGAATGGTGACTGTATTTGCAATACATATATTCGAATCTACATGAGGTACAGTACTACCCTTTTTCTAGAGTGTCAATTTTGCACGTTGGGAAATAAAACATATTTAGGGTATACCCTGGCAACGAATACCTGAAAGCGAGCTCGTTTTTTTTTTATGAACTTTATTGATTGTCATATGAACGTAAATACCAAAAGACTGTTGAATTTGTGATTGTTGGTGATAATGTAAATTAGTTGTCATTATTACTTTAAAACATAATTCTCTTTTTTCTTACTATTCTTGTGATGTGTAATACTGGAGATTACATCATTTGGTTGATGTTGTGATGCTAAATTGTCGTTGTATTTTTCTTCTGAATACCTGGCGCACATCTTCGTAGAGCAAAGGCAGTCTATCTAGTTATAGATTGTCTTTGGTCTATTATTATTATCAGCACTGGATGCCCCACTTCTCTATTTTCTCTGTAATTCCTGCCCGTTCCAAATTTTGTCTAAATTACCTCCTTAGGGCAGCGTTACAATCTGCACCACTCTGCTAAAGTAATACATTCTGCGGTACTCTGTTATTAGTGCTGCATTCAGCGCTAAGGCACTTTTAAAAATTAAGGCACTTTTTCAGCGCTAAGGCAAAATTAAATGTTTCTACTAAAATTAAATTAAAAAAAAAAAAAAAAAATTTTTCTCAGCTGTTCTGTCTTGTTAAAGTACACCATTTAAGTAGACTGAACATGCTGTGATAATAATAGTTATTTATGTATTAAGAGCGTGAAGCGCGACTTTATCGCTCGAGCCAAAACATTTACTGCGCGACGCGTAGCGGAGCGCAGTAATTTTGTGAGAGCGATAAAGAAGCTTCACGCGCGAATTGCATACAATATTTTTCCTACAACTGCAGTTCTGGATTACAACACAATAAAAACTTGTAGTTTGTAACATCACAGACCGTGCGCGGATTTGGTTAGCGTGCGCCATTTTGAGGTTATGTGAATTCACGGATTCCGCGATCCACCAATGAGAAGACATCAAAATCAAAACAGAAGCGTAAAGAAAACAGCTGGCGAGCGTAAAGTACTTTACCGCTTGCTGAGCAGTAAAGAGGTATTTTACAATTAGTTTTCAGTACGTAAAGAACGACTTTACGAGCAGTTGTAGGAAAATATAATTAAGAGTGGAGTAAACAGTGTTGGTATGAAGGTATCAGGTGCGTCGGTTATTTAGGAGCGCGGTAAAGTCGGGGTTACAGTCAAAGTTTGTTTGTAAAGTTTCCTGTAGCATTTTGTAACTTTTTCAATATGATGGCAGCTTCACCCATAAGAAACATGGGGAAACCCGTCACCCCAAGTGTTAACTATTGGGATGTGAAAAAGGAAATAGAGGACAAGTTTCCTGATATTAATTTTGAGTCTTTTAAAATGAACCCCAATTATATCAGTAAAGAAATGTTGAGATTTGAATTATTGACTTGTGGTATAGCTGAGAGTGATTTCAAGAACCTTGATACTGATAGCTTGCGCGCAAATTTTAGGGCAGCATGCAGTGAGCCAAATCCGAAAATTTGTCAATTGTTGTATAATGAGGATAGTGCGGGTAAAGAAGTTATTTCCATTTCAAAATGCATTGAATTATTAAAAAATTTGGTTGAGGGTAAGATGAAGCCCCTGCTGGCTGACCCTAGAAATGAGGCCAAGAGAGGTCTAAATATATTTCTTCATGTCATAAATAGGTTAGCACAGTTAACTTTATATTCTAAATCCTCAGATAGTGAAACGTTACCACAACAATTGAAGTCAATGATTGAAATGTTGTTAGAGTTTTATGATAATATTGTGGCTTTCCAGGAGTTGAGTCAAAGTAGAGCACCTTCGCCTGTACCGTTTGAGGGCGCTGCGTCTAGTGACGTCAGGACTGCCGTAGTACCTCAAGAGTTTGGTTCAAAGGTTTTCACTGGAGGTAAGGACAGAATGGGTGTTAGTCTTCCTGTTCTAGCAGGTACTGTTGTGGGTCCATCTGGGTCTGCAGCTGTGACAGTGGCAAGATTGGCTTTGCCCAAACTTAATTTTGGTATTGGTCCTGTTATACCACCAAAAGGTATAGTTAATCAGTTTTTTCCTGAACAGTCGTTTTCTCGTAGTCAGGCACCGACTAGTGCAGCATTTGGTACTCTATTCAACAAGCTACCAAATCCTATTGAGAGTCTGGTTCGTGACTTGATGACTACTGATGGTCTTGACGTTGACATTCTGTTACAGTTTATTACCGTTGCTTTAAGAATTAAGGTAAGATCTAACTTAGACGACAAGCAATTATTTAGCCTTTTGCATCCATTCATGGTAGGGCCGTTAGCTGATAGAGTTACTATGGCCATGAATTGTAATTGGAGTTTTAATGATTGGCACCGAGACGATTTGAATTATTTTGTTCCCAGTAGACTGATTACTATCATTGAACGTGAGCGATTTTATCGCCTTCAGCACTCTGGTGAACCCCTTTCGGCCTTTGTTGTAGCAATTAAAGAGGCTGCCAGTGTACTGTGTCTTGATAAGACTGAGGAAGAAATAGTCTCAAATATATGTTCCGGCCTTAATCCAGTTGAGAGGTCACTCCTTACATTTCAATTTAAACCCCAATCCTTCCGTGATTTGAACGAGCTTTGTGTTCAATCACAAAACATCTGTTTTGCTGATTTTGAGCGTGATTGCTATGAGAACTCTGCTAGTGGTTACAATGACAATAACAGTAAGAGAGTGCAGTTTGTTAGGCCTTCTTCTCAAAATTTAATCAAGTGTTTTTGCTGTCAGAAGACTGGCCATATTGCTCGTGATTGCCGATCTAACCCAGCTAACCAAAATTCTCAGGCAAATAGGAGGGCGGAAGTTCCTTACAGTAATAATTTAGGCCGTTCTGAAATAAAGTGTTTTTCTTGTCAAAAGATGGGTCACTACTCAAGGGATTGTAAGAATAAAAAGATTTGACTAAGGAAGGAAGGGACGCTCTTTAAAAACTCTAGTAGAGATTTAAAAGGGAACCAAAAATATAGTTCACCTTGTATGTCCAATTTCACTTCTGAAACTTTTTCAAATAGTAATAGTAAATTTAAATGCAAATGCCATAGTAACAGTTTCAAAAACAAAAATAATAAGAGAGATAAGAGATTACCCTTGAATCACAAAACCAAGGCTAGAGATCTTTTCAGAAATGTAACTTTAATAGATTGTCTTTTAGGCAAACATAATAAAGAATTCAAATGTTTAATTGATACCAGGTCTATCCGTTCCATTATTTCTAAAGAAACTTTGATTGTTCTTCAAAAGGCAGATAAGTTTCTGGTTACTGAACATGAAAATATTATGTGTATCACTGCCAATCGTGGGAGTTTAAAGTTGAGTGAGTCTGTTTATCTAAAAATCAAATTAGAGTGTTTCTCTTGGAAATTTAAGTTTTTTGTTTGTTACCACCTTTCTGTTCCTGTCATTATAGGGTGCGATCTGATTTCAAAATCTAAAATGATTATTGACTTGTTTAATAAACATTTTTATTTTCCTTTTAGAGATAGTTTTCGTTTTTCTTGGGACAATGAGCAAGCTGATTTGAGCCAGAGCTGTGCAAGTGTTGGCTGTAACAAGGACAGTTTTCTGAAGGACAGTGAATGTGACAACTTGGACAGACTGTTAAACAGATACTCAGACGTACTGACTTCTAAGTTAGGTAAGACTTCTCTTATTGAATATAAGATTCGCCTCACAAATCCAGAACCTGTGCATAGGCCACCTTACCAGTATAACCCCATGAAGATGGAAATTATTAATTTAAAAATTAAAAAGATGTTGGAACAAGGAGTGATTGAGAAAACGGTCAGTAACTACTCTTCACCTATTTTTCTAGTTCCTAAGTCTGATAATGATTTTTGTGTTGTCATTGACTACCGAGAGGTGAATAAGAGAATCGCCCTAGACTCTGTCCCTTTGCCTGATGTGCAAAATTCTTTCCATTGGTTCCACGGAGCTAAGTATTTTTCAGTTTTAGATCTGAATCAAGCATATTTTCAAATGCCTTTAGCTAAAGAGAGTAGGCACATAACAACTTTTGCGACAATGACATCTACTTATCAATTCAAAAGAGTACCGTATGGTATAGCTATTGGTGCGCAAGCCTTGTCTTCAGTTTTGAACACTTTATTTGAGGATAAGTTTGTTTTCAATTACCTTGATGATATCGTAATATATTCAAAGGACTTCCAGTCCCACCTTGAACATATTGAAATCGTTTTGGAGAAACTTAGGCCTTTTACTGTGAACCCCAACAAGGTCTAATTTGCTAAAGGACAGATTTCGTTTCTTGGGCATCTGATAGATTTTCGTGGAGTGTCGGTGGACCCATCCCACACAAGAAGCATTAGAAATTATCCTGTTCCTACTTACATCAAGGCAGTATCCAGATTTGTCGGTATGGTAGGTTATTACAATCGTTTTATTAAAAATTTTGCTGAAATTGCAGCTCCTCTTAACTCCTTGAGGAAAAAGAATGTAAAATTTGAATGGTCGTCTGCCCATCAAGAAGCTTTTGAAAAATTGAAAGAGATCATCTCTAGTCCACCGGTTCTTAGAACTGCTGACTTTTCTAAGAAATTTGTACTACAGACTGATGGTAGTAGTACAGCTATTGGTGCGGTATTAGCACAAGAAGTTGATGGAGCCCTTCAACCTATTGCTTTCGCTTCTAAGAAACTGACCCCACAGGAGTGTAAATACTCGACTTACGAGATTGAGTGTTTGGCAGCAATTTGGTGGATGGAGCGTTTCAGGCTCTATTTACAGCATAGTAGGTTTTTACTACAAACTGACAATTCAGCTCTTTCTTGGGCTATGTCAAACCCACGTAGTACTGGCCGTCTTGGAAGATGGATATTGCACTGAATATTCCTTTCAATATGACACTGAACACATCGCTGGAAGGTCTAATTGTGTTGCAGATGGTCTCTCAAGGATGTTTCAGGATGGTGATCAGATAGAAGCTGACTGTAGTCAAGAAGTAGATATACTACCTTCATTTTGTTTAGTGAATGCGTTGAAATTAACGGATTTCCCATTGTTCTTCTCTGATATTAAGAGTCACCAACAGGAGGATCCTTTTATTGCCGAAATTGTTAAAAAAATTAATGATGGGGAAAACCAATTTCCATACAGTATTTCAAAAGGAATTTTAGTCATAAAAAAACGTAATGCTGATGAATTTAAAATTGTTTTGCCGAAAGCCCTTGTGCCGGTTGTTTTCAAGTACTTTCACGATTCTCCACTTGGTGCCCATCTTGGAATGGCAAAGACTATGTACCGTATTCTCAAGAAATTTTTTTGGCCTGGTGCGCACAAGGATATTGCGATGCTGGTAAGAACTTGTAACATTTGTGAGATAAGTAAGCCTGCTCATAAGCAAAATTTCGGATTTTTAAGTTCTCATGTAGAAACAGAGCCCTTTAATAGGTTGTATTGTGACATAGTTGGGCCTTTAGTCAGGTCAACTCAAGGCTATACTCACATTTTTTCTTGTGTGGATTCGTTTTCTAAATTTGTTTTTCTTATTCCTATCAGAAAGGCAACTTCTGATACAGTAATAAAAGCATTGAAATCTATTTTTGTTAATTTCTCTGTACCAAAATCATTGGTGACAGATAACGCCTCTATATTTACTTCCTCCTTGTTTAAAAATGTTTGCTTTAATCTTGGCATCAGATTGATTCATTGTTCGCCATATCATCCACAATCTAATATGGTCGAACGGGTACATAGAAACCTCAGAAGTAGTCTAATTGCCTTTCATGGTGATTCCCAGAACAGGTGGCATGAGAGCCTAGAGTGGCTAGCCTACCATTGGCTTTTAATTTAGCTAGACACGAAGGAACAAAGTGTTCTCCTTTTAGTCTTGTTTATAGGTATAGTCCCAAACATCCCTTAAGCAATGCTTGGGAGTTGGACGACATTTTGCCGGCATACAAATCAGGTAGGACCGTACGCGTATGGCGCGAGGCCAAGCGTAATTTGTTGAAAGCCCATCAGGTTTTAAAGAAACAGTATGATAAGAATCGTTGTGAGGTGCCTTTCAAAGTAGGTGACCTTGTGTTGTTGAAAACCCATACACTTAGCAAAGCTGCTAATAAGGTGATGAGTAAGCTCAGCTATAGGTGGTGTGGCCCCTTCAGGATCAAAAGTTTTTTGACGCCTGTCACTGTCACACTGTATGACAAACAGTCAGATGAGTTTTGACATAAAGCTCATGTCTCTCAACTGAAAATGTACCATGACCGTTGATCAGTAGTTCTTGGATAACGTTGGAAAAAAGTTGTGTGGTTTAAGACTCAGTATAGTACTGTTGTTCTCCCACTCCTTGGTGCTCTATGCATAAAAAAAAAAATTTTTTTTTGATGGTTGGTATTCTAAAATTCTTGGTAAGATTAGCGCTGATCTCCAGAATTTAAATTTGAATACCTGTGTCATTGTAGTTCAGTTTATATTGAATACCTGTGTCATTGTAGTTCAGTTTATATTGAATACCTGTGTCATTGTAGTTCATTCTATTTTGAATACCTGAGTCATTGTAGTTCATTCTACATTTCATTGTTCATGATCTCGGTATGAGTAATTATTGTAGTTTATAACAAAGGTTATAGCCTTGGTAAATACATAGTAGATAAATTGTAGATTGAGGCAAAGGTCGCCTACGATGTCATTGTAAAGTTTCTAGAACCTCTTCAGTTAAAGAAGTGGGGAAATGTTTGTAAATTTGTTGTGATTTGGCTAAAGTGCCAATCAACTGGCTGTTTATAAGTGCTTTGGAGCTATCTAGAATATTGTCATTTTTGGTATAAAACTTGGTTGTAATAATTTTTCTTAGGTGTAAGTTTGTAGCTATCCCATTCTGTGTGAAGTAACTGCCGAATCTATTAGGTTCAGTACTAGTGAGAACTATCTCTGATGAGAGAGTAGTTTTTACTAGTGTAGTTGGTTTTCTGGTGTTGTAAAATGCTGTTGTTAGACGGAATAGCAACTTCTGTATTGAAGTTTGAAAGATTTTAGCTTTAAGGTGAGATTCATTCTCCTTGCGCAATTTAGTTGTGTGATCTTAAATTAAATATTATGCTGCTATGTAGAGCTGCTGTAGTAGTTGGAGTTAGGGTTTTAACTGTTAGAACGTTGTTGTGGGTGTTCAAGCCATTTTGCTTTGGATGGCAAGCATCATCCTTTTCTTTGGTTAAATTTTTTTTTTAATTTTAATTATATGGAACTACGGGTCCTGTTTTGTTATTTTTCGTGACTACCTCCCCAGAAATTTTGAAATAATTTTGTTCGTTGTTATTGTAGCTTCTTTAAAAGAAAAGGGGAAAAGAAATTGACTTAAAAATAATTGTAAAATTATACAAAACAGATTTTTTTAACTTAAAATTGGGAATAGGGTACTTTTTTGGTTTCCCTTTGGAACCTGATCAATTCCATTGGGGTGCCAAAGACTTATCTTATCTTTTATCTTATCTTAAATCTTTTTCCTAGCTTTTCTTCATGACAGGTCATCAGTAGGGTAAAATTAACCTGTCTTACAATGGTCCAATACTCTTCATTTTTGACAAACGTCACAGTATAGAGTCTTTTTTTAGCTTTTCCTCTTAGAAATTTCTTACTCTTTTGAGCTACTGGTTCTGGTTTGGTAAATAGATTATGATTAGTCTATTCTTTCTTTTTGTCTAAGGTGCGTTGTGTCTGTCTTGCAAAACTGGCAGGTAGGTGTTATACTTTTTGTTTTACACATTGTGTCCTCTACGGTGTTGAGTTGACCAACATCGTTTAGGATATTGTGTGTGTGCGGTGTGGTAGTACTTGTGTTCAGTATACTTTACCACATGTCTGCTGCTCCCTGTAGGGCATTGAAGTTTGGTGTATGGACCTTACACATACTCGGCGCTCGGTGGTGCCAGTACTGCGTTTTTCACTTCTAGCACACCTTGTAGTTTTAGTTTCTGTCTTTTTGAAATGTGTCCTATTATTACAGTATTTGTGATATGTATTACTTTAGGCATTTGCTATTTCTGTGGAGCTGACTTTTCCCTTTTGCTCTTGTAGATGGTGCTCTGCACTATAAAGGGGGGGAGTGTTGTAATGTATTTTTTCATGCATACAGTATACAGGCATGACAAGCCTGTTTGAAGCACTCTAGTTGTAATTTAGTTGCTCTTTTATTGTTAGTTAAGGGAGTATTTTGATTTAAAAAAAAAACTAACTGCAGAATGGTTATGGAACCCAAGAGTTAGTGGATCTAACTTTTTGCATTTTAATATTTCATTGCTTCCTATTTGAAATATAGTGAGTTGATATCTCTATATTTCTTGGATAGATGCTAGTAGGTCTTATATCTATTGTTTGGCCGTTTGTTCTTGTCAAGCAAGTCGAGTTTAAAATTTTTCATATTGCTCCCACTTTATGCAGTTCAGCCTATGGGATTTGCTGACTGGGGTCACATGGGTATCTTGAGTGATGTCACCCGTCATGTGACCAACGCTTGCTGGCATTGGGAGAGACGCGTTCTTTGTCTGTCAGCTCCTGTTTTTTCGAATTGGCGTACATTGCAAGCGAGTGCTATGGCCGTGTGTGCTGGAATCTTTTAAGCTTATTTTTTTGCTTTTGCTAAACTCAGTTTTTTTTTAGTATGTGCATCTTGTTTTGGATTGGGTCAGGGCCTTTGTGGTCGAACCATTTTTATTATACCTAGTCGCTATGTACTGTAGCCACATTTGGCTACCGGTTTAACTACGTAAAATGTTTCTAATTTTTTTCTAAGCATCCAGCATCACAGCCTCAACCAAATATTCTATCAGCAACTTATTGAGAGAAATAAATATGTAAAATGCATTTCTGATTCCGCCGTTTGGTAAGTTTGAACCATTTCTCTGTATTTTACCAATAGCTTTGTCTGTTCAATCTTGTTCAGATTCTTATTAAATTATGTAGGCTTTTTCTTACAAACTTAAAGTAATACCGTTCTTAATTATAATGTAATTTTGGCTATTCTGTAAGTCATATTTTTTTTTCTCTGCATTTATCGTAGACAATGAGTCTTATGGTGATTTTGAACTTAACCGTTTTTTTTGGGTTATTACCAGTAATTACTCCCTTAATTGGAGACGCCATGTTTTTATTCGATACTTGCAGAAGTTCGATATTGGCAATAATCGATTGTACTATGTTGATCAATCATGAATCGACTATAATATTAAAATACGTTTTATAGTGAATGTTTTGAGGTTAAAATCTCTCTCTCTGTAAATTTTGGCTAATTCATGAAACTTATTATCAATCTTTATTATTTTAATACCTTCCCTTATAATAAATTTTGTGGATGCCTTTTCAAATTTGTTCAACGTGTAAGTAAAGGAGAAAATTTTGTTTTGAATCATTTATTTAAGTGTAGGAAGAATTTTTGTCTTTGAGATTATAATTATTTAGGAATTGAGTGGCATTGTTTGTATGTTCAGCTAGGTAGTTTAGGCACGCCTATTTCAGTTAAATTTACTTCTTCTCAGATTAAGGTGAGGTAATTTTCCTAGCTTGGCTGTGAATTTAATGTTTGATCTTTTGTTAAGGTTAGGAAGACTTTTTCTTAGCTTGAGTTGATGCTTGAATATATTTTTGAAACTTATCTGTGGTTTTGTAATAAGGTCTCTAGAGACAGATAACATGTTCAAGTCGATCTTACAGACTTATGTGTGGTAAAGTTGTGTTGGGCGCTTAACCAGCAACTCTAATACCTTTTTTGGTAGTATGGTATGTGTAACCTGTTCTGATATTGTGTATTTTTTGTAAGCAGTCCCTCTGACTGTTAGTTCTGCAGTAAGCTTTTATTATCACTATTTTGTTCATTGTCTTATTTAAGGCGGTGCAAGATTATGGCCCGACTTCGAGTCTACGGGCTGAATTCGAGTCTACGGGCTGAATTCGAGTTTATGGCCTGAATCCAAGTTTATGGCCTGAGATCGAGGTTATGCGTCACCTTCAAGCATAGAAACCTGGTGTGGGACCAAGTTCACGAACCGGACCTAAACGCATGTTCACTTCCAAGGAGTAACTCTGAGTGTGGAAGATGAGGGAATCGTGAATGGTGACTGTATTTGCAATACATATATTCGAATCTACATGAGGTACAGTACTACCCTTTTTCTAGAGTGTCAATTGTGCGCGTTGGGAAATAAAACATTTTTAGGGTATACCCTGGCGACGAATACCTGAAAGCGAGCTCGTTTTTTTTTATGAACTTTATTGATTGTCATATGAACGTAAATACCGAAAGACTGTTGAATTTGCGATTGTTGGTGATAATGTAAATTAGTTGTCATTATTACTTTAAAACATAATTCTCTTTTTTCTTACTATTCTTGTGATGTGTAATACTGGAAATTACATCATTTGGTTGATGTTGTGATGCTAAATTGTCATTGTATTTTTTCTTCTGAATACCTGGCGCACATCTTCGTAGAGCAAAGGCAGTCTATCTAGTTATAGATTGTCTTTGGTCTATTATTATTATCAGCACTGGATGCCCCACTTCTCTATTTTCTCTGTAATTCCTGCTCGTTCCAAATTTTGTCTAAATTACCTCCCTAGGGCAGCGTTACAAAATACAGTGCAGGTGAATTGACTGTGTATGTATCTAGTACAGTTGAGGTGACAGAGTATATAAACACTGTGTTTATGCATATCAAGTGTTATTATTGGGATTTTTGAATACTGTAACAAACTGTGTTTTGTAACAGTTGAACTGTTCTTTTCGACATTTCTCTACTTTATTGTACAATTTGATTATCGATCTGCCTATTATTAATTAGTAATTAATTCTTGTACATAAATACCGAAAATCAGTATTAGCTTAACATTTATTGATCTGTTTTCTTTTATTAGTTTTTCTTGCAATAAAATTAGTGTGTGTTTTGAAAGTAATCTGTGTAAACAAAGGGCGAGTGTTAACTTCAGTGTTACCAGCCTTATTAATTTTAGATATAGAACCCATAACAATATTCATTTCAAAGTCTTTCACTCCACTTTTTGGGAATGATGCATTTCAAATAAATAAAGGAAAATTGATGTTGAATCTCAGTACTGGAATCATGAACGACTGGTTTATGCTTGTATCAATTCATACGGTATTGAAGATGTATTAAAATTTCTGACCTTTAGATTAATAGCAAAATTTTAGAGGTCGCTTGTTCTGTATAATGCAGTATAATATTTGAAGGAATATTGCAGTATTTTGTGAAGAAATCGTCTGAGGACAAGTAAGTAAAGCAGTAAGTCAGGCTGAAGAGAAGAAGGATTTCTGAAGGGGGCAGGGCATTGAAAGGCATGGTGGAGTGGGGCAGAGTATACACAGGCCAGCACTAATTGAATTTACGAGCCTATCAAATAGAAGAAGGAAGGATGCAGCTAGAGACTTTGCGCCCCTTATCCAACATCATCAGCCACCTTCGCATTCAACGCTATCTTTTCCCCATCGATGTCTTCTCGTCTCTTTAGTTTATCTTTCTCTCTTACAATGTTTGCGCCACTGTGTTTACCATTACCAATTTCCTAGTGCAAGACGAAGCTTGAAGCTAGTTTCTGTCTCTTCTGTCTTGTAGATTTCTCACTTGGTGTTGTAATCAGTCCCTAATTCTCGATCGAGCTCATATTTCTACGCCTGGAATTTTACGTAGTAGCGAAGTTCACAGACGAATCGTCGATCATTATCTCCAAAGGAAATCTATTATGCAGGCTGTGTTCCTGTTTTATGCTTGCAGAAGCCTTCTTGCTTGCTGAACTTCTCGAGTGAGTAGCTCAACTTGTTCCCCACCCCATCAGATGGGGTCCATAGCCCTTGCAACGTCTATCCGCTCTCATCAAAACTTGTCCCCAGCGGTTTCGTGTCATCAGTCATCATCTACTTGCTTCCGCCGTTCCGATCCCCTCGACAACCTCTCTCACTCTCACAAGACTCGACCGATTCCCAAACGCATCCAATAGCTCAAACCGACCGCAAACCTCGTTGCTTTCCTCGTTAATGTACGCTTTTCTCTCCGGTAATAACCCTCTCACTCCTACTCATGCCCGTCCAACACCCACGAAACGTATACACGCCTCACTGCGATCAATTAACACGATTGTAAGTTTAAACGTGATTCCAATATGCATTAGCGTCTCGAATTATATTTAAACTAGCTGATTACGTGTCATCACTCTGGAGTTTATAACTTGTTAACTTGGGTTAATTCGAATTATCTATACTTTCAACTTATATCAACATGATCATGATAATATCGCAATTTATCCTATCTAACTGAACCTTTTAGTGTTCATAAATTAAATTTTATCTTCTTCGATGGTGATGTTGTGACGGTATCCTTCATGTCATCACTTTGGAGTCTATAACTTGCTAATTATCATCACTTTCAACTCATATCAATATTATAAGGATAATATAAAACGCATATCTCTTTCAATTGAACGATCTACAGTACTATATCTATATCCATGATTATTTCATGTTTTCCATAGGATATTGGTGATATTGTGGTCTTGTGGTAGGCATCCATAACCAATAGGACTTGATGTTGCAATGAGCGCTCTATTTATCACATAAACGGAATACTCCAGCTTCTGAATAATTTTCCTGGGAGTTAGGTCATTCTCAGTCTCAATCAAACTGAAACTAAAATACAGAACAGCCAAATATTGCCTATACCCCACACATACTAAGCTTTAAAAAAAAGACATCAAACATCTGCATTCATGATAAACTTACTGTTCAAAACTGCTATTGAATTTGAAACTATCAAAGAAATAAATTACCAAAAACCCAAAAACAGCTATTGGTGCGGTATTAGCACAAGAAGTTGATGGAGCCCTTCAACCTATTGCTTTCGCTTCTAAGAAACTGACCCCACAGGAGTGTAAATACTCGACTTACGAGATTGAGTGTTTGGCAGCAATTTGGTGGATGGAGCGTTTCAGGCTCTATTTACAGCATAGTAGGTTTTTACTACAAACTGACAATTCAGCTCTTTCTTGGGCTATGTCAAACCCACGTAGTACTGGCCGTCTTGGAAGATGGATATTGCACTGAATATTCCTTTCAATATGACACTGAACACATCGCTGGAAGGTCTAATTGTGTTGCAGATGGTCTCTCAAGGATGTTTCAGGATGGTGATCAGATAGAAGCTGACTGTAGTCAAGAAGTAGATATACTACCTTCATTTTGTTTAGTGAATGCGTTGAAATTAACGGATTTCCCATTGTTCTTCTCTGATATTAAGAGTCACCAACAGGAGGATCCTTTTATTGCCGAAATTGTTAAAAAAATTAATGATGGGGAAAACCAATTTCCATACAGTATTTCAAAAGGAATTTTAGTCATAAAAAAACGTAATGCTGATGAATTTAAAATTGTTTTGCCGAAAGCCCTTGTGCCGGTTGTTTTCAAGTACTTTCACGATTCTCCACTTGGTGCCCATCTTGGAATGGCAAAGACTATGTACCGTATTCTCAAGAAATTTTTTTGGCCTGGTGCGCACAAGGATATTGCGATGCTGGTAAGAACTTGTAACATTTGTGAGATAAGTAAGCCTGCTCATAAGCAAAATTTCGGATTTTTAAGTTCTCATGTAGAAACAGAGCCCTTTAATAGGTTGTATTGTGACATAGTTGGGCCTTTAGTCAGGTCAACTCAAGGCTATACTCACATTTTTTCTTGTGTGGATTCGTTTTCTAAATTTGTTTTTCTTATTCCTATCAGAAAGGCAACTTCTGATACAGTAATAAAAGCATTGAAATCTATTTTTGTTAATTTCTCTGTACCAAAATCATTGGTGACAGATAACGCCTCTATATTTACTTCCTCCTTGTTTAAAAATGTTTGCTTTAATCTTGGCATCAGATTGATTCATTGTTCGCCATATCATCCACAATCTAATATGGTCGAACGGGTACATAGAAACCTCAGAAGTAGTCTAATTGCCTTTCATGGTGATTCCCAGAACAGGTGGCATGAGAGCCTAGAGTGGCTAGCCTACCATTGGCTTTTAATTTAGCTAGACACGAAGGAACAAAGTGTTCTCCTTTTAGTCTTGTTTATAGGTATAGTCCCAAACATCCCTTAAGCAATGCTTGGGAGTTGGACGACATTTTGCCGGCATACAAATCAGGTAGGACCGTACGCGTATGGCGCGAGGCCAAGCGTAATTTGTTGAAAGCCCATCAGGTTTTAAAGAAACAGTATGATAAGAATCGTTGTGAGGTGCCTTTCAAAGTAGGTGACCTTGTGTTGTTGAAAACCCATACACTTAGCAAAGCTGCTAATAAGGTGATGAGTAAGCTCAGCTATAGGTGGTGTGGCCCCTTCAGGATCAAAAGTTTTTTGACGCCTGTCACTGTCACACTGTATGACAAACAGTCAGATGAGTTTTGACATAAAGCTCATGTCTCTCAACTGAAAATGTACCATGACCGTTGATCAGTAGTTCTTGGATAACGTTGGAAAAAAGTTGTGTGGTTTAAGACTCAGTATAGTACTGTTGTTCTCCCACTCCTTGGTGCTCTATGCATAAAAAAAAAAAATTTTTTTTTGATGGTTGGTATTCTAAAATTCTTGGTAAGATTAGCGCTGATCTCCAGAATTTAAATTTGAATACCTGTGTCATTGTAGTTCAGTTTATATTGAATACCTGTGTCATTGTAGTTCAGTTTATATTGAATACCTGTGTCATTGTAGTTCATTCTATTTTGAATACCTGAGTCATTGTAGTTCATTCTACATTTCATTGTTCATGATCTCGGTATGAGTAATTATTGTAGTTTATAACAAAGGTTATAGCCTTGGTAAATACATAGTAGATAAATTGTAGATTGAGGCAAAGGTCGCCTACGATGTCATTGTAAAGTTTCTAGAACCTCTTCAGTTAAAGAAGTGGGGAAATGTTTGTAAATTTGTTGTGATTTGGCTAAAGTGCCAATCAACTGGCTGTTTATAAGTGCTTTGGAGCTATCTAGAATATTGTCATTTTTGGTATAAAACTTGGTTGTAATAATTTTTCTTAGGTGTAAGTTTGTAGCTATCCCATTCTGTGTGAAGTAACTGCCGAATCTATTAGGTTCAGTACTAGTGAGAACTATCTCTGATGAGAGAGTAGTTTTTACTAGTGTAGTTGGTTTTCTGGTGTTGTAAAATGCTGTTGTTAGACGGAATAGCAACTTCTGTATTGAAGTTTGAAAGATTTTAGCTTTAAGGTGAGATTCATTCTCCTTGCGCAATTTAGTTGTGTGATCTTAAATTAAATATTATGCTGCTATGTAGAGCTGCTGTAGTAGTTGGAGTTAGGGTTTTAACTGTTAGAACGTTGTTGTGGGTGTTCAAGCCATTTTGCTTTGGATGGCAAGCATCATCCTTTTCTTTGGTTAAATTTTTTTTTTAATTTTAATTATATGGAACTACGGGTCCTGTTTTGTTATTTTTCGTGACTACCTCCCCAGAAATTTTGAAATAATTTTGTTCGTTGTTATTGTAGCTTCTTTAAAAGAAAAGGGGAAAAGAAATTGACTTAAAAATAATTGTAAAATTATACAAAACAGATTTTTTTAACTTAAAATTGGGAATAGGGTACTTTTTTGGTTTCCCTTTGGAACCTGATCAATTCCATTGGGGTGCCAAAGACTTATCTTATCTTTTATCTTATCTTAAATCTTTTTCCTAGCTTTTCTTCATGACAGGTCATCAGTAGGGTAAAATTAACCTGTCTTACAATGGTCCAATACTCTTCATTTTTGACAAACGTCACAGTATAGAGTCTTTTTTTAGCTTTTCCTCTTAGAAATTTCTTACTCTTTTGAGCTACTGGTTCTGGTTTGGTAAATAGATTATGATTAGTCTATTCTTTCTTTTTGTCTAAGGTGCGTTGTGTCTGTCTTGCAAAACTGGCAGGTAGGTGTTATACTTTTTGTTTTACACATTGTGTCCTCTACGGTGTTGAGTTGACCAACATCGTTTAGGATATTGTGTGTGTGCGGTGTGGTAGTACTTGTGTTCAGTATACTTTACCACATGTCTGCTGCTCCCTGTAGGGCATTGAAGTTTGGTGTATGGACCTTACACATACTCGGCGCTCGGTGGTGCCAGTACTGCGTTTTTCACTTCTAGCACACCTTGTAGTTTTAGTTTCTGTCTTTTTGAAATGTGTCCTATTATTACAGTATTTGTGATATGTATTACTTTAGGCATTTGCTATTTCTGTGGAGCTGACTTTTCCCTTTTGCTCTTGTAGATGGTGCTCTGCACTATAAAGGGGGGGAGTGTTGTAATGTATTTTTTCATGCATACAGTATACAGGCATGACAAGCCTGTTTGAAGCACTCTAGTTGTAATTTAGTTGCTCTTTTATTGTTAGTTAAGGGAGTATTTTGATTTAAAAAAAAAACTAACTGCAGAATGGTTATGGAACCCAAGAGTTAGTGGATCTAACTTTTTGCATTTTAATATTTCATTGCTTCCTATTTGAAATATAGTGAGTTGATATCTCTATATTTCTTGGATAGATGCTAGTAGGTCTTATATCTATTGTTTGGCCGTTTGTTCTTGTCAAGCAAGTCGAGTTTAAAATTTTTCATATTGCTCCCACTTTATGCAGTTCAGCCTATGGGATTTGCTGACTGGGGTCACATGGGTATCTTGAGTGATGTCACCCGTCATGTGACCAACGCTTGCTGGCATTGGGAGAGACGCGTTCTTTGTCTGTCAGCTCCTGTTTTTTCGAATTGGCGTACATTGCAAGCGAGTGCTATGGCCGTGTGTGCTGGAATCTTTTAAGCTTATTTTTTTGCTTTTGCTAAACTCAGTTTTTTTTTAGTATGTGCATCTTGTTTTGGATTGGGTCAGGGCCTTTGTGGTCGAACCATTTTTATTATACCTAGTCGCTATGTACTGTAGCCACATTTGGCTACCGGTTTAACTACGTAAAATGTTTCTAATTTTTTTCTAAGCATCCAGCATCACAGCCTCAACCAAATATTCTATCAGCAACTTATTGAGAGAAATAAATATGTAAAATGCATTTCTGATTCCGCCGTTTGGTAAGTTTGAACCATTTCTCTGTATTTTACCAATAGCTTTGTCTGTTCAATCTTGTTCAGATTCTTATTAAATTATGTAGGCTTTTTCTTACAAACTTAAAGTAATACCGTTCTTAATTATAATGTAATTTTGGCTATTCTGTAAGTCATATTTTTTTTTCTCTGCATTTATCGTAGACAATGAGTCTTATGGTGATTTTGAACTTAACCGTTTTTTTTGGGTTATTACCAGTAATTACTCCCTTAATTGGAGACGCCATGTTTTTATTCGATACTTGCAGAAGTTCGATATTGGCAATAATCGATTGTACTATGTTGATCAATCATGAATCGACTATAATATTAAAATACGTTTTATAGTGAATGTTTTGAGGTTAAAATCTCTCTCTCTGTAAATTTTGGCTAATTCATGAAACTTATTATCAATCTTTATTATTTTAATACCTTCCCTTATAATAAATTTTGTGGATGCCTTTTCAAATTTGTTCAACGTGTAAGTAAAGGAGAAAATTTTGTTTTGAATCATTTATTTAAGTGTAGGAAGAATTTTTGTCTTTGAGATTATAATTATTTAGGAATTGAGTGGCATTGTTTGTATGTTCAGCTAGGTAGTTTAGGCACGCCTATTTCAGTTAAATTTACTTCTTCTCAGATTAAGGTGAGGTAATTTTCCTAGCTTGGCTGTGAATTTAATGTTTGATCTTTTGTTAAGGTTAGGAAGACTTTTTCTTAGCTTGAGTTGATGCTTGAATATATTTTTGAAACTTATCTGTGGTTTTGTAATAAGGTCTCTAGAGACAGATAACATGTTCAAGTCGATCTTACAGACTTATGTGTGGTAAAGTTGTGTTGGGCGCTTAACCAGCAACTCTAATACCTTTTTTGGTAGTATGGTATGTGTAACCTGTTCTGATATTGTGTATTTTTTGTAAGCAGTCCCTCTGACTGTTAGTTCTGCAGTAAGCTTTTATTATCACTATTTTGTTCATTGTCTTATTTAAGGCGGTGCAAGATTATGGCCCGACTTCGAGTCTACGGGCTGAATTCGAGTCTACGGGCTGAATTCGAGTTTATGGCCTGAATCCAAGTTTATGGCCTGAGATCGAGGTTATGCGTCACCTTCAAGCATAGAAACCTGGTGTGGGACCAAGTTCACGAACCGGACCTAAACGCATGTTCACTTCCAAGGAGTAACTCTGAGTGTGGAAGATGAGGGAATCGTGAATGGTGACTGTATTTGCAATACATATATTCGAATCTACATGAGGTACAGTACTACCCTTTTTCTAGAGTGTCAATTGTGCGCGTTGGGAAATAAAACATTTTTAGGGTATACCCTGGCGACGAATACCTGAAAGCGAGCTCGTTTTTTTTTATGAACTTTATTGATTGTCATATGAACGTAAATACCGAAAGACTGTTGAATTTGCGATTGTTGGTGATAATGTAAATTAGTTGTCATTATTACTTTAAAACATAATTCTCTTTTTTCTTACTATTCTTGTGATGTGTAATACTGGAAATTACATCATTTGGTTGATGTTGTGATGCTAAATTGTCATTGTATTTTTTCTTCTGAATACCTGGCGCACATCTTCGTAGAGCAAAGGCAGTCTATCTAGTTATAGATTGTCTTTGGTCTATTATTATTATCAGCACTGGATGCCCCACTTCTCTATTTTCTCTGTAATTCCTGCTCGTTCCAAATTTTGTCTAAATTACCTCCCTAGGGCAGCGTTACAAAATACAGTGCAGGTGAATTGACTGTGTATGTATCTAGTACAGTTGAGGTGACAGAGTATATAAACACTGTGTTTATGCATATCAAGTGTTATTATTGGGATTTTTGAATACTGTAACAAACTGTGTTTTGTAACAGTTGAACTGTTCTTTTCGACATTTCTCTACTTTATTGTACAATTTGATTATCGATCTGCCTATTATTAATTAGTAATTAATTCTTGTACATAAATACCGAAAATCAGTATTAGCTTAACATTTATTGATCTGTTTTCTTTTATTAGTTTTTCTTGCAATAAAATTAGTGTGTGTTTTGAAAGTAATCTGTGTAAACAAAGGGCGAGTGTTAACTTCAGTGTTACCAGCCTTATTAATTTTAGATATAGAACCCATAACAATATTCATTTCAAAGTCTTTCACTCCACTTTTTGGGAATGATGCATTTCAAATAAATAAAGGAAAATTGATGTTGAATCTCAGTACTGGAATCATGAACGACTGGTTTATGCTTGTATCAATTCATACGGTATTGAAGATGTATTAAAATTTCTGACCTTTAGATTAATAGCAAAATTTTAGAGGTCGCTTGTTCTGTATAATGCAGTATAATATTTGAAGGAATATTGCAGTATTTTGTGAAGAAATCGTCTGAGGACAAGTAAGTAAAGCAGTAAGTCAGGCTGAAGAGAAGAAGGATTTCTGAAGGGGGCAGGGCATTGAAAGGCATGGTGGAGTGGGGCAGAGTATACACAGGCCAGCACTAATTGAATTTACGAGCCTATCAAATAGAAGAAGGAAGGATGCAGCTAGAGACTTTGCGCCCCTTATCCAACATCATCAGCCACCTTCGCATTCAACGCTATCTTTTCCCCATCGATGTCTTCTCGTCTCTTTAGTTTATCTTTCTCTCTTACAATGTTTGCGCCACTGTGTTTACCATTACCAATTTCCTAGTGCAAGACGAAGCTTGAAGCTAGTTTCTGTCTCTTCTGTCTTGTAGATTTCTCACTTGGTGTTGTAATCAGTCCCTAATTCTCGATCGAGCTCATATTTCTACGCCTGGAATTTTACGTAGTAGCGAAGTTCACAGACGAATCGTCGATCATTATCTCCAAAGGAAATCTATTATGCAGGCTGTGTTCCTGTTTTATGCTTGCAGAAGCCTTCTTGCTTGCTGAACTTCTCGAGTGAGTAGCTCAACTTGTTCCCCACCCCATCAGATGGGGTCCATAGCCCTTGCAACGTCTATCCGCTCTCATCAAAACTTGTCCCCAGCGGTTTCGTGTCATCAGTCATCATCTACTTGCTTCCGCCGTTCCGATCCCCTCGACAACCTCTCTCACTCTCACAAGACTCGACCGATTCCCAAACGCATCCAATAGCTCAAACCGACCGCAAACCTCGTTGCTTTCCTCGTTAATGTACGCTTTTCTCTCCGGTAATAACCCTCTCACTCCTACTCATGCCCGTCCAACACCCACGAAACGTATACACGCCTCACTGCGATCAATTAACACGATTGTAAGTTTAAACGTGATTCCAATATGCATTAGCGTCTCGAATTATATTTAAACTAGCTGATTACGTGTCATCACTCTGGAGTTTATAACTTGTTAACTTGGGTTAATTCGAATTATCTATACTTTCAACTTATATCAACATGATCATGATAATATCGCAATTTATCCTATCTAACTGAACCTTTTAGTGTTCATAAATTAAATTTTATCTTCTTCGATGGTGATGTTGTGACGGTATCCTTCATGTCATCACTTTGGAGTCTATAACTTGCTAATTATCATCACTTTCAACTCATATCAATATTATAAGGATAATATAAAACGCATATCTCTTTCAATTGAACGATCTACAGTACTATATCTATATCCATGATTATTTCATGTTTTCCATAGGATATTGGTGATATTGTGGTCTTGTGGTAGGCATCCATAACCAATAGGACTTGATGTTGCAATGAGCGCTCTATTTATCACATAAACGGAATACTCCAGCTTCTGAATAATTTTCCTGGGAGTTAGGTCATTCTCAGTCTCAATCAAACTGAAACTAAAATACAGAACAGCCAAATATTGCCTATACCCCACACATACTAAGCTTTAAAAAAAAGACATCAAACATCTGCATTCATGATAAACTTACTGTTCAAAACTGCTATTGAATTTGAAACTATCAAAGAAATAAATTACCAAAAATGAGCTGACGAAGTTTCTCTCTTTAGAGGCGAACATGAATTCCTGATAAAGGTGTGGTGAATATTCATCCACAACCAATTTAGAATACCCAGCGCTAATGATTCAGAAGATAAAACTGTTATAGATTTTAATGTTAGTCTATTATTTCATTGAGAAGGAATATGAACTGTGTATATTTATGCAGTTCCTTATTATTTTGTGTGGATATCTTTGATGTTGAAATCATTTCGAGGTAGTTCCACCTTGCTGGCTGAATTGTGTAATATTGAAATAGCATATGCAGTAAATATATTGTTAGCAAATAATATTTCATTTTGATATGCTCATGGTATCTACATGATTGAGGTACAGGAAACATTCAAAAAGTGGGAATATTTTCTATTTATTTATTATAAGAATAAAAATTACAAATAATTGTTACTAATGAGTTATATAGCCATCATTCTGATGGCTTTCCTTGTTGATGAGATCCTTTCGAGGTGGTTCCATCAAGCTGATTGAACTGTAAAATTATTAGTCTCAATGTGTATAACTAGAATCTAGGAAATAAGTAGCCTGTCTTCCGAAGATGAACATTGATCAAAAAATTTGTTTCATAGAGGTGTAGAAAAAATTTGTACAGCGAACCTGGTGATGGCGTGTAAGGTTTTGGGAGGAAGAGAATTCAGGGGACCAGCCAGCTGTTGCAGTGAGTTGACAACTCAAAAAATACTTTGTTCTTTAAAGCAGAAAGTAATAAGTAAGTTGTAAGTTGTCAGTTCGGCGTCTATCATCCACCAGTCTTTCTTTTGATGTATATTGCTCCACGACTTGCATACATCACAGATGTTCGGTCCTGCGTTTCTTCCACGCATCAGATAAATCGGTCAAGCATTCTTTGTGTAAGATTTTACATCCCTTACAATCTACATTTCTTTTTGTGTCTATTGAATCTTCTTTTTGCAGCTTCATAAAAAAAATTCTTTTGGCTGAGAAATAGTCATATGGAAATTCCTGCAAGCATAAAGAACTAAACGTTAGCTGGGATGGTATCTGAAAATTCGTCGTTATTCATCACTCAACCCAAAAAAGTTGTTTATGTATTAAGAGTTTAAGAGCTCGACATTATTACTCGAGCTAAACAATTACTACACGACGTGCAGCGAATTGTGGTCATTTTTTGAGAGTGAAAAGGTAGATTTACACTCGAAATACATACATTTTTCCTACAACTAAAGTGTTTGACTTCCATTCAATATCCAACGTGTTAGAAAAGGGGTTTAAAAACACTTTTTTGAATCTATATATTGAATCTTCATATTGACATTTTTTCAAATTTCATTTTTTGATCTGGTAGGACTTTTTTAGTTGAGTGGAATGATGTATACTGAATATTTATTTTGCAAATTGAGCATTTGAGGATAGAAAAGGGGAAAATATTTTTTTTAAAAACCGCAATTTGTGGATTGTGTCTTGTTTTCTCGATTGGAAGTGGAAGATAACTATATTTCAAGAAAGTTGACACTGAACTACTAAAATACTCTTCAAGTACTGTACTTGAGAGGGGGCGAGAAAATTAAAAGAACTCGAATATTGAAATAATTGGGAAATTTTCCATTTTCTTATCAGGTAAAGCATAAAACACTGCAGACTTCCATTCGGAAAATTCGGAAAAATACCTGGGTTTCAATATACTTTGAAGATGGAACCATCTTCATCTTAATATCTCCATCTCCATTTTCATTTCAGTATTATTTTTTTCCCCATTGATTCAACAAATTCTATACTTAACAAAGCTTATTGCCTCTTCTGCATCACCTAAGATAATAAAATATTATCTTTTTCATAACCTAATTTTATTAATGACATTATTTTCAATCTTTAAGAATTTGGCTGTTTCTAAATACGCTTTGATGAAAGATTTCCATTGGATCTTATACAAGTACAGTACAACCTTGCTAGTTATGAGGGAGATCCATAGATGTGAGCTGTTTTCAGATGTGAGATGATCCTAGTATCAAAATCGTTAACATAATGTGGAAATTTATAAATTTGACTCATTCTAGTTTCTGAATTTTTGTTGTCAAATCTATAGAAGGCTAGGTGAAGTTTTCCTAATTTATGCATTTTTTCTTTGATAGATGCTCGGGGAATCCGTTCTACGAAGGACTAGGAAAAGGTATTAATAAAAAATGTTTAGCTCATGTCTGATGTACTTTAGTAAATCGGATTACAAGAAAAGCGAAGAAGATAGACGAGTCTCTACCTCTTTTTCCTGCCATTCCTGCTGTCACTTCCATCGTCGGAGTTTTTAGCCACGCTTCTTTTAATGAATCAGCGGGAGAGGAGAACAACAAGAAAAGTTTGTAGCTTCTTTTCTCGGGAAGCGATGCCTATGTTGTGGAAGCTTTTATTTATAAACAACTATTCCTGTAAGTATGTGTTTTGGAGGCAAAGTTTAAGAGAAGTGAGTGCCAGGATTTGAGCTGTGTCCTGCGGTTTACAGTAAATAAACAGTTCAGGCAGCACCAGTTAACCTCAACTTCTCTGTTAGTAAGAATGGGAGTAAGAGAGATGGAGTTAGGAAGAATAAGCAGGAAGGAAGCAGAGAAAGGAAGGTGGCGCAGTTATCGATCCGACAATAAACCACTCCGGGCTGCGTTGAATAACTGCTGATGTAACAAAATTTCATTGCCCTTTCCGCATTAACCGACAAGCTGGCTTATTTCCTCCCTTCCATCACACATTCACCCTCAACACTCACAATCGCACTCAAACTGATATCCTTCTCATTCCCCTCCTATATCAACCTCCTCAATCTGAAAAAATTATGTTCATTTGTTAACATAATACTACTGTAACATAATATAGAAAATTCGTAATGTTAATTAAAGCTTCAACTGACAACTGAGTGTTGAGTGTACTATTATGTAATAAGAATTTAGTTTATTCGAATAAAGTGAAAATTTGGATTAATATTTATACAGAACTTGGATCATAATATATTAATTATACGGTATCAATGTAAGATAGAATTTATTCTAGAAGAAAAAATCCCTCAGTTTTGACTACAGAATAGTTCTTAGTGAGGAAACGAATACCAAACAAAATATCAAAATATCTGCTGCAAGAATGGATATACGATGGAAGGTACTTGCTTTTAGGTACAAAAATAGTTCAATAAACAATTAAAAAAAGAAACAAAAATAACTCCGACAATGAACAATTTAAAAAAAATAATTGAAACAATAATATTTAAAGCAAGATAGTGGTGAAATGGAATTGGTGGAATAATAGTAATAGAAAAGTCCATAGAATAAAAATAAAATACATTGATAAATTACTCTGCAATTTATTAAATCAGAATGAATATATTTACTATTGTAATATTACTTCTAGAGACATCATTATTGCATTGCACAATAAAATAAAATTATTTTAGACATGCAAGATTTCAAGAGTCAATTATTTGCAATAAAGTCGATTTCTTCTCTCACAATGTTCACAACAATTATTAAATTTGAACAACTTTTTTTGGAATCCAGTTTTGTTGACTTATTTTTCCCTAAAAGTATATATATCTATTATAAGACTGATTTTTGTCTGGAAATGTATAGAACTACTCTCAAACATGATTTCTCATTGTTGAAATAAATTCAGACCGTGGCTAGTACATTGGCGTAAGGGGTTGTCTATTGACTTGAATCTAAGTAAGAACTGGGAAGTCGATACTTTGCGATGCGGTATCTCGTTGTATTTTCATTACTGGCTGCCTTCCCACAGACAACCAGTCACGAGAATTCCTTTTCAGGGAAACAATAGCATTATAAACAACGAATGTGCTCGTTAAATATGTCTGATAAGATAATTCTTCCACTTTTGGAGGCTCAAACTCAGGCTAATTGAGTAAGCACTAAGTACCAATAAGTTAATACCCTCACTTTAACTGTATAGCTATAGTAAATTAAGTCACTCTGAAAAGCATTGAATTTAGAAGATAATGATGCCATTAAAATCTCTGTAAAAGGCAGTACTTACTTTGAATTGAAATGTGATTGGTCTTTTGGATGGTGGCGGTGGTGGGGAGGAAGGTTTAAGGGATCTTGTGATCAAATTGTTGTCAGAGGCACATCTAGGCTACATATTACGGGTTTTTAATAAAGGACGCAACTCCATGATCAAATGGGTGAATTCTCTGTGTCCCAATGCCCCAATCGATATTTAAGCAATATTTAATTCGATGTCAACTATCTCAGTCACTTGGAACGTACTAGCAGAGCATTAGTTTGACAGTTGTAGTCTTCATTGAAGTTGTCAGATCCATGGGTTGCGTCGTTTTTGAAACAGTTTGCATAATACGGCTCTATATCGATAAAGGCTCCATGTCTTAAAAAAAATAATAATGCACCTTTTTAAAACGAGTAAAGCATCTATTGTATTTCGTGTCTTTGAACGTTGTAATGATTAGAATTTTGTAAATTTGAATTTTTTCCTCTTTACGGGATATCACTGCAATGGAACTTACTTTTTCACGCCAAAGAAAATAACACTGTGAAGATTTGATCATAATTATTACGTATTGTGATACAAACAAATGGTATACAGGCTCGGCTGTATCCAATGCAGGCCCAAATTCGTGTGGTATTTGCTTCTATTCTTTTCGTTCAGTACTTTCTGTTTTCTGTAGTGAGCTCTGTTGAGCATCAAACACCTTTAATCTATTGATAACTTATGTACGAAATATCTATCGTTTTTTTCAGATATAATAATCTGCAAGATTACTGAATGTTTTCCACGTGAATAGTTTAAACACTCCTTTCAATTACTTTATCAAAAGCATCGAAAAGGAAATTGGAATTAACCCACTTACAAATATTGATGAGAATTCAGGGTCAGAATATTCCTAATGCATGAATCTATAAGTAATACAATTTGCAGAATTACTCAAACTGAAGTATTCAAACGTTATGATTAATTTCAGCGTATTAGTTTTGCAATCCTGCCCATCTCCTAAAATATTTTCAGGACATTTCCTAGATTAAGTAGGCCTTCCTATAGTCTAAACTCCAATACTAATACAAATTTCATTTCAACGTTTCATTCAGCGGCGGATCCAGCAGCAGACTTTGGGGGGGGGGTGGAAATACCTGAGTGGGGTATGGTTACCAGGGGGGGGGGGGTGTTTGAAAATGAGGCATAAAATCGAGAATTTAAGGTTAAATTGAAATGAAGACAACTTTCAAAATTTAATTGTTCACCTATTGCCTGTAATGATATGATAATTTTGTAATACAAATTTTAATAACCTTTTAATGTGTATCGTTACATCATCCAAAGCAATGGCATAACTACAGGGTCAGTCAAGGGGGGGGGGGCGTTCCCGGGAGGGTTAGACTCTCGGTACAATAATTACAATGGTAATTTGTAATTTTAAGTAGTAGACCTCTAACGATAAATTGAAACACTTTACATGGCTATTTATTCCAGAACGGGGGTTCGGGGAACTCCCTGAGAAAATTTTGGAAAAATTGCCTCTCTAAAACTACATGTCAAGAGATTCTTGGCATTAATTCTTCTAACTTAAGACTTCAACCCACGTTATGTGTCAAAGTAAATTTTGTCTAGTTCTTGTGTTACTGTCAATGGGAGATCCGGGACCTTACTTGAAACTTCCACTTTTCTATATTTGATCCCTCACTGCTCCTGATTGGGGTGATGTACAGTACCGTAGGCTACTTGAAAATTTCATTCAAAATAGTTGAGGGGTACTTATTGAAAACTTTTTTAAATAAAACTCCTACAAAACCACATTTTTAGCGATTTCAGACATCTTTGAATCTTGCCAAAAATTCTCTCACAATGGCCTGCTAAAATTCCAAAAAAATTTTCCCGGGGGGGATTCTTTTGCCCCCCCCCCATAGTTATGCTACTGACACAAGATGTAAATGAAAAATGAAATTAACAAGAAAAATTACATACATTATTAGCAATTGAAAAACTATTCTGTAATCAGCCAAAATCTCCCAACAATTTTTTGAGGATCCAGGATCTAGGCTCTAGAGTGATTATCTGAGTAAATGTAAAGTAGTGCTAATAAAACAAGTCCGCTTTTTCTGCCATAGCAGTCCTCAGCTATGTATTAATAAGCTGCAGAATCCAGAAAACCCTTTTAGAACTGGCATCATTTTCAGACCAAGTTCGGAAGTACGCAATATTTGCAATAGAAAATTAATTGTTGGTTAGGCATTGCTTTCTCATTTTCCTCGTTTGTCAACAACTTTGAAAAATATCCTTCATTTTCTTCTACTTTTAAGTTTATCCTTATTTTTTACCCTTTCTCGTTTTTTTTCATTTTCATATCTCTCCTACCAATTTCTATTGTCATCTCTTGTCCACTTCTCTACTGTTTTCTATCATTTCCATTTGTTCCTCTTTCTTCTTTTTCTCCTTCTTCTCTCTCTTCTCCTTCCTCTTCTTTTTCTCCTCCTTTTTCTTCTCCTTCTTCTTCTTCACCGTTGGGGGGGGGGGGGGGCGAAATTTCCCCTTCCCCCCCCGTGGATCCGCCATTGGTTTTTAATAATTTACCTTCCAATCAATATTGTATTTTGATAATAGAAGATTAAATGGAAATATGCATCCTAATTCCTTACACTGGAAGGTAGAAACAAGTTTTTATTGCAATGCATTCATTGAAAGTAAATATTTTACTCCTATTTTTTTATTTTTCTTGTCAATTCCCATTCTTACTTCTCAACTCTAACTATTCCTCCTATAGTCTTCTAACTTTTATAGCTATACTGGTTTGATGTTTGCAAATGGTACGTCCGTTTGAAACATATTTCAATATTAAAAAGATTATTTCCTTAAAAATATAACTTACAAAACTAAAAGTAATATCATTGTTGTCATGATCATCATCATGACCATGACAATTCGGAGAGCTGTATATTATTGCTGCTTTTGTAATGCTGTATTCATTCGCGCCCCATCTCCCTTAATTATCAAAGACTATATTTATTTGGCGTAAGGTAGATGACTCGCATAATAAAGTCATTCTCGCTCCAAAACTTCCCTTCCTTTCTTCATATTCGCTGCGAAAATTTCTGTCGTCTTATTATTCCGAATGATGAAACTCGAAAGTTTCAAATTTATGTACGACCATAAAGTGCGAGAAGTGGGGAAAATGGAACAAAACAAAATTACAGCAACCAAGGTAGCGGTTTGACAGAAAGCTACTCATTTCCCTTCTTTTCCAAACAAGAAATCTTCCATCCATTCTCCCAATGTTATTTTTGGTAATGGTTTTAATGATAGTTTGATTGTCATCAAATCTTTATTGGAAATGACCTTACATCTTAAATTTAAGACAAAGAATGAATTTCATGAGAAGAGGAATTCGATTATTTATTTCCAGACGATCTTGGCCACTTTTCTTTTGTGGTATATACTGTGAAACCTGTCACATCCGAATCAATGTGGCGACTGAGCGATCCAGATATCACTAGGTCATTCAAAAAAAAGCTGTAAGAGTCCCGAATTCAAGACCCAAATTCAATAGCTAACATTTGTTAAGTTTTGTTATATAGCCTAATATATTGATACCGATTCAGGCCTATACTTTTAGGACTAAAGTACTGTACTGTACACAGTGGCGTAACGTTTTCCTATTGGGCCCCACCGCAACCGATTTTCTGGGCCCCTCTCCTCCTCTTCCCATTTCTTCGTATATGCTAATATACATTTCGAAATTCGGTGGGAAAATACTTAATTTCCTCCAATATTTGCACAGTGGAGACATAGCTGTATTCATGACTGTTTAAAAATGAAGAGCTGTAGGACTATAGCCTAGTGCTATGTCCTCTGTATGTCTCCATTTATAATGGAATTGATTACAAAATAACACTGGCAGAGGAGCTGGCTCGGTATTGGTAGGGGGAGCGAGGTTGCCACATTGTTGTCGGCTGTCGCACCTCGGAGGACTTCCCGTCAATTCACAGGCGATTCAAACTACACAGGACTCAAAACGCACAGGTCCGCTGTCGGGTAGAGACTGAGCACGTAACGACAACTTGGCAACACTGTGCCGTTTTCTGAGATATAATTGGACGCCACTTACTGACGCCCACGCACTCACCACCTGACTCGAACTGGTTGCAGTCCTATTTTGTAATCAAATCCACTATAACTTCCTGAAGTCACAACATCCTGCTTCTGAATTCCTTCACTATTTCGCTATTTGCAAATTGATGAAGAAACAATAAACATTTACAAAATTTAGCATTCAGTGTTTCAGTTTTATTTCTTTTGGAAAATACATACATATTTCAGTCCGGGCACGGGGCATCTCTTGAAAAATATATTTTCAGTCTGGGCCCCCTTATAGCCCGGACCCTCCCGCACCGCGGGGTCTGCGGGGGTGTACGTTATGCCACTGACTGTACACTGTACATGGCAAAATAACCTTTACATTTTTTAAAACCTTCAATTGTTACACATAAAATTATTCCGCGGTACGTCCGGGTGTCTTGGATATGGCAGGTTCGGATGGGACGTATTCAGTTTCAGTATAGTTTTATTATTGGTTCCAATATCAAGGCTCAAGTTTCAAGGCTTTTACATGTGTAGGCTTAATAATGTGAAATATTGCTACTATCATTATAGGCGTAGCCACAAATAACAAGGGGGAAGTCTGTTAGCCAGACCTTCGCTCGCCCCAACCAGCGATGTTGCACTACCTCATACAATATTCCTGACTTAATTTCTCTACTATAATAATATGGAATCTAATATTTGGAAATCTGGAAATTGCTTTCTGCAAATTCAATCAATAGATATTTCTATAACTTTTACTACTTGTCTTTGTACTGTTCGCCCATCACGAGAATAGAGGCGACGTATGAGGTGTGCGGGGAGGCTCTTCTTCGCTGTCTCTATCACACGCTGTTTCTCTCTTTCTCGCACACTTCCGTCTACTACCCAACGTGGCTGTTTGGTTTAGTTCAGTTCACAACGTCGCCTAGCAAACAAGCCGAGCAATTGTTTTACAAATGTTGATAAATTCAAAGACCGGTTTACTGTTACCCCCACTCGGCCAGCTCCTACATTCCTAGAATTCCTGCCAGCTCTATTCTCGTGATGGGAGAACAGTATGTATAATGTAACTGACTAAATGTATTTGACTAAATAAAGTATGGAACAAATATTTAGTAATTGACTAAAGAAAAATGAAGCAGATTCAAATAAATTACTATAACAGGTACCAATAAGCCTATCCTTGAATGAAATAGCCTATCCTAGCCTATCCTAGCCTATCCTCTATACAGAGGCGAACTCTGTATTGTCTACCTTTACAGTTGTTTAGTCCTATACTTTGAAGTCTCAGAAGATAAAATCGAACAATTCCTAGGAAATAAGTACAGTATATGACTATCATACTAAATAGGGGACCGGGGCTCCTCTCTGGGAGAAATTTGAGAAATAACTCTCAAAAACGGCATATTTAGTGTTTCTAGTCATAAATTCTACAACTTTAACACACATATGGGCAATAGTTAATTATATCTAGTGCTTCAGAACTTGAGTCAATGTCAATGGGGGAGGGGGGGGGGGTGTTTAGTTCGGACCCGAGTAACCCCTTTCAATAAGCCCCTGCTTGTCACACCTGCCCAATTCACATCAAATCTCGTAATTTCAATTCACCAACTCATACTGGAACTTGTATGCAAGATATTGCATATGGATCAAAGGGTCAAGAGGGACCCTAAATGTGACCCAAAAATATGAATGTTGCTAAAAGTATAAAAGTAATAAGGAATAAATCTCTTAAAATAATGAAGGGGGAAATGAGGGATGGAGTATTATAAAGGTATAACTGGGTATAAGGTGATAGAATCTGACTATACTTTATCCCCGGAGTCTATGCCGTGAAGAAGTTTTAAAAATAACTTTCTGAAACCACATTTTAAGCGTTTATGGACATTGATCCTTCTATTTAAACCCACATTTTTTGGTCAAAGTGAATTCTATCTAGTGTTCGAGAGACATCACCAATGATTGCGGGTGGGGGGAGGGTAATAAGTTGGACCTGGGGACCCCCGTTGATCAAGTCAAATGATAGTCCTAGCGGGGCATCGAGCTCAACGCCAATGAGATGGTAGTCAGCCATACTAAGTACACAAAACTGATCACGTCGTTTCCTTCGGTTTAGAATTTATTATAGTATATTACAATATATAATAATGCAATGTTTCATAAAATTATAATGTCGTTGGTTCAGAGCTAAATTTTGAAAAAACTTATTATTCAGAGTCCCATCTCACAGCTGATCATATTAAATTGAAAGATCTGTCCAGGAGAGGAATGAGGAATTGGTCTTATTATACAGCGAGAGCAGCACCATATTCTGAAGGTTTCCATTTCTTTTTTTTTCTTTTGACTAATAATTCAATAATATTGAGTGAGTATATTATGTTGTATGAAACTTTCATGCGGAATTAAGCCAACCATTCCAAATTTTGTCCAATCTAATTTTTCCAATAGTAAGAATGATTTTTGGTATTCTATACTATAGAGGTTGCCTCCGGAGGGTATTTCAGGTGATAACGTATCTTCCTGTTGAAATTACAATCACCCACAGTCAAACCACTGCTGAATAGCAGTTCAATTAACAGAAAATTATATTTTTCGAATATGAAGAGGAGGGGCGATCCGAATCAGACCTGCAGCTGATCACGAAACCTGTAAACGACCGGCGTTTTTGGAATTCTAGTTTGATTGAAAACTGAAACCTCATTAACCGGGAAAGCTTTCAACTTGCCGTAATCAAAAGATAGCGTTTCTCTTTGCGTGTTTCGCCCCCTGCAACTGAATTGCGTGGTGCGTTAATTGCTCGAATCGCTGCAATTAGAGATGGAAGCGTTCATGAATGAACGAACGACTCTCAGCCTCTGATAACTTATGTATTGCTGACTAAAGACGGCGGCGGAGGCTGTAACGAACAACTTCCGGCCATCTTCCACGAATTTGATTGATTACTTTTCCAATCGAAAGCGCGTAGAAATTTAGCAGGACCAAACGTAGATTGCCTCGAGTGTATTTAAAATCATTAATAGCACTAATGCTATTTTCAACATACCTTTAAAAATGAATTGTCAATTTTTTAAAGTGCCCGTTCAGTTTTGGATCAACGATTGATACCTCAAAGTCCGAATTCTCTCTTGGCTTAAAACTTAAAAAACACTTTTAAGTGGAAATTGACTCATGCTATGGCGTGACGGCCGTTTCTCTCTGTTGTCTAGAGCATCGTCAGACGACCCAAAGTACACTGATTTAAGGCATGAGTTTGAGGGTTATGGATGTTGCAGTGGTGAAGGGGTGGGGGATGAGTAGGAGGGAGGTTCGAAATTGGGATTATTTTGTCAAAGAGGGTATGTGAGAAGTTAAGTTGATCATTTAAAATGTTGTCAGGTTGCTGCTTTGCGTGTTTGTAAATCTCATATTGTTCTAAAACATTGAGTTTCTGGCTTTTGTGAGTGAAGTATAGTGTGTCTAAATTAGTGTCAATGTCAGTATAACTGTGGCCTGTTGAAATGATGTGTTCAGCAAAAGTGGAATGTGTGTTTGGGTGTAAGATGGTGAATATGAGATTTACAAACACGCAAAGCAGCAACCTGACAAATTTTAAATGATCAGCTTAACTTCTTCTCACATACCCTTTTTGACAAAATAATCCCAATTTCAAACCTCCCGCCTACTCATCCCCCCACCCCTTCACCGTTCCTACATCCATAACCCTCAAATTCATGCCTTAAATCAGTGTACTCTGGGTCGTCTGACGATGCTCTAGACAACAGAGTGAAAGGGCCGTCACGTCATAACGTGAGTTAATTTCCACTTAAAAGTGTTTTTTAAGTTTCTATTACATATTAGTGGAAACAAGATGGATCTTCAACATCTTAATGTAACCTCTTCTGGAAGACATTTATTCTGGAAGCACTTCACTAGATTTTTTACCTACAGTCATTACTATTTTGACACAAGTTAGAGTTCTAAAGGAGACAATCATGGAGCCTGAACATGAAATTAAATGATAATCAATTAAACCTCAAACTTCTTTCCAGGAAAATTCGTTTATGATATACGGCATTAGAAATAAACCTACTGTACGTCAATAATCACGCTTCTTAAAAACCAAAATAACTAAGTATAGGGAATTAGTAAAATTAAAATTTTGGATCTACGATTGTTTAGCTCAGCACAGTGATTTGCTCCTCATTACTCGTTATGAAAGTTAATTCTCTCGTGCAAGAGAAAGTCTTATTCAATATTTATTCAAATAGTATTGCATAGAGTTGGGGCAAAAGACCAGCCAGTTCCAAGGAGGAGATAGTTTCAGAAGAAGCATCCATTCAAATAAAAAGGAGAGATTACAAAGGGCAAAGGCGAACAATACGAAATTCACTACATTCTGCGGTCGTAACTGACATATCCTTACTATTTACGTTATGTTTCTGAAAATATTCGAGCTCCAATTTTCGTCTATGCCCCGGGTCTGGAGCAGTAAATGTCATACTGTCGTTTCTAAAAGAGGGCCCTCGCAAAATTTTACAGGCAAAAAGAGAAAACAAAAAACGGGGCCATGACTAGTAGACTGGAAGAAAGCCGACCGTGCATGACGCTTTGAAAATATTTTGGGAATTTTTACAGCTCCGTTGAGATTGAGTTGGTTTTATGCGAAACGAAAGCGGACGAGATTTGTGGTAAGGAAGGGGAAAGAGAAATAGGGGGATAAGTGGAAGGGGAAAGTGTTTGGGTAGACTGCAAAATATTCATTTACTATTTTCCTTTCACTCAGTGCCACCTAAATATACACCAGACAACAAATGAGAAACATATGTCGGGCCATTATTCAAGTCTTTTCAACTGCTGCATTGGCTAATTTCTACTGTTGCACTCAGAGAGAATAGAAGTAAAATATATATAATCTATGCTCTCTGGTTGCACTTGGTTAATGCGATCGACCTTGTACTAAAATGAAGCATAACCATTAACATTTCCAGGAATACCACAGTGTGTGTTTTAAAATTTAAAACTTCGTAATAAAATCTATTCGATGAGAGTGTAGTTTGTACAGACAAAGGTCAGGAGTAGTTGGATCATAAATATTTCTTGCTTTCCTTTTGAGATGTGGTGACAGTAGACTATAGTAACTAAACTGATGGGACGAAGTCATGTCATTCATATGAGGTGATTTGCTACGATGTCAAAGTGAAATTTATCTCGGCAAACTTTATATAAGGCGAACTTTCTGTTCTGAATTAGGAATTAAAGGCCTGACTGTTTGAAGACCTGTATGGCTATATATAACCATATCATATTATGATTGTTGTCATAGATCTGTTGAATAGTAATGACATAACATCACATGACAAGTAAAGCTGTAAGTAGCTCACCACATATCTCTGAAAGTGAAATGAGAGGAGCCATGAATATCAAAATATATTATTTCGAGTACTATTACATAGTATTTCGAGTGAGAGAGGGAATAATTGACACTGCAAACTAAGAATGGCAAAATTCGATTAGGAAAGACAAAATAGAAAAGAAACGAAGAACGAAAACTGATTTCGAGGTTATGAAATATGCTTGGGATATTCGAGTTTAAAAGCGCAACAGGAAAGTTGATAACGATCGTAATATGATATCCATGACGATAATTATGACGAGGAAGTAATGTTATGATTTAAGATGATTACAATTAGAAACTATGAATTCACACAAATTTTAGCCAGATAAGTCTACATTTAGTCAACACAGACTAATTTAGTAAGGCTGGTATTTTTTAAGCATATTTTAAAAATATACTTCAGGTGAGCGCCAAAATATACTCACAGTTTTAACTTCAGAACAAAATGATGATTCGATTAAAACAAGAATTTTTTTTTAACCAGGCAAGTGCCCCCCCCCCCCCCCCTCCCACCGAAATGGAAATGTTGAGCAATATTTTGTTATTCCACACACCCCTGGACCCCCACCAGTATAGGACTAACTCGGTTTCAACACCACCCGAAAGAAAATCCTGGTTTTAACCGAGCCAATTTCAATTAGGGAATGATCATGATGATATCCATGACAATAATGAAATGTAAGCTATGCATGCAGTGTATACACAGCCCGACTGTAGGTGACTTTTTAGACCTCAACATAATGTTTTGGTCCAAAAAGTGTACGAACGACTACTAACGTTTCGTACAAAGAGTGTATTTTGCGATTGCCTTCCTCAGTGAGCTGACACATTTTTTGTGTATCTCTGCCGTGTAATTCTGAAGCTCTATGCTTATAACAGTCCACTCCCACCTTTACGTAGGGTCTGGCTGCACAGTGTGTATACTATTCAGCATACCACTGAGCTACTTCCTGCGCCCAAGCAATCATTATACAGAAAGCAAAACAATTTATGTAGCCTTGAATTTATGAACAATACTTATTTCACCTCTAGCCACAATAAACAAAACGTCATGATTATCTTATTATTGTGAATATCACGACAAAAGCAAGAATATAATAAAAATACTGTTGAATTTTTTGGAATAATTTATTCAGAAACTCATAATTAAGCCATTAACCCAAATTTACCCGTTTTCAGGCCTTGACCGATTCCACTACTGAAAAAATAAATACAGCACGTAGACTATTTGGAACAGTAAAAGTTGGTGTCCCGTGGGACTGAGGGAAAGGCTGCACTTGGTGAAGGCTGAGTGAAGATATGCCCATGAGGACGTCAAAAAAACTTGGAATATCCTCGGATCACGTGACTGGGAAGAATCACGTTACTTATCCGCTGTCCACCTAAAGGCGGGAGCTTTGTAGTCACTTCGTGATGGAGTTCACGCACGACCCGCGCGCTTCATACACAGTTACAAGCGACACTATTCTATTCATTCGTCTGATTGTTGATCGTTGGTCGTTTATTACTCCATTATTTCCTATCTGCGACGAAAATTTATTACCTCTAATTATACCTCATTGCTTTGCAAAACAACAAAAAATGTTGAAAAGTTATTTTTTCTGTTTCCAGCTCATTGAAACTCTGGAACAAACACTGATTTGGACTATCGTGAGAATTCAATAAACACGTACTATCAGAAACAATATTAACACAGAGTCAAAGCCGGTTATGGTAATTCAAATTCAACATGGGTTGAACTAATATCAGTGCATCATTGAATCCATTAATGATTTATTTAAAAGTTTGTAGGTTTATTAATTTTAATGTAAGATAAGAAATTGAGAAGAAAAGATCACCAATTTCGATCCATTCATATTCATTCAACCTTTCATATTCAATTTTAATATCACGCTTCAATGGTGGTGTGATTGACCGCAGTGTTCGATCGATTTGAGCTACTTTTGAGATCACGAATATGATTCTCGTTCAGCCTGGCATACTTTTTGTTATCATTTACCTCATTACTCACGCACCAATTTCAGACTCACGAGGGCATCATCACAAAAAAAAGATTAAAAAAAGTATTTTAAGAGCTTTGATGCAAAGGGATTGAGGGAAACTGGCGGTCAATTTAGTCCAAGTTTTTTAAATTTGATTAATCTTTCTTTGGATGGCTTATATTCTCAACAGTGGAAAAGGAAGGAACTAAAGTTTTTCATGACCTCAACAATAGTCCATAGGACTTTGATTAACCATAACTTGAATTTAACATTTTGAAATGTACAATCAACGTGTGCGTTCAAAATATGAAACGCATAGATGTTTCCCAAGTGGCCTACATAATGATAATGTAGTCTATATTTTTAGAAGTGTCAAGTATTCTTCCAGACGAAAAAACAACGAGAATTGTCAAGATTCCATCACGTGTTAATGATTTTTGGATAGAAAACTTCGTTCATACAACTAAGATGTTATCAGGAATTATTTATATTTGATGTTTGTGGGTTAGAAAAGGTTGAAGCACTGGAGTACTGACATTCTTTTTGTGTGAGAGAATATGCTATAATCATTGATTAGATAAAGATTAGATTAGATTAAATGAACATAGATTCTAGATTCTTGAGCTTGGACTAACATAGCAAATGGGTGCTAAATATTGGCCTTGAATCTTTTCGAATCATAACAGCAATGAGTTATTTTCAAGGACTGCGCTATTTGAAAGGCGACCAAAAATATTCTACCTTGCAGCAGCCGTTAGTAATATAATACGAAGAAAAAAGAAAACAGCAGTTTAATCACGTAGAGATCAATTTGTGACTGGAACGTTTCTCAAGTACATAATAATAAAATTCAATAATAAATGCTGATTTAAAAGCGGTAAGTATTGTTCCAGACGCAAAGGACAATAACTCATGTGTGTAACTGGAGAGTGCAGTATTTTAAGTTGTTTTTTCATACGAGTTTTTCCTCTTTTTCAAATGCAGTTAGTTTATTGAGGTTTTTTTTTGTTTGCAAGTCTGAAGGTCAAGGGTAAAGTGCATCACGACGGCGGTCGTTGAATGCGAAGTATGTACGATGCTTCAACTCAAAGACTTGGCTTTGCCAGACAAACTAAGCAGCTGAGCTACCACTTCTTTTCAACACAGTCTTATCTGCATTCAAGCTGCATTCATATAATATATGTGTACACAAGCACTGTATGTATTTTTTTCGTGAAATCTATCCAGAAATTTACAGCCTTCCCTGCTGCCTAACATTGCTGAAATCATTATTTCATTTAGGCCTATATGAGGTACATTGGAATTACGACTATTTTGCTTCTTATTATATTTATAATGCTTCTTTCGTATCTGAGATAAATCAAATGCATCATATGCTTGAATTGCATTATGCATTTTAAATAATTGTTGAAGGAAAATCTTTCCTTTGTACTTTGTAGGCTAACATAAAATCCAAAGAACTCCTAGCTGATCTATTTGGTAAGGGAATGTTACAGGTTACAGGTCAGGAATAAAACCAGGTTTAAGAGTTGTGACTGGAAGTGAGTATGTTGAGTGCAGCCTGTAACGTTCAAGTTATACGTAATGTTATCCATTAAATAACAGCTCCTACAGCTCCAATACTAAGCTTCCAATTATCGGGATCGGGAGGTCTAATATACTAATAATTATCGTTATCTATCGAGCTCCAGGAAGCTGAAAATAATCCAAATGATCTTTTCCATAAGGAGCTCTACTGGTCAGAATATAATTTAGTATCAAGTGTCCGTCCTTCTATTTGATTGTTGCTTCACAATTTTCACAAGGTGTTGCAAAATTCAAAAGGTCCTACCTAATAATAGAAATTGAAAAAAAAATATTTATCAGGCTATTATCAAGCCAATATTGACGTATGGATCAGAAGTGTGGGTCATGGACCAAAGACATGCATCAAAATTACTTGCAGCAGAAATGATGTATTGGAGAAGATGCTCAGGTTTGACACTATTGGATAAGGTCGGGAATGAGATTTTAAGAGATAGAATGGAAGTGGAAGAAACTATAATAAGTAGCATTAGTAGTATGTTTTTGTATGTTCTGGGACAACCTTGACCTTTGACCCCGGAAATGACCTTGAGAAACCGGATGTGGCCAGGAACCGGATGGACAGAGCTGGCGCAGCGTGGGAACCTGGGGAGCTGGGGCAGCGTGGGAACCGGAAGTTGTCCCAGAATTGGTACCAATCCTGGCGCAGTGTGTGAACCACTTATCTGACAGGTTATCTGAAGTCCATCCTGTCCAATTAATTAATTTTCTTGAACCGGATGGGGGAGCTGGGGCAGCGTGGGAACCTGGGGGATCTGGGACAATGTGGGAAGTGCTCTAGAAGGGGATGAGGGGGTACCTGATAGGGAGCTGGGACAGTGTGGGAAGTGCTCTAGAAGTGGATGAGGGGGTACCTGATAGGGAGCTGGGACAGTGTGGGAAACCTATGAATACTAGTACACTTTCTATTAGCTCATCATTCACATAGCTTCACTCGAACAGAAAACGATACTATGTCTCATTCATTCAACGTTAAAAGTTTCAACAACAGGTCTCATGTTGGAGAGACACAACCGATCAAGAGTATGAAGGAGGACTATCTCTATAACATTCTGTCAGCGATCATTTGCTCAACACGGTATGGTGATAGGATTCTAATGACTCTCTCTGATCCTGTATGTGTCGATAAAGTATTCAACGTTTTTCTACCTAAACGCTATCTAGAGGTTTTGAATGATGACACGATACAAGACTTTAATTCAAAGTCAGGTCGATTTATGATCAAGTTTAAAAACACTCAGGAGAAATATCCAAAGATAGAGATTGAAGAAAAGTCTCTGTAAGAAACAGAGCATACAGTGGAGTAGGCCTACAGGGGATACCACTATAAAAAAAAAATGCGCCCTCGATTCCTACGGCCTGTGTGTTAAGCTGCCGTGGTGTGGGAATGGAATCTTTTTATTTAATCTATGCAAATAAGTCAAGTGAACCCGTGCTGGACTACGGGATTTCTACAATGTTTTGTCTGCCTCATTCGTCAGCTGCGACTGAGAGAGTTTTGTTCTACTATTAATAATATAAAAACAAGTTGAGAAATCGTTTATCAACACCAACAATAAATTGACCTCTATAAACTAAGGAAAAAGACTCAAACATTCGTCTGCTGCAAAACTTTAAGATTTCATATAGGTAAAAAATCACCTTACTTTACTTCAACGAAGGCTGTTTCAACGAAAAAGAGAGGGTAGGGAGAGAGAGAGAGAGAGAGAGAGAGAGAGAGAGAGAGAGAGAGAGATAGCCCCACTTCTACTTCCATCACTGGCCCCACCCACCAGCCTTGACATTCTAGTTTCAACTAGTTTGTATGACGTCACTGCTACATTCTAATGCTATGAGTCATATCCATGCAGGAGAAAACAGGAAAAGAGAAAGTTGGAAGTAGGAAAGTTGAGTTTTTAGAAGCTACAGAGTCCATAAAGAAACAGCATAAACAGCTAGTAGAGTATGAAAATGAAATCAAAGATTTGAGAGAGCAGCTTGAACCATATTTTTATTCACATTGGAAGAATTTTGAACCAAGTGGGGTGTATCATGTGACTGCATTTACTGTGAATAATAAGGAAAAATTTACATATGTTGGGGTTTTAGGGGAAAAAGATGGCTTGAAACAGGTTTACTTTGTAAAAGGGTACCATAAAAATGCTTTTCTCAATGCATACAAAGCAATAGAGGACCTTAAGAAAGTGGGCTATTTTGTAATCCCCTACAATGATGAAAGATGTATATTATGCTTGCCAAGAGGGGAAACCATTTGTGTAATTACTGTTAATGGTATGGCAAGCTATAATGGTAACACATTTCCAAGAATAGAATCAATCAAATTTTCGTCAGATGTATGGAAAAACTTGGAAGACACATCTTCTACACAGTTAGAAGTGCAACAATTCAACAGCATTACAATGCTAGAAATTAAAGGGAAAGTAAAAGTAGGACAGTGCAAACGATTGGAAGAGTTAGCAGAAGGTACAGAGTTGGTCATTGTTGCAATTAAACAAGTATGGGCTAGAAATAAGAATCGGTATATTTTACAGTTTGAGAACCTAGAAGCATTGTATGTCTGGAATTATTGGTTGGAGGAAGAATTTGAGAACTCTAACATAGATTTAAATTATAAAATTAGAATTAGGTTGGATGTCCTTAAGCATACCCCCAGTAGAAATAAGGAAAGAGTTGTTTTTTGTATTTAATACATTGCATTGTAAATAGAAAAATGTATTATTATATGTTGTATTAATAAATGGAGAAATTATTGTGAATTTGTCTTTGGCGTTTTTTCACAAACTCCTACAATCCTATCCTTATAAATAAGATTAATCTGAGACATATTTCTCTAAGTCACCTGTTGGGTGTTGGCTGTTGGCTTAGGCTACTCCAATTAAGCACCAAGTAAGCCATAAGGGATAAAAGTGGTACACCAAGTTAGCCCAAAGTGGCACTACGTGGTGGATGAGTGTGCACTACTGCAATGAGTGGAGCACGGAGTGTGCAGTAAGTGGGTGCAGTGGCACAGTAAAAGAGCTCACAGTGGGTGTGAGCTTTTGCAATTAGCTTGAGTGCTTACATATTAGAGCTTCTAGAGCACTAGCAGGAGCACTGGAGGAGCACTAGGGGAGCACTAGGGGCGCACTAGGAGAGCACTAGGGGCACACTAGGGGAGCACTAGGGAAGCACTAGGGGAATTAAGGGGTGCGCTAGGGAACCATAGGGGCATTAAGTGGGGCACTAGGGAAACACTAGGGGCGCACTAGGGGCACACTAGGGGAGCACTAGGGGAATTAAGGGGTGCACTAGGGAAACACTAGGGGCGCACTAGGGGCACACTAGGGGAGCACTAGGGGAATTAAGGGGTGCACTAGGGAAACACTAGGGGCATTAAGTGGGGCACTAGGGAAACACTAGGGGCATTAAGTGGGGCACTAGGGAAACACTAGGGGCGCACTAGGGGCACACTAGGGGAGCACTAGGAGAATTAAGGGGTGCACTAGGGAAACACTAGGGGCGCACTAGGGGCACACTAGGGGAGCACTAGGGGAATTAAGGAGTGCACTAGGGAAACACTAGGAGAATTAAGGGGTGCACTAGGGAAACACTAGGGGCATTAAGTGGGGCACTAGGGAAACACTAGGGGCATTAAGTGGGGCACTAGGGAAACACTAGGGGCGCACTAGGGGCACACTAGGGGAGCACTAGGGAAGCACTAGAGGCGCACTAGGGAGCACTAGGGAAACACTAGGGGCATTAAGTGGGGCACTAGGGAAACACTAGGGGCATTAAGTGGGGCACTAGGGAAACACTAGGGGCGCACTAGGGGCACACTAGGGGAGCACTAGGGGAATTAAGGGGTGCACTAGGGAAACACTAGGGGCGCACTAGGGGAGCACTAGGGGAATTAAGGAGTGCACTAGGGAAACACTGGGGGAATTAAGGGGTGCACTAGGGAAACACTAGGGGCATTAAGTGGGGCACTAGGGAAACACTAGGGGCATTAAGTGGGGCACTAGGGAAACACTAGGGGCGCACTAGGGGCACACTGGGGGAGCACTAGGGAAGCACTAGAGGCGCACTAGGGAGCACTAGGGGCGCACTAGGGGCACACTAGGGGAGCACTAGGGGCGCACTAGGGGCGCACCAGGGAGCACTGGGGCGGTGTCCCTGAGTTGTTAGGTCATGTTGGGTATGTTAGATAGGTCATGTTAGGTTAGGTTAGTTTGGTTAGTTTAGGTTAGGTTAGGTTAGGTTGGATCATGTTAGGTTTGATCACGTTAGGTAGGGTTAGGTTAGTTGGGTTTAAAAGTGGCACGCCTTTGGGTGCAGTGGCACTAGTGTGCCCCTAGTGCGCCCCTAGTGTTTCCCTAGTGCCCCACTTAATGCCCCTAGTGTTTCCCTAGTGCCCCACTTAATGCCCCTAGTGTTTCCCTAGTGCCCCACTTAATGCCCCTAGTGTTTCCCTAGTGCACCCCTTAATTCCCCTAGTGTTTCCCTAGTGCACTCCTTAATTCCCCTAGTGCTCCCCTAGTGTGCCCCTAGTGCGCCCCTAGTGTTTCCCTAGTGCACCCCTTAATTCCCCTAGTGCTCCCCTAGTGTGCCCCTAGTGCGCCCCTAGTGTTTCCCTAGTGCCCCACTTAATGCCCCTAGTGTTTCCCTAGTGCCCCACTTAATGCCCCTAGTGTTTCCCTAGTGCACCCCTTAATTCCCCTAGTGCTCCCCTAGTGTGCCCCTAGTGCGCCCCTAGTGTTTCCCTAGTGCACCCCTTAATTCCCCTAGTGCTCCCCTAGTGTGCCCCTAGTGCGCCCCTAGTGTTTCCCTAGTGCCCCACTTAATGCCCCTATGGTTCCCTAGCGCACCCCTTAATTCCCCTAGTGCTTCCCTAGTGCTCCCCTAGTGTGCCCCTAGTGCTCCCCTAGTGCGCCCCTAGTGCTCCCCTAGTGCTCCTCTAGTGCTCCTGCTAGTGCTCTAGAAGCTCTAATATGTAAGCACTCAAGCTAATTGCAAAAGCTCACACCCACTGTGAGCTCTTTTACTGTGCCACTGCACCCACTTACTGCACACTCCGTGCTCCACTCATTGCAGTAGTGCACACTCATCCACCACGTAGTGCCACTTTGGGCTAACTTGGTGTACCACTTTTATCCCTTATGGCTTACTTGGTGCTTAATTGGAGTAGCCTAAGCCAACAGCCAACACCCAACAGGTGACTTAGAGAAATATGTCTCAGATTAATCTTATTTATAAGGATAGGATTGTAGGAGTTTGTGAAAAAACGCCAAAGACAAATTCACAATAATTTCTCCATTTATTAATACAACATATAATAATACATTTTTCTATTTACAATGCAATGTATTAAATACAAAAAACAACTCTTTCCTTATTTCTACTGGGGGTATGCTTAAGGACATCCAACCTAATTCTAATTTTATAATTTAAATCTATGTTAGAGTTCTCAAATTCTTCCTCCAACCAATAATTCCAGACATACAATGCTTCTAGGTTCTCAAACTGTAAAATATACCGATTCTTATTTCTAGCCCATACTTGTTTAATTGCAACAATGACCAACTCTGTACCTTCTGCTAACTCTTCCAATCGTTTGCACTGTCCTACTTTTACTTTCCCTTTAATTTCTAGCATTGTAATGCTGTTGAATTGTTGCACTTCTAACTGTGTAGAAGATGTGTCTTCCAAGTTTTTCCATACATCTGACGAAAATTTGATTGATTCTATTCTTGGAAATGTGTTACCATTATAGCTTGCCATACCATTAACAGTAATTACACAAATGGTTTCCCCTCTTGGCAAGCATAATATACATCTTTCATCATTGTAGGGGATTACAAAATAGCCCACTTTCTTAAGGTCCTCTATTGCTTTGTATGCATTGAGAAAAGCATTTTTATGGTACCCTTTTACAAAGTAAACCTGTTTCAAGCCATCTTTTTCCCCTAAAACCCCAACATATGTAAATTTTTCCTTATTATTCACAGTAAATGCAGTCACATGATACACCCCACTTGGTTCAAAATTCTTCCAATGTGAATAAAAATATGGTTCAAGCTGCTCTCTCAAATCTTTGATTTCATTTTCATACTCTACTAGCTGTTTATGCTGTTTCTTTATGGACTCTGTAGCTTCTAAAAACTCAACTTTCCTACTTCCAACTTTCTCTTTTCCTGTTTTTTCCTGCATGGATATGACTCATAGCATTAGAATGTAGCAGTGACGTCATACAAACTAGTTGAAACTGGAATGTCAAGGCTGGTGGGTGGGGCCAGTGATGGAAGTAGAAGTGGGGCTATCTCTCTTTCTCTCTCTCTCTCTCTCTCTCTCTCTCTCTCTCTCTCTACCCTCTCTTTTTCGTTGAAACAGCCTTCGTTGAAGTAAAGTAAGGTGATTTTTTACCTATATGAAGCTAGCGCCAGGCGATAGTGCTGCCGCCTGGTGGACAAAAGGTGAAGCTTGTGCCAGCTCTGTCAAAAACATACTACTAGCATTGGTAGAAAACAGGTGAAATGGTATGGCCACCTACGCCGCATGAATGGAGAAAGAATACCATCAAGAGTTTTTGAATGGACCACACATCAGCATAAGAAAGGGGGTAGGCCAAGGAAAATATGGTTTACAAATGTCTGTCAGGAAATGGAAAGAAGAGGATTACATGAAGGTGACTGGGGCGATAAGGAGCGATGGCAAAAGGGATGCGAGATGCAACTCTAAAGTTGCAAATACTTGCAAAAAAAACTATTGAAACTTAAAATAATTTTATGGAACTTCAACTTTTCACAAGCTTTGATACAGACGTTAATTTTTTATCAGTCAACACTCAACAGTCATCACCTGAAACCAAACCAAAAGCGAATGAGACAGTCACAAAACCCGGGAGTCGCCTGCGAACATATTCCGCGTTCCAATATTATGTAGGTTGCAATAGTACAATTGAAGTGCATTCAAGAGCTTATCAAGGCCCCCGCACACAACACACGGTCGCTGGTCGTTACAGACAACACAATCTTCGACTAAATAAGCGCAACGATTGTCGACTATAATTATTAGTACAGCAAACAATTATTGTACTTTGTTTCCCATGTATACCCCACATTCCACGTTTAGTTGTAGGTTGCAGTAGTTGGTAGGATGTAATTGTTATATTCCTATAAGTGAATAAAAATTGAGAATACTCTATGGATATGAAGTTTTCAGTAATTCATCAATGAAAGAGATAAAACTAAAAATTAGCTTAGTTTATTCATTTTTAAAAGTGTGTCTCATTTGAAGAGATTTTGTAAATTTCATTGGTAAAAAGTATGGCCAATTCCATCTCGATTACCAAAACTAAGTGCAGAGTTTGACAATAATTACTCTATTCATTCAGAATAGATTTTTGTTGGAATTTCCCAATACAATTCATTGATTTAATTTAAAAAGGAGAACAAATTCGAAGCGGCAGTTTGAAAATGAAACTTTGAACTCAATTGTGATTGTAATTGTATCATCCCAGCTGTGTAATTGATCCCTTTAGAGAGATAAAAAACGATTGCGCCGTATATCATTGGCCTGAGAGAGAAAAGAGAGATTATAGTAAGTGAATGAGAGTGACAAAGTAAGGGCTAGTCTTGTTCAATGTTTCAAGGTCAACGCTCGGATTTAATGTTGCGTGATTGCTTCGATTAAATACTAAAACATGAAACTAATAAATTTTATGGTTTTGAATGGTAACAGGTGGGTAATGAACGTTAAATATTGACTCGAAACTTAATTGATATTTCTTATTCTCAGCTAAGTAATTAAAAATCATTAAAACATACACGGAGCCAATTCATTTATAGACATAGAGAGGATTGTCTATTACAATAATTTTTGTTGCATTGAGTATCAAATTATTTTTCAAAATTGAAGTCAAGAAGAAGGTTTCTAGAAATAGACTTCCCCATCTGCTTAGCGAATGGAAATTATTCATGCAGCTTTAGAGCTGTCTCCAGAGTGAATTAAAAAAAAAAATATTCGGAGAGATATTGTATTATCCTAAATGGTTCGGGAGATAGACTCTTATTTCTAAAAAATAACGTCTCATTTTGTGTTAATTATTATCAGTGAAACATCTAATTCTATCAAATTCTCGCTGTGCAATTCAGAACCTCCACGAGTTCTTTATTCTCCAGTCCCTACATTTCACTCTCATTAATATCATTCTATCTTACTCTGATTACTCATCCAATCACACTGTAGCTCTAGAATATTTAGATGTGCTTTGGATTTTTAATGCTGTTGGTGAGCCTAGATTTGAAAATGGATTTTTTGTGCTCTTCGCTGTTCGGGGTAAGCGCATCATCCTGCGATTGGTCTACTTTTCAAAGGGGTTACGATTCAGAGACTGAATCTTCCAAATTTTGATAATTACACATTTGAAAGTGAAACGTAAGTATTCACATACAAGTATCAACTTGTATTAATATTTTAACATTGCATAACAGTGCAGAATAATTTTCATCCGGGTTATAATGTATCTGAACTTTTTTGGGGTGTGGTGAAGGGTTTTCTCTGCTTTCAGACTACCACAGCATGTCTACAGGTATATGCTGGCGTCCTAGAACTGGATTATGCAACAAGAGCAACTCTGTCAAACATCAGACATAAACCATCCAATTCTATTTGTGAATACGAAATATTTATCAAAACGACTCTAAAAATACTAAGAAATTCTGAGAGCTTCAGTTCCACGTGAGAGATTATAAAAGCTCTTACATAGACTGCTTTCTCGTTTCAATCAACTTATATCTATTTTCTAGAATATGCATCATGGAAACTAAAATACAAAACGTAATAATGCCATTACGTTAAAAGGTGAAAAACTAGGTGCAAAACTAAACGTGTCAAATTTCAATTAGTTATACTCCAACATTCACCTACTACCTTTAAAGTGTGATCCTTAGAAAGGCCGATACATCAATACATAATAATTATTAAAGTAACGAAATACGAGACGGTTGTTTTGGAAAAGGCTTATTTGATTAAGGCAACCACTATTTCATAACTGGATTGATAAATCTCAATATTCGATTAACTTTCAACGAATTGATAATGGTTTCACAAGGAATCAAGAATTGAAATTGATATTCTTTGACACGGCAACAGCATTTGTCTATTACCGTCCACATGTGAATTTCATGGTAAGGCGGGGGGACGGGGAGGATTGAGTTTAGTGCGTTGGTAGCCCTGGGTCAAACATACAGGTTCGTTTGTTTTCAGCTGATTAATCGTTTATTTGGATTGGAATTTGAAGCTTTGGGTCCATCTGTTAATCGAATATGAATGTTTGATTAGAAGCATGCTCGTCAGGAGAGCATACATAACAGCCAATAGTTGATTCACAGAGCAATTATTGATCTTATCAAACAACTCGGTCGAACTTTGGATTTTCGACTCTCTTCCTCTTCCCACAATCAGCTTTTCCTTTTTTCTCTCCTGTAATTACCATCGTTCTTCTCCCTCTCTTTTTCTTAGTAGAGAGATAAATCCAACTCAAGTTTATCATTACTTGTTCTACGCACAATTTGGCCCGAAGACTCAGGTGCTCTGCCCATGACTGAGAGCCTTGAATCATAAATCAAGACAGAGACAAATGATAGCGCTTGACTTATACATCATTCATGCTCTTAAGACTGAAAAAGATAACGAGGAGGGAAGACATTCGGCAGCTATCACCTATCAATATCCTGCTAATATCTATTATAGTTAATTAGAGGGATTAGCATACTTCAAATAATAACTTAACAGTATTTGTTTATTATATCTTACAGGAATTTTTAAACGATGTTTTATTCAATAAAAATTGAGTATTCCAATCTAATAACTATCAAGGAGATCCATAATTCCTGGCCATTTCCATTTTTGCAGCTGAATTATTTTATGAAAATGTTTGGCTTATAAGCGAAAACGATCGCAGGGAAGTCATCCCAATTCACAGAGGACATTTCTCGCTGCCCAAAAAAATACCAGCTGGAATGCGGACCCGCTCTTGAGGATGAAAATTTTGAAGTTAATGAAAAATCATGACAAATTGTGTCTGATGAATCGACTAACCAAGTAGTTGATTTGCAGCTCTTATTCAGAAATTCTTGCAAAAAACCTTCTAGTGTTATTGAAATTACTTTTGATCTCCTATTTGATTTAAGTTGACTAAATCTCAGCAGAAAGTGAAGCAGCATTTGATTGTTGAACTCAATCCAACGATGTGATGTTTAATTCCTTGAAACATGTTCTCAATGCATGCATGTTATTGTGACTATTTTCAGTCACATCATGCGACACTCCGTTGCTTACATTATTTACTCCGTTGTTTACTCCGTCAACTTGGGCTTTTTAAATTGAATTTCCGATAAAACACATATAAAATCATAAGAATAATAATAAAATTATGTAATTCTCAACTGTAATAATCGGTTATATCAGTCAACCATACGCACAGATTTGAATAAAAACGAAATGTTAGCAAGATAAATTAAATTCTACGCAATTTTATGATCTAACATCAAAGGTCAACCTGATATTGGCAATCGATTCTCATTATGTCCACGAATGACGCTTTCCGATGTTCGATTTTAAAATGTTGATTAGATTGAAATTCGTTTGCATTTCAGATTTGAACTTATTACCGCGCTTCAGCAGCCCACGTGGCACGAGGAAAAATCAGCATTACAGCAGAGTAATGATTTTAAATTGAAACACGTCAAATTACAGCACATGTCAGTTGCAGTATCAATTACGCAGTAACTGGGACAAGGCACCAGGGCTACATTGAAACTAATAAATTGTCAAACGGGACTTTGCGAACGGAATTAATGATTGAGGCTGGCACAGCAGATATCGGAAGTCCTGATGAAAGGCTCTATTCCTGCTGTTTAATAAACTAATAACGTGCTCGAGCTGAGTTGAGCATTTTGGCAGTGCTTTCCCCGAGTGGAAAAAATGGAGCAGGATTAATTTCCAATTTGTTGCCTGCCACAAAATCCTATTGACCCGCGAATGAATCTGTTTTCACTTTAATCAGTCGTTCATAACGTACGGTTTGAATAATACGTTGCATGAGCTCAAATTACTTTTTCACATTAGGAAAATCTGCGGTGCTCATTTTGCAGTTATGTGGAAATGATGTTCCTGATTCGGGCTCACAGGACTAAACTATAATCTACATTATGTTCGAAGGGAATCAATTTGAATGCATTTGAACAAAAAATTATGAGCTAGACTACAGAGGATCTGTGATGTAGCTAGGCAGGATTGGAAGAATAGGATAGATTGCTTATTAAGATTAGGGCTTATTGTTGCCCGGCTAAAATCGATTGCAACAGAAATAAATGCATACAATAAACAGTATGACACAATTTTAAAAATTCATACAAGCTATCATTCAATTTCAGCTTAATTGGATACAAAGAATCAAAGAGAACAAAAGACGAGAATCACTTTCCAAGATAGCAGTCAGTAATCATCATTAGCCTGAAAAATTAAGTCAAGTGTAAGTACCCTATTGGAATCCAGACTGGAAGGAAATTTGAAATTGATTTCTGATTATTTATATATTTGTAAATTAAATTGTTATTGTAACATCTTCCAAACAGAAACAGATAGCTGGAATGCATATTTATTGAAGTGGAATAATCAGAGCTGGTAAGATAAAAGAAACGTGTTCGTAAATAATGTACTGCAATTGAATTCAAAGTGCACTTTCGTTACTAACTTATGTGATAGAGTTGATCACCTATTTTAATAACAAGACTAATTATTGATTATCAGTGGTGCTATCCAGTCATTTACAATAGATTTCTAAATCGATGAGGAATCAACTTTGGTTTATAAATATAAGCGTGGAAAAATATTGGAAACCGCAAACCTCAACCTAATAAAACAAAATAAATATGAAATATTTGAATTTTATTTTAAGACAAAGATAGTTTTACACGGTTTTATCTACACAAGCATAAATATTCGACTCTCCAATCAGAGATAGATTCAAGTTTGAAGATGTACAAGCAGATGTACGTGATTCATCATCTACCTCATCACTCACGCTCAAGTTTCAGACTCATGAAAACATATAAGAAATAAAATCGTAGTTCTGAATGAGCGGAATAGAATAATGTACTGAAATAAATATTTTAATATGAAACCTCTGAGTATGGACGTTATAAAAATCCAACTCTAAAGTTATGGCCTCTCTCCAAAAATCTCAAATGATTAGCCTCTATGTTTTTCTCTAGAATTTTGCAACACCCATTTCAATAATAATCATTTTTGAGGAGGCTTCTTTTATTATCCCCTTGCAGCTGTGTTACTTATAATGAAATAGAGAGTAGCTGTCATCTGAATGTTGAAAGGAAATTAGGTAGTGATGAGAGTTGCTAGCAACTGGCTGAGAATTCTAATCTAAATCATTCTTTTCAAGTGGGAAAAGAAAGTAATGACCCTAGCAAACGTCTGGTGCAAATGCTGCAAGTATTGACTTTGCCCAGCCATCAAACGACCTCGTTTTTCTTGTTTTCCACCACCCGTTTTCTCTCATTGCCTTCTTAGCTCAGTTCTCTTCTAACGTCTTTTAATTTTTCTCATCAAAGGACTTAACAAACTTTTCTCCTGTAAAAGCTCATCTCCGGTACCGGTGCTTCTACTACTCATCCTGCTTATCTCCTTGCTCACTAAGCGTCCTCTCTTTTTTCCCCAAAAACATTCTTTATCTTAGTTTTTCAAAGAAATGTAAACGGAAATCAGCTAAAATCATTTGGAGAGATTACTTGCTATCATCATTCAACTGGAATGAATTAGTTTCATGTTATGAGCACTTGATAATTCTAATCTGATGAAAGTCTTCACTTTTATTCGCAACTATTTTGAAAGTAATGCCTATCTTCTGTATTTATTCAAATTAAATACTGTTGAAACACTATGTGAAATTTATAGTAGGCTTTTATAGAAATAAAGTGTTTTAGGTGTAGAGAAGGTTTATTCGCCTCGACTCCATCCAAGCACTGATATGTTGTAAAGTTCGAAAAATAAAGAAAGTTATCTATCTAAACCTTCAATGTATTGAATGACTCATGAGATTTTCCAGGTTGAGAAATAGCTTTTTGGTATTACATCAGTTTCTCCGCATCCTGTATCCTATTTGAAGCGAAGAACAGAACTTTAGGCTATTATAACTGAAATGGAAAGCATAATATGCCAGTCATCACGGTAAAGAATTTAATGAATACAGTCAAAAACGAGTACTGTTTTCTGCCAGGAGGCAAAATGCGTATTTGTGGATTGCGCAAGTGGTTGAGTAGTCATATACATGAGCACATGTGCATATTGAATCTGGTAGAGCAAGGTGGAGGGGGAACTCAGAGCTCACTCCCTTCAACCCCTTCCCTTGATGACATCATATTGCACATGGGTCATGAATCTGATGAAATGCGGCTGCGTTACGATTTGCATACCACTACCAGATTACCCTAAACACGTTCCGGGTTGCATATATGTGATCATCAATTACCCATAGCGCTTTGCGAACGAGTCACTACTACTTTGTGGTGGCCATGTTGAAAATGATGTGTTGGTACATTATTAATGTATTGACAAATGGCTGATGGAAGGATTCATAGGACTTTTGCAATTTGAGCATCAGCAAACTGCCCATTTTGTAGTCTATTGGTTTTATTTGTCGAGTTGTCTCTGTCGTAAGCTAACATTGTGAAAGCATATAATCATTATATAGCTTTCGTAATTAGAAATTAATTACACAAAAGTAGCCCACCTCATCTGTAACAATGTACCTAATAATGGAATCTCTGAACATTTCATCAGCTGACCTCCAGCAATGTATAACTATACCAAATTATAATAATAGCAAAGTTCTATATCACGCTAGCTAAACAATAGATTTTTCTATGTGTATGAGAATTATATGATGCTCCATAAGTATATAATATTCATAATAGTTCACATTCTACATGTAGAGTGGGCATGAAACTGGTGACCATCCGTTGAGTCGCTGATTACATCTTACATCCTTTGCAGGATGATTTAAGATGTAATCATAATCATATTCATGATTAACTATTATTCAAGTGATAAGTAAATTATTTATGTGGAAAATAGTTTTACCTGTTATTTAAGAATATAATTCTTGTGTTTATCTATCACATTCATACAATTTACGAAGTATAACATTAACTCACTACGTGAATGATAAATTGATAAGCTATATCAATGCCTCCTAGTTTCAGTAATAGAGATTATAGCATCACATTTAAAAAATAATGGAATGTATTAATTTCAATCAATTTAACTTGAATCAATTTTCGGAAAAGTGCTGAAAATGCGGAAAAACCAATAAAAAGGAAAAATGCAGCCTAGTTACCAACTCTTCAAAGTGATGATGATTTTTTAAAAAATTATTCTTGGGAATATTTTGATGCTTGAACTCATGAATAAGTTTCAGAGTTTTTATTCAGATGGTGTTTCAAGTCACTATAAGGGTGCCCGGCCACTAAACGCTGTGTTAAGTTCCCAAAACCAAACCAATGGTTTTCAATAAACGCCCAGCAACTGGCACAGCACAGCGCAGCTCAACTTCCAGTGGCTGAGCGTTCATTGAAGCCTATTGCTTTGATTTTAGAAGTTGTTGTCGCGCAATTCTACAAGCGTTCAATGGCCGGGCGCCTTGAGTAATTTTAGAAAATGGATAGTTTATTTTTAAATTTCACTTGATTTGGAATATTGAGATAGATTTTCAATGTTTCAAAATTAAGAAAAAATATTTAAAATATACAGTATTTTATTATAGACTAAGTATTTCATTGATCAACTTACTTTGTTTACATTTATTTTTTGCATGTGAGATAAATAAATGAACATAGTAGACTAATAATTCAAGTATTACAAATTTGTGTAGAACGTTTCTTCCATTCCCTATCCACTGATGAAAAAATCATAAAATACAAAAATAAGAAAATGAATAAATTTAAACTATTATTTCGCTATTTATGGTAGCTCCAAAACAATACGTTTAAAATTCTCTTAATGTCAAGCAGTGTGCAGTGCAGTATATCATATTATTATTCCTTTGATACACGGTTATAGTTTCTACTTAGGATGAATCGTGTGTAAACATTTTAAGCTCAAGTTGAAATCACTACATGAAATTGTTCTGGTTAACGTGCACCAGGGTTTGTCTTGCATACCAAATAGAACCGACTTGGAACAATACAGCAGGAGACGAAGCGTGGCTGGGTGTGGAAAGGGCTTTTCCACAAGGAGTCCGCTGCTGTTCATAATGAATTTTACTTCCACAGCTCACTCGTGCTTTCTCTCACTCATTCTCACTCTTACTCACTCACTCGCTCTCTATCACCCTCTCTATCACCCTCTCTCGTTCACCCCATTCCTTCTACCTGCCTCGGCAAACTTTGAAAATTCCAAATTGCTTCAGAAACAATTGTAACTACAACAACTCAAAGTAAAGTTAACTTCAGTCTCTGAGCTACTGCTGTATTACCAGTCATTGGATAGGTATTTACTAGTGAGGCAAACTTTTCCTCTGAAAGAAACTGTGAAGTGCATATTCGACGAACTATGTTCAGATTTTGTGAACAGCGTTGTAGGCTAAAATAGAATGTAACAACTCTATGTTATCACAACATTTCTCGCAAAAGTTTCAAATGTCTGAAAATAGCTATGAGATTCAATTCCTTTGTATTTACTCTAATAAACTCATGACAGAATTGTAAGTAGCATTGCGAATTTGTTACTTCATTATAATACTATCTGAAAATTACAGAGTGCAATAAATTATTTTGAACTATGTCACATATTACACTGCATTACAGCTTACAGACCGTCAGATATCTGGCTTCACCCAATTATGCTTTGCATTATTTAATAGACAAATATCATCTGTGAAATATTTTCAAAATAGTCTTTTACAGAAACTTGCCCGTATAGCTCGACTGAGGCAGCTGAACTACAGACCAAGCTAATTATAAATAATATAATTAATGCGAAATGCATAGAAATTAATGTTTATGCTTGAAACATATGCTTATGCTTGATCACAAATATCAAGAAAAAGTCTAGAGAACCAGGGTCTCCGACCTGGAGGGCTCGAATTTGCAAGGAGGTTCATGCACTTTAAAAAAGGGGCCCCAATTTACTTCCTGCCTGGGGCTTCTGGACAAACTTAATAAAAAGGTCTTGGAGGGAGAGACCTTTTACCTTACTTTAAGAGCTACTTATTTAGATAGTCCACTTTCCTGCCAAAGTGAAATGATTTGCTTCACATTTGAATCATATTAATTTGGCAAAAAGATCATTGCCAACCAACTGAATGTCGGTAATAGATGAAATTCATTGATGCATTTCATGGGGTTTATAGTTAGATCTAACACGTGTCATGATACGTTGATGGAATGGTGATACATAGATGGGTTTGGTATAATATCAAGCCACACGTCAACTCATTGATATGATAGATGTCATTGAACACCAGATATATCCAAAACAGTTACATGCAAGGGATGACTGGTGTGTCATGAATGATCTCTGTGGATAGTTCTATTCGGAGTGCACTATCTTTGGCTATCCTCTCACCCCACAACAGAAGGGTGACTAGTTTTTGAATGGGGATGATCCGCTCAACCACACCAGCAGTGTCGATGGCCATGTGGCATATTGATCACAGCTCCCAGGGGCGAACGTATCTCTCCCTTTAAATTTGCCACGTGCACTACATGCCATGCTCAACATCTGAATGTGAAAAAAGATAAGTTCTGTTAATAGGAGTTCTGTAAACCCCATCAACTACCCTAGGTCATGGGACTTGAGCACCACACAGCAGACTAATCAAATCGTGCACTACAGTCGATTTTGCTAGTATTTTTATTAAACTTTGAGTCATAGCTTATTAATTCAATCAAACCTATACTCTGACTCACTGGAATATGCACTAGAACGTTTCACAGTTCCAATTAAAGTTAAGCCGTTTAAGCTAAGACGATTCATTTGAACAACTCTATTTAAAATGACTATTCGAATACATTTTTTATATTATAATATATTGTCGGCATAATATGATCAAGTTACATCAATTTATTATTGTATTTCAAAATTCTAATAGCATCTTTTAATATCCTTCTCTCACATACTGTGTTTTTATATTATAAAAACACACTGTATTTTTTATATTATAATGTATTGTCAGCATAAAAAATAATACGATCAAGTTACATTAATTTATTCTTGTATTTCAAAATTCTAATAGAATCCTTTAATATCCTTCTCTCACATACTGTGTTGATGGAGATACATGAAACGTTGAGTACGTGAAACGTTGGTAGTTGTAAGCTGAGATAATATTCGTTGCTATCCCCATGCTTAGACGTGGCAACTTAACTGTTAATGCCATTTTTGCATTATAGTATTGAATTATATCAGCAACGTATCATAGAAGTATTCTATTCTTCAAATATAGTTCATAACACTACCTTACCAATAAAGTTATCTATATCATTTTCCAAAATATTAGTCTATACCAGAATGCGATAAAACTGCAAAGAATCGGTCAGTGGTAGATACAAAGTGAAGAGAACAATAATTGAGCAGCATTTATTTTTAAATACTGTGAATCTAACCCTTGGTGGGGGTGAGCCTTGATGGATTTGAATCATTAGATTCTGATGGCCGGTAGCTGCAGTCGGTGGCAATTTCATAAAAGTTGCGGAGACGCACCACTTCAACTCAAATTCACACAAAGAAATATCAGTCCTTGAGGAACAGAATCACGGGACAAATACAGAATAGCTGTTAATACAGTCCACGTAATCCAATTTAACAAAGAAAGATAAATCATAGAATAGAAATTCTCAGATAAGTCCATCTCGCGAGCGAAGATTGAGTGCGGAACATGATACTGTTACGGGTTCTATGTTCTATGTCCAAAATAACGCTGGCAACACTCAAATTTATCACTCGCACTTTATTTACACAAATAATCACAACACTCACTGATCTGTAATGCCTTACAGAAAAATAAGCAATTAAAAACAGATAAATCGATATTGTTCAACTAATAAAGAGATTTAAATAAACTGTTCCACTGTTCCTTCTTCCTCTCTATTCTCGCTACAATACACTTGCTAGTTGCACCACGTTCGCAATTCACGCTAACGAGGTGGAAAAGCTATGGGAGAATCCTGTGTGAAAATTTTTCTCCAAAATCGATGGAAGAACCAACCCTCACATGTCCTTCATCAAGGACAAATGGTAATATCAGCAGTATAATTTATATTCCTTTCTGTGATACCGGTAGTCGAACCTCTGAAATAAATATTACTAGTGAAACCTATACAACCAGGGTCGAATAAGAATTTTTAAATTAGAACTACCAGTTAAAATTAACACGGTTTTTAATATTTGTGGACTAGATAATTTAAGCAAATTAATAAAATGTGCAAGCTGAGATAATATTTTCGTTGATTGAATTAAGTTTTAAAATAATATAATAATTAATAAATGTCGTAAAAATGTGCATCTTGTGCAACGGATAAATCAATTACGAGAGTTCGCCTTGATCACACTTTACAAATTGATATGCCAATTTTTAATGAACCTCAAATATAATAATATTAGTTGCACATACCATTCACTTCGGCTCAATTTTTACGCGCATTCGATGAGGTAACTTTTCTTTGGCTCAAAGTTGGCGTCATCATCCGGACATCTTGGGTGCGGGCTGCACGTGGCTGGTCGCGTATTTATTTAATTTGTGAGGTTTTGAAGTAATTCAAATTCGGCAATCGCGGTCTTTGCTTTTGAAGCGGCGGGGACATATAACATTTAAACATTTAAGTTGACAAGAATAAAATTAAGTATTTAAAACTTTAAAAAGTATCACATAGGTTTGAAAACGGGACCTCTCCCTTAGCCAGCCAAAATTTGTCTCTTGTCTTCTCTAAGCTCTATGGGTAGTGCTTGGAGAAGAAGCTTGCGTCATGCGGGAATCCGCCAATCGCAGCAAAGTAAAATAATATCCTCCAATCAGAAGTTTGCTCCCGACTTTAGAATGCAGTGTGCCAGATGACGTAAAAGAAATAAAGTTAGAGGAAGAAAAATAATTAAATTAAGAATCAAACAATTAACGGGGTAAGCATAAGCAAATTTCTCAAGCTGATCAGAAAAAAAATAATACGACAAATAATTAAATTCTAGCGAAAGAGCTAGTATAGATAAGTCGGAAACAGCTGTTTGATCAGCCAGCTTGGTCAAGCAGTGGACAAACAAACCCTTCTAATAAAGTAAACAATTCTTCTCGCACTTTAGCCCATTGTATGGCGCTGAACTATTAAACTGGCAAATATTTGTGCAACAGGATTTTATACAGTAATAAATGATATAAAAATAATTTCACGTGAGTACAGAAAATCTATAATTACATTCCTCATTTCTTGAATTTTTGTTGATAGTTTTGATAATTGAGGCCGTTGAATTTTGCATCGTGACAATACCTAATTGTTAACCGACTTTAAAAGAAGATGAGTAACTGCTTGTTTGATTTATGTTGTCAAAAAAAAGGGAATGATAAAAAGGTGAAAGAGCTTATAGGAAAATGAATTCGAGGGAGGAGGTACACAACACCGTGGAACGTGTGAAGATGATAGGACGTTCACCTTGACAAAATCTCATGGAGTCCTCTGCTTCAAAAGACACGCTCACATCAACACAAATCTCTCTGTACCATACCATTTAGAACTCAGCTCATGTCCTCCCAACACAATTACCAGCTTTACCAGACACTGTTTGTCACCTCACAACCCTTCTGTCATCCGTAATTCCTCGTTTACTATCTGATTTTCATCACACTCGACAAAAAACTCTCTTCTTTTTCTCATCATCATCATCATCATCATCATCATCATCTTCACCATCTTATTATTCTTGTTCTTGTATTTGTACCTGTTTTTCTTTTCCTTCTTCTTCTTCTTCTTCTTCTTCTTCCTCTTCTACTTCTTTTCTCTTCTTCATCATCATCTTCTTCGTCTTCTAATTTGTTTTTTCTTCTCTACTCCTCATCACAGTTTTTCTCCTCCTTCTACTTCTTGTTTTTCTCTCTTATCGTTCTTCTTCTTGTTTTCTTTCTTTTTGTTCTTCTTCTTCTTCTTTCTTGACTTATTTTTTTCTTCAGCCCTATTCTTTACTCATCTTTTCCTACTCGACATCCTCCTTCGTTCTTCTTTTTTTTCTTCTTCTGAATTTATTTCTGTCCTCTCGTTTGCGTCGACTCGTTTCCAACTGCTTGCTCTCATATTTCTGGTTAGGTAGCGTCTTCCGCTCATCAAAGGACAATTGCGAGTTGAACGATGACGAAGTAATTTTTGAATACGGTAACGATTGAAGACGGCCGCTCAAACTGCATATTTTCTTCCTCCTACTTTTAGACCCTCCCATCATCACTGTTATCACCTCGGCTCTTTCCAATCATTACCTCATTACTGTTTGAGTCACACAGAGAAGTCCAATCCTGATTGTGCATTCGCTCAGAGATGATAACTGCTTCATCATTATGGAAACTGAACAGATAACAGCGAGAAATGGAATAGTGCAATAGTGATTGCAAACTGAGGGTATTCCAATAATTCTAGTATCGCTGTGTAGTCAAAATCAATTATGATAGATTGAAAATCTCTGATAGGTCCAATTTTAACAGATAAAAAACTTCTTGAATGTGCGCTCCAGACATTATCATGGAAATACGGTGTGCCCAAAGCTCAAACTTACCTCTGCTGGTCGAAGAACATGAAAAATTATATCATTGTTGAACTTCATCAGGATATTAATTGTTAGTTTTCATCTGAATCATTTGTTTTTAAATTTTTCATGAAATATATAAAAACAATTTATCCAGATTGTATAGAATGGAAGTTTGTTTGATTGATGAAATCTCATAGAATCACATTTTCAAGAAATAATGTGGAAATGTCCTTTATTCGTTTGTAACACAGATTAATTTGACCGAGTATTCAATTTTTTACATTCAACTTATGCTCATAAATCAAATCACATTTCATGAGAGGACGCAGTTACTATTATTAGGCATTTTATTTTCATGAAATCAATGTCGACCATCACTTGCGATCGATGTGTTGAGCGAAAGTGCCGCGAGTATTGCCAATCAATTCCCTGGAGAGCGAGGGGCACTCTGATCTCAAGCGAGGGGTCGTAGCTTGCAGATATGACGTTGCAGTATGAGAGGGAAAGTTAGGGCGGCGAGTGGCCTCCCTTTGGGAGAGGATCGTGTTGTGGTGAAGAGGGGCGTCTTGCCAACTTGACTACTGACATTTGCTGGCATCAAAATTGAAGGGCACAGCGGAGATTTGGGCACTGCCGCCGGTCTCGGTTGGTGTGCCACTGTTAACCTGAAACTAATTCAAAACCGACGGTGTGACTCCTCTTCACTAAACTTTGCTTTTAAAACAGAATTCACAACTCCACAGTTGACAGCCTGTATTGAGTACGGTATTCAGTCCAGTTGAAGGCGCACCCAACACCTTGCATCTAACTCAGTCTACCTTACATTTTACGTTCGAATATCGCAAGACCTTAATTTATTGTTGTTTTCAAAGAACAATAACATTTTTCAATAGGAAGGGTTTGGTTTAATTCCTTTTGCTCAACCATTGTCAACTTTTCATTACTTATAATGATAATAATAAGAGTGAAGCAAAAAATAACTCATGCTAGGACCGTGACAGGCACGGCAAAGAACATTTCAATCACTTGCATGGTCATATAGTCATCAATTAGAGATTAATAGGGCCGGAACGGGCTACGAACTAGTGTGCCCACAGTCTACCTTTAATTGACCGAACGGAGTGAGGTCTTTCTTTTAAGACGCTTGGAATTCTCTCGGTTTGTCTGTCTTTCTGTCTCACGATTACGGAAGAACGCCTAGACCAATTGTTATGATCTTTCATATAGATGCTCTTTACTTCTAGCCACAACGATATATAAATTTTATTTTTCCAAATTCAATATGGCGGTCGGTTTACGAGGTACAAAGCAAAATTGTATCAATATGAGCTATTTTATATTTATATTTTTTATATTAGGCTATATTTTTCTTCATATTGTGGAAATATTATGTATTTTGTAAATGTATTTCAAGGTAATATAGTATTTGAATTTGAGTCAGAAATTTAGATGGTCATTTTTGCTTCACCTATTACTGTTGTGTAGGATCTCAGCGGAGTTCAGTTTATCAGCCTAACAAATTCTATGATGCTAGAAGCTATATATTAGGAAGATCTGATTAAAAATTGTCTATAAACACCATGTACTGGCACCTAAAATTATGAATCTTAGTCTAGGGCCATTCTAGCTACAAATGTCGCGAGCAGTAAGCAGTAAATTGAAACTTGAAAAAACATATTTTAAAACAAAAAAAAACCGACTTCAGTGAAATAATAAAATACTCACGTACTAAAAAGTTTAAAATAAAGTATTTACTTTAAACTGAGAAAATTTTAAATTTCATACAAGTAATCTTTTGAAGTCGGCGCCAAATATTTTATGGAGTTGATAAGAAATTCTATCTAATATCAAAACTAACACTGTATTTTTTGTAGGATGAAGCCCACATAGGTCTGAGACCTTTGCATGGGTAATGAATTGGATGATGGAGATTGATGAGTTGGACCTACAGTTTTAGGTGGGTTCCGAACCACCAGGAAGTGATTGATAATAAATTCTATCTAATATAAAAAATAACAGTGTATTTAAATTAAATATGTGATTTACACTCACTTTTACTGGAATACAGTGTCAGTTTTGATATTAGATTGTTCAATTACCTCGTCATGGAAAACATCACAGAGTATTTATGTTATATTTTAGAAGTTTATGGGAAATTTGGCGCCGACTTCAAAAGATTACTTGTATGAAATTTAAAATTTTCTCAGTTTAAAGTAAATACTTTATTTTAAACTTTTTAGTACGTGAGTATTTTATTATTTCACTGAAGTCGGTTTCTTTTTTTGTTTTAAAATATGTTTTATTTTAAGCTTTTTAGTTGAATTTTCAAACTTTGAAAACATGAGAAAATTTTTAGAGCCTACATTATGAAATATTTATCAAATTAGCAAGATTGATTTATAACATCCAAACTTAAGTAACTGAAAATCCACTTATAAAAAAAGATAAACTAAGGGAAATTCTACAACGTTTTATTTAATGCGGAATATTGTATATAGGAAAATTATAATAATATATAATTATAGTACAAACGGATCATTAAACATAATCTCAAAATAGCCTATTGTACTGTAGTTTTCATACAACTTGGCAGCAGTTGGGTTCAGATCTTGCAAGTACTCCCATCTTCTACACGCTGCCAAGTTATATGAATATTACAGTACGCACATGTATTTAATGGCGAATAAATATTCTTAATCCATCACAGCAGCGAAACTGAAAATACTTCTGAGATCAGCTGTTTTTCAAAATTCTCCAACTTATGATTGAAACTAAATAACCTTATTCCTATGACTCAATAACATCAACTAAATTATTTACAATTTTCATATGGACAGAAATATTATATTCTTCTTATTCTCAATTCAAATTAAGTTCACGTGATTGGTCAAAACGGGGCATTACAGGCTTGTTTCACACTGAACCAGCTTTGGGTAACCGATGTCGCTTACCCGGCATAATTGCATTGCATCATATGATTTCGAAAACCGTCTAGATGTAGAGCGCTCCATATGATACAATGATCAGCCTGGTAAACGACACCCGTTATCCGATTGGCGGTTATGTGTGGAACTATCCTATTCAAACTTGATTGAAATGAAGACATCGAAGAATGCTCCTTTTTGTTTAATATTGGGCTAAGTATTGGGCCGATCCTTGCGAAACTTGGATGGGACCACCGCTGAGGTTTATTGTTTATATCAGATGTTCCTTATATATCAGCTTATAGAATTTGTTTTAGTAGGCTTGGCAAACTGATAAAAATCTTCTGTTAGTTCAATGCGGAAGTTACAACCTACCTCGTTCGCGTAGTACGCTCTTTAGACAAAATATAATGCTGAAGTTCAAAGATTTACGCATAGTCTTGATCGGCTGAAGGCCGACATACACAGTATGATCAGATTCTATTAGCTGATAATAATAATAATAAAAATAATAATAATAAGCGTATGGCTTTTATTGGTGGGGAGTTACCGGTAACTACCAGTAATTTTGAGCCTTGTTATGAAGAAAATGGTGGACCTACTATTTTAGGTGGGCACCAAACCACCAGGTGAGAGATAATGCTTATAACAGCAAGTTATAGAAGCACGGTCACCCATCCAAACTTAGTCTTGAGTGTGCTTGACTGAACATCACGATCGCTTGAGCATTACGCTCACCGCGTGAACTCAGATGTGCCTATTCCATCAGTAATGTGCTAATAGTATCAGGCTCTATTTCCATCAGCTAATCTCAGGTGCTCCTATTCCATCAGCTTAGAGTATTGCCTGGTCTGTGAAGGATACATGCTTTGAAGCTGCTCTGTGTTTTAGTTTCAGTTTGATTGAAGTTGAGAATGGCGTGAGCAGCCGAATGAGTTGTGACTGCCGAAACTAAGGTCTCTCGTCTATTGTGAATTACTGTGGTTGTGACAACATCAAGGCTTCGTTATTATTTGAATATTAAGAAATTTGCAGCTCTTACATTTTTTCCTTTAATACTCGTCGTAGTTCATCTCCGAAAACGTCTTCAGCTGTGGTTGATAATGACTTATTTTTGGTGTTCTTAAAACCAAACAGCTTTCTCGTATGTAATAGCCTATTGCAAGTGATACCATAAACAGAAAATACTTATTTTTGACGAGCAGTATAGGGTAGTGAGATGGAGGCAGTATAGACTAGATATATAGATAGTCACCTAGTAGCAGCATGAGTTGGGACCTCAGAACTATCTTACAATATACAGCTCATCTTGAAAATTGTTATTATTTTATTCATATATACTATGTCAATACTGTACAGTACCGCCAAGTAGAAGTTCCTACTACTAATTATTCACAGCTCTACATCTTATACACATTCCACTTCTATCATTCACTTCTATACTCTTCTATCACTAATGCTATACCCATTACTTGAATGTTTGAAATAACAATGTAAAGGAAGGAGCTATTGAATGAAGACTGTGGAAAGTATTGATTTCAAGACAACAGCATCCTTCTTCCAAGCGCTTCAGGGCAGAGTAATTTCTCAACCTCACGGTGAAGTTCATTAAGAGATTGTTCTTTTGGACGATGTTAAAATAATAACAAGCCAGTCATTATGACCAAGACACCATTAATTTCGAGATGTTAGTAGGATGGAATGTTTTCTTCATAGCAGCTGAGCAGATCGTAATAACGATCGTCTACTACAAACACCAATAAATATCAATTTTGGAATAATCTCTCAATTAGGAAACTCTCATTTAAGCATCATTGTTTCTTCATCGTTATTGGGTGGTTTGATAAATTAATTATGTATTTATGATTGCCAAAACGCGTATAGTATTAATAATGGGTAATTATTGAGCGTTACCGGGTCAGGCCAATGCAGTTCAGTTAGCTTATCTGAGTATACATTATATGCTCTGTCCCTGATTCCGATTAGCTGCAGTCCCTGCCAATAAATCTCTTCCCCCCCCATTCGTACCACCCACTTCCCCCCAATACCTACACACCCCAATGCCATGTACGCATATAAACCACTCTGGCTACTTAATGCATATACAACGCCGTTTCGCCCTCTCTCGCACAGTCTCTCTCATTCTCTCTCTCGCACGCGTACAGACGTGCACGCATTAATAGTTACGTAGGCCCGAACATAAATAAAGGCTTATTGTATTGGAGTATTGATATGATAATTCGGCTCGTAATAAACATGCATGCATAATTAACTGGGAAAATAAAGTGTATTACTACGTGTTGTTGGTAGATAGAATTTAAGGCAGTACCTTCAAACAATGAACCAAATACGACATAGCTATCAAATTGTACTTTATCAATAATTTTTATACTATTATTTTCCCCCTATACAATCTTCCATCTTCTTCGGTCCGTTGCTATTGTATTCCCAAGAGTCTTTCAATTTCGTCAAACTCAATAATAATAATAATAAGCGTATGGCTTTTAATGGTGGGGAGACCCTTACGGGTAGTTCCACCTCGCCGTTTGAGCCATGTTACGGGGAAAATGGTGGACCTACTATTTTAGGTGGGTTCCGAACCACCGGGTAAGTGATAATAAAGCTTATAACATCAAGTAATTGAAGCACGGTCAAACTCAATGATGGACATCAATGACCACTATAGACTTTTGGGTGTGGTTTATTGGAGATTATTCAGTTGATTTCAGGTTCGATTGAAGATGTTTTCCTATCTGAAAGATGAGTTATTTATGAAAAAAAGTTTCTGATTGAGAATCAGGTTACTTCTTCAGACACTGAGCACTGACTACTTACACAACTAAAGCTAGAATAGTTTAGAATAGTTTTTTTTTAGAATTTATGACTACTTACATAACTAAAGCTACTGTGTATTAAGAGTAGCACAGGTAGAGAGATCTATTGACCTATTAAATGAGTTGGTCATACAGTTTTCTCTATGTACTATAATCTTAATAATCTATGGAATTAACAAAATTTTAATATTGTATTACATTTTCACATTATTTTAAGAAATCAACCATTCAATTTCAAAATTAAGTTTAAAAGGTCGAATAATTTATAGGTAGTTTATTGACTGGAAGAAGTCTTCGAGTATCAGTATAATATAATATATTTGCAAGGTATTCGTTTACTGTATTGGCAAGATGTTATATATATAGAGCTGGAATGTGAGAGGCGATGATACAAGGGGAAGCGACCAAAATAATAGCTTAATATTTTAAAGTGGTGCAGAGAGACAGAGAACAGGGAACGGGGTAGCTTGTATGTTTGCTTTGGGAATAGCAAATAACATAAAGTAGATTACATCCGCTGATACCTTCCTTAATCTATAAAAATGTTCATAGATAAAAACAGAATCGCTGAGTAGTTGCCGTATTTTAGCTGCGCAAAGAAACAGCTCCACACGCTCGCACTAGCTGGCGCTCAATGAAATTTATAATCTTGTACACCAAATATTCCAAACCCTTGATTGCTCTTCAACTACTTATATCGCTCTTGGAGAAGGATGCACCGAACAACGATCGACATTGCTATCCCCATCAGGAAGGCCGCCGGATTTGAAAGCCATTAACGCATTTCATTTTCATTTGAGAGTTGTTCTAAGTTATCGTCTTCATCGTCATCGTCATCGTCATCGTCATCGTCATCGTCATCGTCATCGTCAATACATTTGTGGGCAATTATCTGATCATATTTCCACTTTCATCCACATTTGCATGCACTTCTCAACATTTCGAATCTTGTTGCAGTGTTTAGGAAATGGGTTGATATTTGCTTTCTATACATTCTCTTGAATAACATTTAATCTTTGCGTATTTTTAAAAGGAGACTGAGGATGTTTGTGCTGCCTCGTGAGATAGAAGAGATTGAGAGTTGCTTTCATGTTCAGCAATAACTTGCATAGGTATATTTTTGTACTAAAAAACTTGGAATCCGAAAAGCATCATACATTTTTTTTTAATGTTCATTTGAAATACTTAATTTTTGTATGTTATAAGAAATATTTGAAATTTTTTTTCTATTTATGAATATAATATAATATATGTTATTTCTTCACTTTCTCTTTGTTATCTTTCTTTTTTCTTGAAGCAAAGTGCATTGATTTTCATTTATAACTTCAATCGCCGTGTTTTCATTTGTTCTGAGCCTTGAACTTGAAAAGAGGAAAATTTTCCGATGGTTTGAAGATAGGAGGCCATTGTAGAAGGAAAATAGAGGAATAAAAGAGGGGAATATTTTTTGGTAAGGAACTTGACTACAAGCCAGGCGATAGTAAGAAAGATACCGAATGGATGATTATGAATAAGTTTCGTAAACTCTATAAAGTTGACTACCAACTTACTATTTTCCTTTGTAAGAATATGGTTTTGTTTCTTGTAACGATTGGAAATCATCTATTATTTCGGATTATTAATGGAATCAAACTTAGTGACTTGTGCTGGGCCAGTCAGAGTGTCATCACCAGTCACTGAGAGTTGTCAGTTCTTGAATTATGGAATAGGCTGACACGAGTTGCTTGCACGTCCTCTTGTGTCACCTGAGGAGTGAGTGGGTGGCGGGAAGGAGTGAGTGGGGGAGAGTGAGTGAGAGAGGCAGTAGAAAGAAAGAGTGTGAGTGTGAGAGGGGGAATGAGAAAATGGGAGTGAGGCCAGTATTGTACCAGTGTCCGCACTCACTATTATTCATAATTCATCCAGCACTACTCCCTGTACACCTAGACGTCACCACTCTCCTCTTGACTTTCCCCTTTTCCTCCAGATACTCTTCTCACTACTCCACTGTTTCTGAATTCTGCAGTATTTTTCTTTCAGACAGGATAGATACAATGCACTTTAAGCCCTCGACCTTTAAAATCTTTTCCTCAATCAATAGAACACGATATTGCCTTATTTGAGAGTGATAAGTTGTCTCAAGTGACTTTTTAAACTATTTGAGTCAGCTCCCAGATACAAAGTAATAATGTCATTCATTGAACTCATGTGATTGGAAGACTTGCAATTGGTTGATGAATAACCTATACTCACATCAACTAATGAAATTAATCTAACTACTTGATCTCTCAACAATTCAAAACATCCTCCACACTCTATGCTAGTTTCTGCAGAATTATTCTATAATACTTGATATCCCTTATAAAAGAGAAATTTCATTCCGATGAATAGAACACATACTGATAATTCACACATTATAAGTCAATTGATTGACTTTGAATGTGATATTTATATTGTCCCGGGAGAATGAATAGTGCTTTTGTTGTGCAATGGAGTTTACTTTAGAATACAACTTTTTTCATAATGTGAACATTGGAGTAGCACTTTATATTTTATATTGCCATTGACATTGTTTAAAACCGTGGCTATTGTATTGGTCAACACTATCTTTTATTTTTATTAATTAAATGCAATTATGGGTGGTTCTATGTTGCTCCAGAGAATTCTCGATCTGTCTGGATAAAATTAATGAACATCATGGAAATAGAAGGTTCTGGAATAGGAGCCTATAAAAAGGGCTGTCTGTGTCAGCAGTTCAGCTCTTCTGATTATAATTTCATGTGTGACAGTTCTTTCCATGGCAGATTTACATTCTTCTTTCTCAACAGAACAATGCAGTGCACTATATACACTACAATTGTGCTTCAGCGTTTAAGTTGGAAGTGGGATAATAACTGTGATAGGATTGTTAGTGATTATTAGTTTTAAGTCAACTGTTTTGATTTTGTCTATCTGTCTGTCTGTGTCTGTCTCTTTGTAACGCGTTTACGGCTGAATGCGTTAACCAGAATCGAAGAAATTTTGCATGGATCTTCCTTTAAGGAATACCCAGCGATGTATGCGTAAAGATTTTCAAAATTTTATTGCATTTAAAGGATATTTAAAAGGAAAAAAAAGAAGGACTCAGACCTGGTTGAACGTTCGTATGAATTAAGTTGTTATTCATTAGAATAACATATTTGTTTGAGAGAAATAAATCATTTCTAATATTCCAATTAAGTATAATAACAAGCGATCACTAGTAAATGATTACTAAATGATAGCAAATGGTTATTATTGAAAATTAATTAATATTGTTCTATAAATTCATTCGTCATACATGTCAAATCTGATTTTAGCAATCACCTGAGAGGAACATTATACGAGTGATGAACATTGAGTAATGAACGAATAAGAACATCGTACATCGTAAGAACAGATGATTGCAGCCGTGGTTACGTGATACAGAGGGACTTTTTGTGGAATGCAGACAAGACAATCGATAAAGACTGTCCAAATTCAATCAAGGGTTAGGTCTAATTCATCTCTGAGTTTCACTAAAATATAAAGATCCTGCATCACATTACATATCCCGACCGTGGAATGAATTGTATGTGAGAATCAATACCTATTCAATGTTATATCGTGGGTTGTGGTTTATATCTAGATGTGCTAATTCATTCATAGCCAAAATATAAATATAAATGGTAATAATTTTTTTCAATTGTTTAGCACATATATGAGCTCCCCCAAACTGCTGCAGAAAGTAGAAGGCTAAATAAGATTTCTCAATCAAGACTAGAAATTGCTGAAGACAGCTATCACTTTCAATTGAGATGACATGCTTTTTTCAGATGTTTATTCCCTCCTTAATATTTTCTCAAGTTGAGCTCCTCCAAACTTCCTGTGGCAAGGGTGTTAGATCTAGAAGATTTCTCTGAATGTGATGATGTTTTTAATTTTGAGATGATGATTATCATCGAGTACATAAAGTATATTCCTCTGTACAAGCACCCTTATTGTTGGGCATGAGGTCCACTATTCACATAACTACTAGTTCATTATTGAACAGTTGATTAGTCATTCAATTATTGTTATTGATCGCCCTACTTGACAGTGATTGATTAGAGTTGAGCAGCAATTCATCTTGTTATTGAAAGATTCTTTGTTAGTTTGAATTTATTGACCTGTTTATTTCTTTTATTGATTTTTTGCATGATAATAACTTATAAGTGTCTGCTGCTAGTTGTTTAAAGAAATGTTGTGTGTTACTTTCAAGTGTTGACATCTTTTTGATGTTAAAACCCATAAAAATATTTTTGAAAACATCAAGGTATCATTGTAAATGGTAAAATATTGTTTTAGTCCCTTATTATTCATCCTCATTTGTTCAGATGGATACCACGACAATTTTAACTGACATTATCCAACTTGAAACTCAATCAGCAAAACTATTTAGAGGTTAGTATTTAGAGTAATATAAACAAACTTATTGCTATAATAAAATTATAGAGTAATATTTTGAATTACATATAATTTTTTCTCAAGAGAAAAAACGAGCTACATTTTTTTTTACTTAATGATAACGTGTGATTTATGTGAGTCTTCCTTACAGGTTATTCAGAAATAAGATTTTATATGAATGATAAATAGCTCAACTTTGACTCAGGTTTGTTACAAAGATGACCGCTGTTAGAACACTGTTACTGTCACTATACTGCTGGCTTAAAAGCCGATCTTGTAATATTTATATCATGAATTTAAAAGGAGGTATTGTACAGGTCAATTGGAGTCTAATTAGTAGAACAAAAGCCTCTTGACAGATTTTACAAGAAAAAAGGAAAATTTATCTTCTCAGTAAGTGAATTTTTTAATTTATAGGTGCTAATTTTATAAGATTTATAAAATATCAACTCTTTAGTTAAGACTAGTAACACCTAATTTTCAATTGAAACACTATTTTTTGAGAGAGTGCTCTTTGTAATTTAATTTTTTATCTATTCTATTCTGTTCTACTCTACTCTACTCTACTCTACTCTACTCTACTCTACTCTACTCTACTCTACTCTACTCTACTCTACTCTACTCTACTCTACTCTACTCTACTCTACTCTACTCTACTCCACTCTACTCTACTCTACTCTACTCTACTCTACTCTACTCTACTCTACTCTACTCTACTCTACTATACTCTTCTCTTCTCTTCTCTACTCTACTCATCAGTCACTTTTATACTGTAAGGAGAAGATTAACAGTGTCACATGAGTAGGACCCTTGATGAATGTGCCTGATATCACATGACGTATGTGCTTCTATCGAATTCATATGATGGTTTGCATTTCAACAGAGCTTTCAAATCTGAGTAATATCTTCCATTATGGTCTATCCGAGGGGAAATAACGAAACCAAAGTTGTGCAGTCGTCTAAAGAAGGGTCCGAACCGTTTCGGGTGACTTCAGCGAATCAGCAGCCCTCAACGCGGCAAATGTGGATCAGCATCTGCACCATCTAACTCAGTTTCGTCCTAGTCTTTATAGACCTGTTTACATGTCTGCAAACTTTAAAATCTTCAAAAACAAACTCTTGCATTTTCTTGTCTAGCTTCTAAAAAAAGTCAAAGCATCTACATTTTCCTAATTCTTCCTACTCTACCAGTGCTCCACTTTCCTCCATACCTCACTCTCATCTAATTCGTTGAATTCTCTCTGTTTTGTTTCCATCTTGTCAATCACTCTCACTCAGATAATATGGTTCCTTTTCTTTCTGTCTTTCTTGCTTGATGTTTAGGCATTCAGGTTCAATTCTGTACAAATAATTTTTGGTGTGAATTTAAACTTGATGCAAAGCTTTTATACTTTAAAGGTGGAATTACATTTTTAATTCATATTGCAGCATTATAAATACTAAATACTAAAGCTGGCTCTCATTCCATTCTATCAAATTGAAGATTCTTCACTAGAGTTTTCCCTCAAATTCTCATTTAATCTAATTGAAAGTTTTCATTTAATTTTATTAATATAGATAAATGATAACTGAAAAATTATTATTTTACCCCTCTAACAAGATGATTCATACTTGAGTTCGACCAAAACTATTCTCATCTGACATAATCAAGCTCCCATTTCATTTCATCAATAGAGTTAAATGAGAATAAGAAAATTATCAACTTCCCTTACTATGAAAGTAAATTAATATTTTATTCATACTTGAGTATTCTGAAAAAGCTCTTTATCTACGACCATGTATACATTACAGTTTCACAATTGATGCCAAAGCAGCTGTCTTTTCGAAATGCTTTTTGAAACCCGTTGCATAAAGAGCTCATTATAGTACAGGTTCTACATTATAACACGGGTTCTGGACCAATCAGAAGCATTTTTGATGGAATCAATATCGTAATTCAATATTGTGAAAGTATCAGCTTATTTGATCAAACTGCTACACCAGCTGCTTTAACCTAACAATCCACTATTACTTCTCGTATTTGAGATGAGAGGTTCTCCTGTGATATCTCTGACAGTCACAGGCAAAATTAAATTGTTTTAATTAAATGTATACTAGTGGTCGTAGATAAAATAGTGTATGCAACGATTTTATTTGGCCATTGAAGCACTCGTGAGATATTTATAACACTCGCATTCGCTCGTGTTATAACTTACATCTAACTCGTGCCTTAATAAGGGTCAAAATAAAATCGTTGCATAAACTACTATTCCTTTGCATATATATCGCATTATATGAGTGTAGCTGTGAAAATTTCTGGGCGAAAATAAGTTTGAGTCAACTGTTATAAATTCAGGTGAGTTAGTTTGATAATAAAACTCGAAAATTGAATAGAATTTGAATGTTCAATTTAGCAGAAATTCTGTCCTGTTAAGCTCTGTTTGATAAAATCACACATTTAAACTGATTTCACTTGATAAAGACGTTTAAGTGGAATCCAAAAATTTAATAGATATTTTTGATAATGGGAATCTCCGAAAATTTTAACAGTGTTCCACTGGATTGGGATGCTCCATGTGCTCCAAGCTCACTGGTACAACTACTAAAGATTGGTTTTATCACCTTGCCAATAATAATATTGTACTACAAAGAATCACGAATATTTGTATGACGCTGATGTGGAATGGAAATTGAGAAACTATATAAGTCGTGATGACGTTAAAATTAAATTCTTTATTTTTCTATCAAATTATTACAATCAATAAAGAATTTGAGAAAATCTACATTACAGAAAACGCCAATGCTAACCTGAGCACTCTAAAAATCTGTTTGTAATATAGCACTCTGCATTTAAAACAGGCATATATGCATAGAGATAATCAGGTTAGGAATAACGTTATTGTTAACGTAGTTTTCCTCAAACTCTATTCTTTCCATATGGACTTACATACGTATCATATCAATACTGCAATAATAATAATAATGTACAAAGAGCATACATAGCAAACTTGAAGAACAGAATTAAAAAAATGCTTGCTCGCTTCAGAGAATGATTTGGGTAAGGTCGTGTTGGAGGGTATTCGGTGCACTGATATGGCGTTTTCAAATCGGAAGTTTATCCACGATTCGAAGAGCAAGAGAAGCGGCCTTGTGTGACCTCGGCCTTTTCGGCCAAGCTAACATAAATCTCGGCCATTTCCCCCCATATTGCTAGCTGCTCTTTTCTCAGATTACTCTCTCAGATGCTTTCTCTCTTCCTCACATACTCAATCAATCTCTCTCTCTCTCTTCTCTCTCGGTCTTTCCCATTCACTCTCTCTTTCTCTCAAAACCTATCTCTCTCAAAATGCTGCAACCCTAAACTAAGGCAACGCGCCTTAGTTTGCGCTCCGTATTCACCCTCGGCGATTTTTTGCCTGTCGCCGGAAGATTATCTGCCCGGTTGCCATGACAACGAGGCGTCTGGCCGACACACAAATCAATGAGTCACGATTTAATTTCGCTAATAGGCGGTAAGAAGGGAGTGAGACTAATTAGAACGCTATTACAAATTCCGCGGCACGAATTTCCACGTCCAACTCTGAACTTTTTCTTGCTCCAATCGCTTCCCGGCTCCTTTATCTGCCTATCTGTATAGTGATTCCTCTACGTGGTTCTGTGCTCTATCTTCATCGCTCCCTGTAAATGGAGAGACTTTTTCAATACTGTTGAACAGAACATAATAATAAGCAACTGGAGTTAATTTGTTTTCAGATGCTATTTTTCATACCATCTATATTCAAATATAATATAAAAAAGATATCATGGCAAGCTGGTCTGAGGATGGAATCAACAATAGGCTATTTATGAGTCAGTCTTCCCATTCAGATCAGACTATTATTATTTAGCAGAGAATAATCAATTAATGTATTGATATCTAATGATTTCCAATATCAAATGATAATAATTATGACATAAAAGTTTATGAACTATCACTATCCTGATTTGGCGTCATTGAAGATCAATGTTATATCCAATATAAGATCAATGAAAAAACATTGAACAAACAATGTTAATACAAGATCAATGTAAAACTAATCAATTTCAATGTGAAAGTTAAGGATTCATAAATGTATGAATTCAATATAGTCTATTATAATATTTATCATTATGTTAATACATTTATTTATACTCAGCGTAAATCATATTATCAGTTTATTATATTGAAAATAGACAATGTCAACTTGATAATGACATTCCAACTCTTTTTTCTCTTTTCAACGGCCGCACAGGTCGATAAAATTTGAGCAAATTTCTCCAAATGTCAGCATCAAGAATTGATAAGTTTGAAGGTTGAATAATATCTTAAGCTTTTTCACTATTTGAAACCATAAGGAGTGCAACATGGAAAATGAAACAACAGGTAATGCGCAAGCTTTTGAGTTTTCTTCGTAGGCCTACTTATTGAGGCTTTAATATTATTGTGGAAGTCGCGTGTAGAGAAAAGAGTTTTAATTAAAGAATAGAATGGAGAATGGAATATTGATAATGTTAATGAGCTAGGGAATATTTCATCCGTTACCAATAAAATTGATGAATGTAAAATATTTTATCGAATTATTTTTTTTTAAATAAGGAATAATAGAATTAAGTGGAAGGATGCTTATTTTCATTTCTTACTAAGACAAATTGCTCTCATAATGAACCATTGAAAATCTCAAATATTAGTTTCTTCTGCGATTGTTCTTGTAAATTCTATCCATGTAATTTCTCTGTGGACTATGATCATTCTATGTTGCTCACATCGACTGTATATTTGCCTTACTATATTTATCAATTTATTAATATTTAATCCCAAAATCCAAGTTGAATTAGTCATGAGGAGTCCGATCTCACTAGGCGTCAAATCTGCAAGACAGTAGAGACCAATCTGTTAAAACAAAACAATATCAATCTGTCAAAAGTGTCTCTTCGACTGATCTGGAGAATGAAAAAAATTAACATGAAATAGCATGTCTGTTTTTTATTAGAAAATTTCTCTTATGGAAATTTTGAGCCATTATAACTTTTTTTTTTTTTTTTTTTTGAGGATGAAGCCCACATAGGTCTGAGACCTGTGCGTGGGTAATGAGTTGGATGATGATGATGATGAATGATGAGTTGGACCTACAGTTTTAGGTGGGTTCCGAACCACCGGGAAGTGATTATTTATTCAATATCAAATAACATGAGCAGAGAAAGAACTCTCAACTGGATCCATTAAGATATTAATAACATTTTCTGGTCAATTGAGGGAATTTAAAAGTAGTGTATTGTTCCAAAATAATAATTCATTCATAGCATCAAACTGGCAGCTTGCCCAAAGCAGACTATTGCTTTGAATATTGTAACAAACGCTGAAATTGTATTCTCCATGGATTCTACTCAATGATGAAAAATGCACATATAAATCGCCAAGCTACATATTTGAATGTGAGGGTATTATTTTGATGCATCATATTCCAAGCGGCTCCTTCTCTTCATAACAAACTGACAAACAACGTTTTTCCACCTGATTCACTCGAAGAAACATCTTTAGGTCTTCCACTGTCAAGTAAGACAACGAAATAATTACTTTAAAATGTCTTCTCCATTTTCCGATGACATCACAAATATCAATTGTAACCAACTCAATACTTCGCCCAAAGACGCTGAAAACATGGTCTGTGAAATTCATAGATTCTCCTTTGTATTATGTTTTTCTATGAGGGAATTATCTCACTAAGTTTACATTTCATTACTCTTGTCAAAGCTTTGCTGATTCGTCCAATATCCAAACCAATCACGTCAATCCAAGCATCTTACAAAAATGTGGTAGGATTTTTGAAAATGACTTTAAGGACTCTAAAGATTGAATGGAAACTTCTTTGCGATTTCACAGGAGACATGAATATGCGAAAAATGGTCTGAAATTATGTTGAGCTCTTTATATAGGAACAGAAGATTATTTTGATTGAGATTTTAGTAATTAAACTTTCTATATAGTCTTTTTATCAAGGATTGTAATATTTGATGCAAATGCAGAGATTCGAAGTGGTCTTAATAGCAAATTGTAACTAAGTAATGAATCATTAAAAAACCTTTGACAATTTCAAGTATTTTTCATCTTTACTTTTTAGATTGTACCTGTAACTTCCAATTTTTGTAATTTCTCTTTGAACGATGGTAATTTCTCTTCACTAGTGGTTTACCCGTGCTTTGCAACGGGATGCTTAAATGAATCATGTGAACACGGATTTCAACCGCCAATGCCAATGCAATTCTTAAAAGGGAATTAGGAGCTACAATATTTATACGGAACAAATGTGTTGCTTTGGCTTAAGATGTACCTTGTATCAGCTGTTAAATGAGCTTCCTGCATACAAACACATTTTAAAAAAGTAATAAAGTGCTCACAGTGGCACAACCAAGGGCTTAGGGCTTAGGAGCCCGAGGTCCATCAAAAATTGTTCATAATTTTCAAGCAAATTGACTGTATGGTGTATGTGCTCCAGACTGATTAGTGTTGGTGCATTTCATGTTCTCCCACTTTTCAAGTAGAATTATTTTCATAACCAGTGGCGTAACATAGGGATCTCTGGGCCTTCCCCTCAAGTCCCGAAATCCTTTCAGTTGATTTTCAAGCGAATTGACAATCAAATCACATAAAACGTTAACTACCGTGATTATTGAGTTATTCTATGAAATTCTCAAAAAAGCGGTTTCAAGATTAAAAGGAATGAACTTACTTATAGATTGATTGCAAATAACTCACCCAGAGTTCATAAAATCAGAATTCAAATTGGATTAAAACCTAGAAGAATAGCAAGTAGAAAGCATTAGTGCAAAATTAATGTGCTTTGATTCAATAAAACTTGACTTTATAAACTTTGGAAACGTTCTTGACTATTGAGTACATTCATATTTCATTTCAAAAAAATTCACAAGTTTTGAAGGAGAAATTGATTTTTTTTTTGGTTCATTGGCAATAAATTAATCCACTAGGCCTACAATAAACAAACGTGTATTCATGATCATTTGTGAATTTTCGTGAAATATCCCACTAATTTAAAGATTAGTTAATCTTGATTCGCATTCAGACTGGAATTTTTTGTTCACTTTATTACCCTCGTACCCGTACCAGTCTCAGAATGATGTGGGCATCATACAAATTTATGGTAGAAAATCTTGTAGCACGTTCCAGCTAATTCTACATTGATTCAAATAATTGAATCCACACCACCTAAATGAAGGCGTCGAAGATTTCTGAATGAATGATGGGAGTAGCTGTAATCTTCCACCCTCTATTTCTGAGAAAAAGCGTTTCCGGACCTACATTCACGTGAATTTTTTATCTTATGAGAAGATGCTTATGCAGTCTGGCAAAATTGTCTTGTACTCTTGAAACACTCTGTTTCAAGAAACAGAGTAAATGTAAAAACACATGCTACACACATTTTTTCCCCACAGTTAATACCCTTTAAGAAGTCAAGTAATGAACCCCCTTCACAACGAAATTTGAAAATTCCCAAAATTTTATCCCCCTTCACCAAAATTTCACCTGGTAGGCCCCAACCCATCCAAACCAGAAGTCTGGGTGCGCCCCTGAGTGCCTGTAAGTGAAATTTGAACAATAATTTCGAAAAGACTGAAAGGAAAATAAAAAATCGGGCTTCAAGAAGCACTAAATCGAGTTTAGAGGAAGCTTTGTGCCAAAATTAGTGTTCCAATTTTTTTTGTGAAATCCATAAGATTGTCACATCCCTACTCCCTCTTATATGGGCTACTCACTTTCACTGTATACAGTACAGATCACATACCTCTATAAATATTAAAATTAAAAAAACCTTGTTTTTCCAGTGTATATTGAGAAATTACAAAGATAGAAGTTACAAGTACAATCACGAAAGTATAGTTTATATGTGTCAATAATCTTGTCGGATGGTGGTTCACTTTTGAGAAGTAAATCACATCTTCATATGTTCCACATTCAATATTGTGAAAATAATATGAGCTAATCTCAACAGTTACTAATATAGATAGAATTTCAGGGGGGCCAAGACCAATAATAACAAGTTCCGCATTCCCTGTTTTAGTATATTTCAATAGACAATTTGACAAATTGAAAGATTCTTGTCAACAGATTCTAAGAATATTATAATTTTCAAAGGGCTCAAGAAAATAAATGACAATACGAATTTCTGTGTGTGGAAGTTTGTTTTAACAAATTCATCTTCATTTCGGTGGGGAAGCCTGTGCGCCAGGGGCCTTCCCTTAAATACGCCCTTGAATTCCAATTATGTGTTACTTATTATATTTTTAACATTACATAGCCTATTTTTATTATATTCGAATAAATGTATCGAAGGAAAAGGTATACTCACACATACAACAAAAAATGGAAGATATTTTCTGTGATTTCGGAAACTATTAAAATAATCTCGAACAAGAATTAAATACAGCTCACTTTATTCGTCAACGTAGAGAAAATTCGTCAGGAATTAATCCGAAAATCCATTCTCGGAGTGACTAATCCCAATAAATAGATAATGAGTGAGATGTGGTGGTGGGAGGTGGTGCGGCCAGAAGAGATGAAGATATCTGTTGTTTGGACGCGAACCGAACGCCGCCGCCTATGGATCATCAAATGAAAGGCTCAAGTAATTGCTAAGTTGTCGAGTTGATTACTTAAGAGGAGCCATAAACAGACAGAGAAATGTGAAAACTTGGACTGAAGTTTGATATGGGGGTAAATTGTAATTAGGAGTTGGTAAACAAAGTTATGTCTGAACAGCGAGCCTTGGATGGTGGTGTTAGCTTCAGTGCTGCTTGGTGTTACACAGTTCATTGCGATCAAGAAAGCCGTGGCTGGATAGTTTCAGCGATCCTGATCTCTCCTCTGAAGAGCTTTTGCCGCCTGCCACTAACCTCCCTACCCAACCAACCACTGTCCCTTTTGGGTGGTCGGCTATCGTTCTTAGATTCCCCTTCAGTTCATCATTTATCTCCTTCCCCACCAATAACTCTATCTGTGATATTACGTCGGCTATATAACATCTCTCTACGTTGAAAACACTATGGATGATCGTGGACAGTTTATAATATTGTCTTTCAGTGATGTATTTATAAAATGAACCAAACAAGAACAAATTAGGGGTCTGATTTTCTTTTTTTAATATACTAGTGGTCCACTGTTTTTTATCGTGTATTCTTATCGCGACCAAGTCTCCATCATGATAGCCATGTGAAGAGAATACATTTTACTGTTAATAAAACGTCATCATTGAAGCTTTTTCATTTTATTTTCAATAATTAATCTTCCGAACATAAATAATCATCTAAACAATACAAAATATTTGAATGACAAAGAAATGCCACCAGTGCTTTTGCCAGGATGCATCGTACTCTTTCGGGTAACTTGGATAATAATAATAATAGTGACAATAACAATAATAATGATGATGATGATGATAATAATAATAATAATAATAATAATAATAATATATATATATTTTTTTAATATTATTCAGGCGTTTTGCCAGACTGACATGTACATGCATGAACTACTGGCTGAAACCACCCCAAAATCTAATAATAATTATTAGATCATTGGATTTAATAATAATAATAATAATTATTATTATTATTATTAATAATAGTAATAATAATAATAATACTTATAAAAATAATCTTAGTGGAACACCAAGGAGTGTCAAAAAATCAAATGAGATCCCTAATATGTTTGCGTTTGGTTCATCTATATAGTACGAGAGAGTAGGGGACCGCAAAGCCCGATTTTTTATTTTCCTTTTAGGCTTCTCAAAATCAATGCTCAAATTTCACTTTTGAACACTATAACTGTTTTAAAATGTGTTCAGATGCAGGAAGCTCATAGAACAGCTGATACATGATATTTAAATCACTAAGATGCAAAAAAGCTTCAAGTCACAAGTCAAAGGAACACATTCATTTGTTCCGTAACAATGTTTCAACTCCTCATTCACTTTTTGAAATTTTATTGGCATTGACGGTTAAAATCCGTACATCACATGCTTAATTCAAACATCCCGTTGCAAGGCAACCAGTAAACTAGTGGTTTTCAATAAAATTAAAATTCCCAGAAAATACATAAAAAATTGGAAGATGCTGGTATCTTTATGATATTTATATTTATACATTCACGCATGAATATCTTCAAGGTGGAAGAGACGCTCGCACATTTCCGAAACAAACTCAACTTTCTGTAGGACAGTTTTGATCCATCGTACATGCAATTGTGTCTATTGTTGGTAGAGAAAGCCAATTTAAAGGGAGGTTTGAGGCGGGCGCTAGGTGAGAACAAGCAGGCCTTGATGATTTTGTGGGGGTGCCTCTAGGAGGGTGCATAAGGGTGGAGTGGAGGAACGTGCATATTAATTGGAGTCATTCGTTAAAGGCGTTTCGGAGCCTGGAATTAGTGGAGCGTGAAGTCAGGATGTTTAATTTCCCCCGCGCACGCGCAAGTCTCAGATGGGAGTGAGACGTTATCCCCCGGGGGTTGATGGAGGAGAAAGGAGGTGTGGAAGTCAAGGGAGATTAATCAGGGAGCAGCTCTAGCAGCGCCCAAATCTCAGAACTATTGGCACTATCAATCTCCAGGCCGAAGTCATTAGACGGCGCTCGATCGAGAAGCACTGACTGCACATGTTGAACGTGTTTTCTTTGGCTGAATTCCACTATCAATCCGTGTCTGGTTGTAAACAAGCCATCATGATGTATGTCTCGAGACAAGGAAACGAAAGAAGCGGAGGAAAGGAAACGAAAAGAGCCGATCAAGATGTGCTTCATTGCTCCTGTGCCCTTGCTGGCGAAAGGACTCGAGGGCTAGTGCTTCTCAACCCTCCCTCACCCTCAAAACTATCCCTCCCAACCCTACTGATTAATGCTTCCTCATAACCCTGAGCTCCGCTTCTCCTTTACTTCTTCCTTGAGCGATAGTAGATCTTTCCCAAAGAAAGTGATGCTGCCTCCCTCCTCTACAATCAACCATTGTGCAATCCATCTTCTCAACAAAACTATCATCTTCACGCGATTGCATCTTCGATATGACATGGCATTGTCTATGCAGAGCCTAAAACGACCAGTTCTAGCTCTGTTAGTTTTTATTCAATTTCTCGACCCAAGAATAAAAAGAATACTTGAGAAAGACTCTGATAAGATCAAAAGTAATTCTCAATAGTAGGATGTGTAGCATTATTCCCAATAGTTATGGAAGTATTTAGGAAAATAATAATAATAATATCGAGTGACATGGCTGGCTGGCTCTCGTCTGGCGTCAGAGTTATCAGGTTGCACCTAACCCAGGTTGTTTCTCCAGGCTGTTATTTTTTTAGTAATAATTTGGGATATGATACGACATAACTATGAGGAAGATCAAGGCTTGAATTTGAAAATTAATAGAATTTTATTATTAATAGAAGATTAATAGAATTTGAAGATTCTAGTCCACGTATCAACAGGTATTCAATATCGGGCCCAAAAAAATAAAAATTCAATTTCTATAAGGTTATAACCGTCCCTAAACCTTTGAACAATTGATTATGAATTATTTTCAGTGATGTCTCAATTATTTAAATGAATAAAAAGACGAAGTTTTCACAACCGCATTTATTAAAAATAAACAAACAAACAGAGTTGAGAGTAAACAGAGTTGGTTTGAGATTGATAATGGAGTAGCATCCGAAACTAGTATCTCTATATTTTTAATAAATATGGTTATTCATTATGGATATCTTCCACAATGTCACATTCACCACTACAAAGAAAGTCGTTATTATTTGAAAGTAAGGATTGAAAGTGAGATTATTAAAGAATAGAGACGATAAAATATTGTTATTTGTACCACGAAAGTATCCCTTACAAATCTCCGTCTGGCATAGTTTACTATGAAAACTCGATGAATTTTGAATTTTTTATTATTGGACATATGAAGCTCATCTCATTGGCCAAAAAATAACTGAGTGAGTTCCCAAATCAATGAGAAGTTTAATTATAACTAAAACTCTAGTGAATGGTTCAAGGATTTCTGCACGCTTAATTACTCCACGCATTACTGTTATGTGATCAAAACTATTCGAGATTGTAACAAGAGCTCTCATCGTTATTTGGAAAGTTCAATTGAGAGGAAATTAGTAGGAGCCAGCTAAGCCCGAGTTGGAATTAACTTTGATTTGCATGCACACTTCAGATATTGATTAATTGGGTTTTGTCAGCACTGATCTCGTCCAGTATGATAAAGTGCAAGTTAATAAATTTATTGCACTCATAAACCTGTTTATATCAAATGTTGCAGCCTCTTCGTCAGAAATTACTGTCCAATTTCCTGTCGCGCCACTTTTAAAAATTATCAATAATCATACCTATAATACGTTTAGCCCAAATTATCAATAACTCAATGATATTAATTACACAGTACTTAATAACAAAAAACGTATATGAAAATAAAATCACAAAACTTTAGGCTAATGCATTGAAATATGAAATTCAACTTTGATAGCTCTATATTTTTATAATTGAAGAAGTTTACTATTGAATCGTTATACAACTGTTAAAAAAAATTTAAAGTTATTTTTAGCTATATTGTTATGAACGATTGTTAAGTACGAGTAGTTTCCATCTTTCATAACTTAATTCTCAAAACCATAAGGAGTTTCTTGAATTATATTGCTTTTTCAGAATTTATGTTTTCATATTATGTTTTGTTATGCTCGATGTGAAGTAATGGGCTATTATCTGTTAAGTGATATTATACAATGTTACTGGTTATTTATCAAATTCCTGAGCATAAAGACACTTCGTGAATCATATTGATTTGAATTCGAACTGAAAAGTCTTCATTCATTAAATTCATGTACCAGTACATTCAAGTACATTCGAACAGTGTCATAACGTTGCTTAAAAATAAGGAGAAATATAATTTTGAAAGCTGGGAAAAGAAAACGTATGAATTCAACAATCAATTTCCGAGCTCTTTTACGGAGTAGAGAGATAAACCAAATAAACATTAATTTATTTTTATTCTCAATTTTTCAGAATCTTCTAATAATTGTAAATTCTTTGGTAATTTTGTTAAATATTTCTTCCGCTGTAAATTGTTTTTTCTTTCAAAAGTCTAATTTCTAGGCTTTCTACCAAAGCGAGTATTGAAGTAGTGAGTTTGACTTCTCAATTCTAATGTAACCTGAATATTCTCTAAAATAGACAACATCAAATGCGTATTGCCCATAAATTGTCAAGTTTCCAAGCTGAGAAAAAGCAAGTTTTACTGAGTCTGTTCTATTAAGATTTAGAATTATTCGTTTGGCCCTTTTCTGCTGTATAAGAATTTTGTCAAGGTTCCTCTTGGTTGTACTGCCGTTTATACCAAGAGTCCATCAGCCAGATAAAAATATATTAGTGTATGATAATTTAATATTAAAACTGATACTGTATTTTACTTTTAAATAATGTTTTACTCACATATATTGGAGGTGCTTGAGGAATGCATTTCACTTCTGAAAAGAAGCTTCGTCAGAAGTGAAATGCATTCTTCAAGCATCTCCAATATATGTGAGTAAAACATGATATAAAAGTGAAATACAGTGTCAGTTTTAATATTAGATTGTTCATTAAGTATTTCGTCATGGAAAACATCACAGGTAGGATGATTATATTGATTTCATTGTTTGAATACTGCATACATTGGGAATTTGTCAAAAAGCATATAGGCCAGGGAATAACTTTTTTACTACCTGACAAACATGACTATCCCATAAAAGATTTCAATCCACTAGTAGACCTAAAAATTTAGTGCTATCCTCCGACTCTAAAATTTCACTATTTATTGCTATACTTGGGCACCATTCACTCCTTCTTTGCTTTGTTAAAAATGGGACTGCTATAAACTCACCCGCATTCAAAAAAAGGATTTAGGCTACTGAGATAATCTTTGATAGAGAACAGGCCCATAGCAGATGTAAGTTTAACCTCCTCAACAGATTTTCTCGAGAATATTATATTTGCTTCATCTGCATAGAAACAAACAGCAGCCCGTTCTCGTACAATTTCAGGCAACATGATATAACTCTGAAATAATACGGGATCCAAGATGTTCCTTGCGGAACACCATATTGAATACTTCTCAGGTCAGAGGGATATCTGTTTTTATATTATTTAAGTTTGTGGGTCTCTTCAATATGCTCTATTTCAAAAAAATGGCTGCCTGCCTTAGCAAGTTCTCCTAGAGCCTTAGCAAGTACTCTTGAGTGTAACAGAACATCGTTCAGTTCACTGTCATATCTGAAAATTTCCCAATAACCTTTTCAGCATTGTCTATAGCATTAATGATAGAATTAATGAAATCCACCCCTGTTGTAATTTTAGATTTTTCTGACCGGAAACCATGCTGCTCTTTGTCCAATATGTTATTGCTCTCCAAATATTCCATGAACTGAATATATACCACGTGTTCAATGATTTTAGAAAACACCGATAAATTTGATACTGACCTATAACAAGCAGGATCTTTGATATTACCCTTCTAAAAAACTGGTAAGACTCTAGCTATCTTCAATTTGTTTGGAAAATGAACTGTTATGAGGGAGGAATTCATTATATGTGTTGATGGTTTTATTATTGCTGGTAAGATTTTTCCAACAACTGTAATTGGAACATCGTTCGAACCAAAAAAAAGTTTATTCTCAAATGTCATTTATATTGATACAGATTTAAATTTGAATCTCAGTGAAGATTGATAATTTCGAATTAACAGGTCCAGCTCGATCAGGAATATTTGCTATTACAAAGTTAATCAATACTGTAACAAAAACGTCGTTAAAAATATTACTTTCACTATGAGGATCAGTTGAGTGCATTCCATTGTTTACAACACTAAACTTATATTTGAATTATTTCTTGAGTTTTTCCCTACCTCAGCATTTTTAATTTTCCAAGTGGCACTATTTTTATTTTTGGCATTTGAATTTATTTATCAAATTTTTTTGTTTATTTACCTCTGTTAGAGAGTTTTTCCTTTTTCTTGTTAGAACCTTGAGATCCTCTCTTTTAGTATTTCTGCATATTTTCTCTAGCTCTAGTAACACCCCTTTTTCTTTACTTCGTTTCCATTGATAGATGAACGTGACTTAAAACACATTTAAAGATGACTCTTCTCGTTCTCTCTCGTTTGATGTCCTTCTTACTCCTGTTCTTCATATCTGTGCCCCTAGCACTCAATTGAGCTTCTCGACAATTCTACAAACTTCCTGAACAATCAAGGTCGTGTTCTACTATATTCTATGACCTTCTATGGCCTTCTCAAAGCATCAAGTGGCCTCCAGTACTTTGTTTACCTCGAACGACGACTATATAAGAAGTCCACGTGAATCAGTTAGTAAGTCTTACAAACTCGCGTGACAGTTTGTGTTACAGATCTCATGTGAGATAATCCAGTGCCATTGGAGTAAGCAGCGCTCGATTCCAGTGTAAAGTGCAGAGACAAGTGTTCACTATTTGTCCAGCTTACTAACAGTTTAAAGACGTTGTGTCAAGTGATATTATTTGGGACTGTCAAATAACTTATTGGACTGTGTTTTGTAAGTGTTTAGTTGCTCTTTTCATAATTTCTTTCAACATTATTGTACAGTTTATTGGACTCTTGTTTCTTTTATTATTGATCGGCCTGTAATTAATTTTTCATTGATTCTTGTAAATAATTATTGAAAATAGATATTAGCTTGTCATTTGTTGATCTGTTTTTCTTTATTAATTGAAACTTGCAATTAGTGTGTGTAAATAGACTAATTTGTGTAAACAAAGTGCAAGTGTGAACTTTAGTGTTGCCAGCCTTATTTTAGCTATTAGAATATGTTGACAAAATGTTAAAAATATGTTGAAAAAATTTAATCTCGTATTTGTCCTGCTCGCTAAATTGAATGACAAAAAGTTACTTTTTACAGCTTACCATGGTCTCTTACTGTCACATATTAGGTATGCTATCTTAGTATGGGGTGATTCATCAAAACAAAACTTCGATAGGGTGTTTAAGATCCAAAAGAAAGCGGTTAGGTGTATAGAAAGAGTAAATAGATTAGATTCATGTTCAAGAGACTTGGTCTCCTAACTGTACCCTGCTTATATGTGTACGAAGCTACTTTATATGTAAAATCGAATAATATTAACCAAAACCTTGACGTACACGATTATAATACAAGTAGCCGAGGAGATTATCACTTGGTGAGTCACAATAGTAGCTTATTCCAACAAAACCCTAGTTACGAACGTATATTGGTAGAAAACTCTACAACAAGCTACCGCAGTTTTCATAGAAAAAATATTTAGTTGATGAAGCTTTTTATAGCGTACAAGAGTTCCTTTCACAACAAAATTAAGCCTCACCCCAACTAATTGATATTGTAATGATGGTAACTAGTTTATCGAATAACACTAGCAACGGTACCCCCTGATGCGTCGGAGACTAATTTCATCAAGCGTCTGCCATGGCTATCGGCGAATATTTTCGTTTTACCAGCTTCTTTATATTTTGTGGTGATCTCCTTCTCAGGTAATCTCTGGGTTGCACGTCCAGCGTTTGGTGAGTTCAGAGCTCTTGGAGAGGATGAAATTGAAGATTTTTCCCATCTATTGTCGAAATTGGAAGGTTCAGCAGCTATGTCTGGCCGTCTCTTGTGTAGAACTTGTCTATTATTTGACGACGCATTCCCAAAATTCTCTCTTCCATCTCTCAGTGACGTTGTCTCAAATTCAGTAAATCCACGTGTTTGTCTTTCAACTTTTCATGAAGTTCAGAGCAGTCTGAATATGTCATTTTTGTTTTAGTCTGAGACTCCTTTGTAGCAACACCATTAAGCTCCGAACGTATACCCTTTTCTTTAGTGCTTTAAAAATCTAATCTGGCTTCATCATCTTTCTCATTTGGTTCTAATAGTAACTTTTTCTGTGTCATCAATGAGCTCAAATCTGGACAGTCAGCTCTCAGAAGTGAAACTACTCCATCATTTGGATATGGATCAGCATTTATGGAGGTCCATTGTTTAAATGGAATTTTATGATTAATTAATAGAAAGAATGAATTTTATCAAAGCATCAGGAACCACAAAACATCAAAATGTCTAGAAATGTGAGACGGTATATTACTGTGCTTTGCAATTTATTTCATTCATGAGGCTTGGGTAGGGCCATGATCAATGGCCACTGTATAAAAGTTGTTTATGAGGAACACTTGATATAATAACGAATTATTTTTGATATACGGCTATATTATACTTCTATCAACCATCGTAGCCTATACTATATATTATATAACTGCGATGAAATTCCAATAAATATTATATGTATGTCTCCGCTCTTCTCACCTTCAGTGTTCTAATTCTTTTGGAAGTTCATGTAACCTTGTTGTTGTTTCTATTTACAATCAAATTTTTTTTAATAAGACAATAAACTCAATTTTTGAAATATCGGAATATTTCAACTATATCTCGACAGAAGATGGGGAAAAAATTTCATGAAAAGCGTGAAGGCTGTTCCAATGGGAGTAAGACTGCAACTGAGAAATTTTTTTTCCGTTATTCATTGAGCTGGAGTAGAAGTGATTGCCGTGTGCAGCATTAAGGGCAATCGTGATAACGGGCACTCGGGACTTCGCTTGGGAGGATGACCGGCAAAAGAATGACGTTTTCTTTTTATTATTACTTACCTGGCAGTTCGCAGCCCAAATAAATCCGTAGATCCACCATCCATGATTATTATGCACTCATCACCAAAGCCCGTTAGGTACATTCTTCATGCAAATTTCTTTAGATACGTATTTCATTGGGAGAGAACTTTATTTCAAGTCTCGAACTCATTTGAGCATCATCGGCACGAAAAAAATCATTTGGAGGTAATGCATATGTAGGTACGACAATAATTCACTGTGATGTTTCATTTGAGTGTTAATAATTGAGACACAAAAAATTCTCTTCATTGAAGTACAGAACTCACAATGTGAAAGACATTATGTTGAACACAAATCTGAAACACACTCTTGTGATATATGACAAAAACTCTGGAAAAAGTACCCCACCGGCACAAGTGAATTGAAAGTGCAAGTAGGGTAACACTGGGATTTGTATGTCAGTCAGGTTAAGTATCATTAGCAGGCTATGTTGAATGAGTTAGGATCGGGAAATGAGTGCATAGGTAGCATATAAGGGAATGGAATAGGGAAAGCCAGTTGGTAGCGAGGGAAGTAATATAACACGGATCGTATAAACGAATAGGTAAGGTGGGGATGGTGGAAAGGGAAGCGGATGGATCTCGAGGAATCTCAGGAGTACCCTAAACGGATATTAATTAACAAATTAAACCCGTTGCGTGGTGGCAGTACTAGCTGTAGTCTCTGTTGTAGTGGTAGCAACGGCTCATCTAATGGCGAAGTGTAGAAGGAAGAGGAAAACGACGAAAACGGAGATAGAGAATTGTAGAATGAAGGAGAAATGTAAAGAGAGGATGATAGGTTTGTTCGGCCGGCTCCAGTTTGTCTGGTGAATGCAGAAACGTTCATAATTAATTGGGTTGTTCTGACGCATGCGTAGGGAAGGCTTCCTTTACGAGATGCGATCTGTTGGTTCTTAATATTAATCTGCCCGTAAAGAGGCTCTTGCTCAAGGCTCAACAACTGCTGACCAGTATCAGTAGCCTGACTTTCTCACCTCTATCATAGTTTTTCTTCCACAATCCTACCAAGACAATTTCGTACACTATACCGAGAACATCAAAAATAAGAATGAAATTCATGCTGATAATTGAGATAAAACCCTCTTTATATTGGCATGTAGTATATTTGTCCAACATTTTCCTCTAGAGCTCGAAAATTTGAGCTTCGAATATGAAAAAAAATCTATTTGGAGAATAAGAAGAGAACATTTTTTTATATTGGTGCATATTTGTATTTTGCTCTTAATTTCAATTACTAGAGCATTAAAGATGAAAATAGAATCTATTGGAAGAACCGAGAGAGCCTACTTTGTTTTGGTGTTGTGGTAGATATCACTGGAAAATCTCATGACCTCCCATGATGAACAGAATTTTATGTTGTCTCAGCCACATAAACAATTAGCCTGGTATTCTGAGGTCTATCATGTTTTTCATCTCTATTGAGAAGTAAAACGTTGAACATCCTTATTAAAATCTACAAGTTTGATAAGAACGAAGTCTAGAAGATTGGGAAAGAATCGTTCTATTGGTGTGGTTATCGTATGCCTATTTTCCATTGCTTTTGTTATGAGTCTTCTTTCCTTTCATTTGTATCGTTAGGTCCTCCCATTAGTTAAGTTATCGTGTTAATAAGATTTAATCTTGCCAAAATCTCATGTTCTATATGAGGGCTTTCCTTTAGCATTTGTAAGAGATATACCCACTTACAACGTCTGTGGTATGAAGCTTATGCAACTGAACAAGATTTTTTTGGTGTTATTGATGTTTCCACTCTTATTTTGTCATGGAAAGGAGAAAAATATGTTTTACCCTTTACGAATTCTTAAGACTATCATACTCTACATAATGCTCTCTGATAGACTTTCATTCCCGGGTTCGATCCCAGTTCTGACCGAAAGTTTTTACCTCGGGCCACTCCTGTGTTTCGGAGGACACGTTAAGCTGTCGGTCCCAGCTGCCTAAAAACAGTCGTTAAGTCACGTCAGAGGCCCTGAACTTAGTCAGGTGCGACCTGATAACTCTGACACCAGACCTGAGCCAGCCAGGTCACACGATATTATTATTACACAAATCATCATAAAATCTATGAATTGCTTTTCCTCTGAAGCTCCATACCAAGGATTAAGTGCAATCCTTTTTCCTTGCTAATCTGCTGAATAATCAGCAATGACTAATAAAGCTGTTTCATAAACTTACTCTTTTTAATGGAAACTATGACCTGAGCTTTCCAAAACCACTCGTTTCTCTTACCTTACTTCCTTCACTTTTTTCTAATTTCATTTCAACTACTACTCAATTATTAGAAGTCCACCAACTAGCCTCTTCACAAATAATCGGCAGCAGGTGAGAAAATTGAACATAGGCGCAATAAAACAACATTTATCATCTACCTCATCCGACAAATTCACTAGTTTTATTGCTAATCTTCACATCAATAATACAGAGTAGAGAGTCTTTTACGACGTTTGTGTTCACCATCACAGTATTTTGCACTTGTCTGCCACTTGGGTAGTACAGAGAAGTTCATCTCAGAGTCGTCTCCGGTAGTAAACTGTACAAACGGAATATTTCGTGCAACTGAAGCAATTTGTATGAATAACTTCTCCGTATTAAGATCTATTCTGCATGAGACCTGTTGACTATTGAAAGCTATAAAGGGCTTATCGCAATAACAAGCACTTCGATAGGCCATAAACAATCCCTTTTTGCATTTTACGATCTAATAATGCCGAATGCACTTGTTGCAACGAATGAACGGCAACGTGCGACGTACTCACGCTTACACTGTTTCGTACTAGACACGAAATGCTATACTAAATGCATCGTACAAGTCCTCGTTCTACAATATTGCTGTGTAATAAAAATAATATTATACAAAGTTTAATGTATTTTTACCATGGTGCAAGCTGTAGAACATAAATTACCGCGTATCCAATTTGCGTGCATATCGAATGAATGAAATCTTGTTGATATTATGCTCCTCAATTCCTATATGCTAATCAACGTAGTAAATAATCTTTTTCGATTTCTAGCTCGTCAATTCCTGTCAGGGTAAAGGGAACAACGAATGCTTCAACTGTATTTTGATTATATAAGTCATTTGAGGACATATTAGTCTATACAAGCTAGTTCAATACGAGGAATCAAACATTTAAAAAGAAAAAAAATCGGTCACTCTGATTATATTATTATACGTAACGCCTCTCTTGATTCTCCACTATTCTCTTTCAAATAAAAATAGAATATAAATTCATATGGATTTCTTGGCAAATCCACTTTTTATCACAAAATAATTCTATAGAAAAATATATTATTATTCTTTATAGGCATTTGTTAATTTATTCTTTCATTCTTATCATGTACAGATATTTGAAACCCACACAGGTTTCCACGTACTCTATGTATATGATATTTTTTCTGAGTAAGATAATTCTTATTGTAACGCCCAAAGAAGAAGTTGAATTTATGTCACAATATGAAACCAGAATCACCTTGAATTGGAAGCTAAAAGGCCGGAATTTTTCTGCTAACAAAAGCAAAAAAACTCTCAACCAGCTTCTTGTATTGGGAGCAGAGGACGGTTTGGCCACGAATTTTAGGACGCTCACGATCGAGGCATGTCTGGTCTTAACAGTACACTCTCGTCTTCAGACAGTTCTGCAGGGAATGAACACGTTTTGTTGGAGGTAGGCCCCCGATAGGCGAGTACGAACGGAGGCCTGGGGCTAGCTGGACTGTCCGAGAAGGCGATAGATAAAGTGTAACGGCTCAGAAGGGAATCGCGAGGAGTGAGGAGGAGAAAGGCCCATCTGCAGATGGTGAGAGGGTTGGAAGTGAAATCGAGCCGAGATGGGATCAGAATCGCGTGAGATGGCCTTCTCTCGTTTTTTTCTGTTTTTCGTCCCGTCCGGTCCGGTACACCACGTTCCCGTTCACTCTCATCAACTTCGCGGCCGGAAATTAAGCTCCGAATTTACATTCTAAACCTTGAAGAGGGGGTTACCGTCCCCCAGGGGCGCCCTAAGGCACAAGTGGTACGCACGCGATCAGACTTTTCGCCGAGCCAGTCCGTCTAATCGCGTTACGTCTTAATCAAGATTAATATTGAAACAGATTAGCGCGCGCTATCTCAACGCGTACAGTCCCCGCCGGCCAAAGTGAATTTTTAATACCGATCATTATCTGATTAAAACGTCGAAGCAAGATTCAACATTGCATGCTGCGTCTCACTTTGAAATTATCTCTTGATGGTAAGCAAATCGCCGATTTCGTTTGATAGCCTTTCCGTGGATGGCTAAATAATGCAGTTTCTCAAATCGAGCGGTTTCCTAAATTAAAATCTTTCAAACTTGTTCGAACGTTGTTTAGGAAGCATTAAACAAAGCTTGATCTTGGATTATCTCGGCACCGACACTGACAAATCGGTTTATTTCATGGATCATGGGCATGGAATTAGGTAATTCTCTTTGTTAGAGCTCCATTAGGTTCTATTTTTATTTTTAAAAGGTTTCTGTCATATCTTTCAAGTTGTCGGTTTAGCTTTTAAGAGATTTAGTGCAATCTAATAAAAACTCTACAATTGAGGGTCCACAAACTGGTGGTCATTGTAGCTCCTTAAATAAGTAAAAAGGTCTATTTAAAGAATGTTTATGTACTGGATCCATGTTGAAAATGGAAAGTTGATACTCAAATTAATTAGCGATAAATAGATATGATCAAGTTACTCGTGGCTAGAGCACAAGGCTCTCTGTTTCTAGCCACGCCAATGTATATTCAAATATGATATGTGTTTTTTGTAACTATTATTTTATTGGCAATAAAGAAAAAAAGTAGATATGACTTAGGAAAAAAATATATCTTTCAAAAATGTATGTGTGAAAGGCCTGAGAAAATCATGAAAAATGACGATGGAATTTCTAGAAAAATAAATTTCTATTTTGAAAATAGATTAGTTAGGATGTTTATATATGCACTTGCAATATCATTTCCAATAAATTATTAATTCGATCCACATAATCAGACCTTCCTACGTAACCACTTGAGCTAGATTCTAATATATCACTTTCGAATTTCAACAAACATTCCTTGGGCAAAGAAGACAGATATTTTATAAGGAAGAAGTATATTATAACCTGACTTGCCGGCAGGCTCGATTCGCTCGCCTTAATCGTCTTGTCAGTGAATCCCCCTAAATCCCCCAAAATTGAAAATTTACAGAAAATGATTACTCGAACTGTATTTTTATAAACTTTTGTCATGGATACAACACAGTTCATCAATCATGCTTATTTGATACATATCTGTTTTATTAACCGTAAATTTCGTCTATATTCCTGGAAAATTTGTTAAATCGATTCTCAGCACATGTCTCTAGCCTTAAAACTGTACATGTTCAACGTTTTTCAACTTTCAATTTTTTTAGCCTAAGGTTTTACTGGTTTTTGAGAAACGCTTATGAATGAGTGACAGTAAGTGGTATTTAACTTTTTCATAGATCAAGAATTCTTCTATTCAACATTGAATTCTTGATTTATTATTTTTCAAGGACATCTGCTTGTATTCGCTTGCTTTGTAGTTTCTCATAGACTGCAACCAACTATGAGAACTAAATAAGGCTCAATTCAACAACATTTAGAAAGAGCTTCCAGAGCAAAGTGTGCCTTAATTTATATGAATAGTTTCCAGAGAACGTTGTGTTACCTTTGAATGCCAGTGAGAAAACAATTATTGCGCTTCTCGGAGCAGAACGGGCACAATTGAATGTCCTTTTTCGAGAGCCCTTCATGTTGAAGGAATAAGTGACGCCTTCCTGGAGGGGCTTCGAATTATAAAATCTAATCCTGGGCCAAGTATTTTCGTAGTGGTCTTCGAGGGGTGAACAGTCATCTGGAACCAAGGTCGCAAAGGAAAGCGGGTTAGGTGTTTGATGAGGAAACCGTCGTTCTATTACGATTAGGAGGTCCGTCTCTGCATTCCTGGAGCGATTGCAGAGGCAGTTGTTGAGTTTCCTCGTGCAACATCGGGTCACGTGTTCAACTAATTGTTATTTTGGAGCTTGGTCCCTCTTTTCGGCCTGCGACAGGTGCTTCCAAGGGTCACGCATCTAGAGTTTGTACCAAACCGACCGCATCTCCTTGAAACACTCCGTCATCCACTACACACGTCCCTCGCCAGAGACTAGCTGGCGACACACCCTTCCATTCCCAACACAAATACTTATTCAAATGCAACTTATTGTTTGCAGCTCGACGGTTCCCCGAATATGTAAATAATATTATTCTTAAACTAGAGCCCATTATGACCCGACTCATCCCAGTCAGAGCACCGGATGTCTGTACTCTATACATATATTTATATAGGTGGAGAGCATATATTATATAAATTATGGACTGCAGCGAACAAATAACAAACCTCCACTCGTATTTTAAACGACATATTATTATCGTCATCAATGCGACATCCCAATAAACGAGACACTAAAAAAGTTTTATAAATTTGTTCTCAATTCCCCTATCTCAATCATACACTAGTTCCCTCTCTCTTTCTCTTTCTCGATTTCCCTTTTACTCTCCCTTCTTATCCATTTACTGTCCCCCTCTTTCTACTTCTCTTTCAATATTTATCCTACCTCTTTTTCTGCCTCCTTTTCGTTATTATCGCACTTTCAATATACCGTATTTCTTTCCTTGTTGTCATTTCTCTCTTCTATCTATTTATTCTTTTCACATATACATTCTTGCTCTCTCTTCTACGGGCCAAAATTTTGACTGGGCTGGTTTCATTCGTTCCTCATCTTGTTTTGTAACATGAACACGTTAATATCAATATACAGAATGCTTTTTATCAAAATGAAGGTCAGTCCTCGAACCGCTTTAATTGCTTAATAAAATTCAACATATGACGTATTGGATGTTTTTTATTCTATTGAATGATAATCAGTGCGGTCGATACAAACATAGTGTCGGCCGCTCGGAGAATACAAATTGTAATCGATGCTTACACACACAGACGCAACAGCAAATGCAAGCGGCGAAATAATGTTGAAAATAAAACGTTGTTTCCAATCTACAAACGACGCTGGAGCTCTACTATTAATATTCATGCCGTTTGGAATAATGATCCTATCAGGAATCATTCTCAATCAATGTTACATTTGTCTTTATTTCCAGTGCACACAAGCAAAAAAAAGTAGTAAGAAGTAAATTAGAGGAGGAAAGAATGAATATCTTGATCCGGTTGAGATCTAGCTACTTGTTTATTTGTTCATTATTATTGCGTGCATTGACTCTCGAATAGAGTATGAAATTAAAAATCAACTACACAGATTATATAAGTAGCTTACCAAATCTCTGATGGGAGTTACACCTTGTCACATGAGTTCCACTGTGAACAAGAATAATGAGTAGGCTTTTTTATTGTTTTCTACTAATATAGTTCAAGTGAAATTCTCACTTTTTTCAATATAGCACTGGATAAATGCAACATATTGCAGAGTAAATAATTTACAGAATGTAATAATTACAGAATTCTTATGAAAGAATACCTTCATAATTCCACCTTTAAAATTGATACCTTTACTAATATATGAGTTATTATTGACGAAATTCAATTCGTTGTTTTCAATCAAAAACAATCGTCATTCTAGTCAGAACTCGATGAATACCGTTACATTCCGGGGACATGTTGCTTGAAAAATAATTTAAAAAAACTTTTAATAATAATGACCATTTCCCAAGCTCTATGTCCTCCCCAAGTACATTTGACTAATTTCTAATCCCCCCCCCCCACCTGCTCGTCCAAGATATGAACAAAGAACACCAATGAACCCCTGAGTAGCTTTTATGTGACATGCAATAGAAAATACGTAGTGCATAGTAATAGGCGTAACTTTGTAGTGGCGAAGGTGATGTTGTGGAAGACATCCGTAATGAATAATAACGAGTTTGATTGAGATTAATAATGGTGTAACAACCGAAACTAGTATCTCACGGTTTTCAATAAATGTGGTTGTGACAACTTCAAGTCTTATCATAATAGGCGTGTCTTGGCTAGACGAGTATTAGGGGGTTACCATAACCCCTTGGTTCTGGAGAGTATGGAATACTTATAAAAGGGGTCCATGGGCCCTCCCCCAGAGAACCTCAGAGACAATTATCCCTCTTAAGTCGTATTTTGAGTGTTTCTAGACCCAAGTCTGGAAAAGCTTAAATCCATCAATTTCAACACACATTATGAGTCAGCCACATAGAGGTAAGGGCCCTCTGATTCTTCAGTCTCGAGTCATTGGAAACGGGCAAATACGTACCGGCTTTATGGTGATAGTCAAGTTTATCATTAGTTAGTTGATTAGTTACTTTGCCTGCAGACTGGATCAAAGTTAATTGCTTCTAATGTTTGAATCATCTCCAATTACTTTGTGATGCTTTTAAACTCCATAGTACTCCAAAACATTTCAATAAAATGTCTTCTGAGGCGAAATTTAAAACTTTTAGTATTATCGATGTTTTCCGTGACGAAATACAGCACACTTTTGGAACAATCTTACATGAAAAGTGACACACTGTGCGGTATCTTAGCAGCCCTACTGCTAAATCTTCTTGTCAGTAGTGAAAAATTAATTTCTTCAATTTAAGTGAGTGGAGAACTAAAGAACTACTAAGAGATGCATTTCTAATTCTAATGGTAGTTATTTATTGTTATAGAGTAAAATTGGATACGGTGGTTCTCCCCCAGACATTTTTTCATAAGTGATCCGTCTAAGACTGAAATTCAAGCAATTCTGGAAACGAAACCATCATGTAGATTATGAGTCAAAGTTAATAATTTCTAGTGCTTGAGTCATAGCCAATGTAAGAAGGTCGATCCTGGATACACCTATATTGGACACTCAATATATTATATTTATTAAATTTGGAGATTATTACACCGCAATTGGAAATTGTTCAATGCATTATTAAAGTGAAAAAGACCTTTTCTCCAATCACTAGTCTGTAATTCTCTCTTTGATATTATTCTTTAAGCTTGAAGCTTTTAAAAGCTCTTCCATTTTGGAGAAACTCTTTGAAGGATGCTATTTAGCATCATTTCTGTAAAGTGTGTCTGGAATGTCACACCTTGATCCTTACCTTACCTTGACCATACCTGTTTTGTACTGACAACTGAATGTTTCAGATCTGAAATGATTTAACTTTTTAAGTTTTCATAAAATAAAAAGATCACCTTATTTTGAAGGTGCCTATCTCCTTCTTAAGCTTGTTGACAAGTTTGACTAATCTTATAAGACCCATAAGTGACATTTCATTCGTTATTGTCAATGACTCGTTTCACTAATAAATTAATCTTCAATTTGCGAATAGAAAAAATTCTAAAACTTAAAAAACCATTTTTAATGATTCTGTGATAACTGCTTCATCAATTGCCAGTTCGCCAATGAATTAATTATTCTTAGTTGAATAAACAAATTACAGCATCTTATTCCTAAAGCTTTTGTAATGCCCCCTCCACAAATTACAGAATCCCTCCAAAATTTGTTTTAATGACACTCTGAGCACCATGTTTTTCCTAGTCTTGGCACCCCTGCTCAATAATATTTAACTTATGCATTTCATAACTTATGCATTAATAGAGTGTTGTTCAAAATAATTTGCAAGACATAGAAGGTTACAATATTGAGGTCCTCTGCTTGTGTAATGTAAACTGCTCATGCTATTCAATGATTATATTGTGATCTCTTTCAAAATGAAGAAGAAAATAACTAAAAATTAAGCATATTATCTTTTAACCTTGATCTAACATATTAGCTCACAGTTTACAGGTTTTGAATATTTGAAAATATAGTTTATCTAAGGAAGGACTGAAGATGCTGATGGAGAGGAACTGAACAATTAGTAGATGTTTAATTCAGGAAACGAGTAATCATATTTTCTGAACCTCCTTCTCTCGATTTTCAAGTATAATTAGTTCTACCTAGAAATCACTTTTTACTTTTCCCCGTCATACTGTAAAATCTAATACTCGTATTTAGTGGGCGGGTGCTATCCAGCAGATCAAATCGTGGATCAAATTTTCATCAATAGGAACACAAATAAAGCCAGACACGAAACAAACCTTCCTTGAACTAAATGGATGGAATAGGCGTGAACCCGTGAGGATGGGGCAACCAGTTTTATTAAGGCTACAGCAAAGATTTATGATTGTCTTCCAATATTACTTGACGCAACACTCCAGTTATCCTGATAAAAGCACAGGAAACACCGTATAGTAATCGAATAAACAAGCCAAGCATATCGTTGAGAAAAATAATCATCTGTTGTTAAGGTCTTAATAAATTGATCACTTCCTTGATTTTGTCTTGCGTGGATGTATAAATCATTATTTACAGCGTGAAATGGCTTGGGATGTGAAAATTTCACACCTGACTTGTCAAACAGGCAGCAAATTGTTGACTAATCTCTTCCTTCTCCAGAGGATTTTCCTTCTTCTTCTTATTTTCCTCGAACTGCGATAGTTTTGAGTGGACATAGAATTAGTTCAGAAGTCTGACTCCAAGAATGCTTGATGGGGTGACTGACACCTGGCACTATGAGTTTGCTTCTTACCACAGTATTTTTGGTGTAGATTAGCATTGCGTGTCTGAGTTGCATGATCGTAGTTATAACGCTTATTTGTATAAAAAGAAGCTAATATAGTTTTCGATATTCTATCAATAATTATTATTACAAATAACAAAAACTGACACCTTATTTATTGAACTGTAACCTATGTCACTCTTGAATTTTCCAATAATTATTAAAAAATTTGAAGATTTAAAGATTCTGACTTCAATATGTGCACTATGCAGCCTACAAAACTGAGTTTATAGACACTATTACCATGATAATATCAACATGTCTTTGCTAGGCCTGTGAACTTGTGATGAGAGTGATGGAAGAAGGGGAGTAAGAAGAGGAAGGAGATTCACTGGTGAAGATTTCCCACGTGGAATGGTGGACCTGCCATTAATCTCAACTGCTGTCAACGCTCGTTAAATGTCCATTCAACCTCTCAAAAATATTTCCATTGTAGTGAAAGTTATCAAGATTGCAAAAAAATCAAATATGATTTTTTATGATTAAATAGCTTATTTCTATGATAATCAATGATATCAATCTGGGAGGTGTTCTATAATTTATGGTATCATTTTCCTTTCTTATTATGTTATTCATTGCTAAGCAAACATTTTATTAAAACAAATTTTTCTATAGGAATAACTCGTTTCGTAAATTTTTCCACACTTTAACTACCCCTGTATCTGTAGTCAATCTGAATTTGGATCAATTGTTTTGATTTATAATTTTGTCTTGCTTATTTTTCATTAGATAAATAAAAAAAAGGTATTAAGGTATGTAATAAGTTCTCTAGGGTTTGAGCTTGAGCAACATTCTAACAATATTAATTTCTGAACGTAACAAAAATGAAAAATGTGAAATAGAGGAAAATTAATAATAATAATAATAGTAATAGTAAAATAATAATGATGATGATAATAATAATAATAATTTATTATTATGGAGTGGCTGTAGCTTAGTGGGTTAACCAGTAACTTTCTTAGTAATGGCGAAGGTGATATTGTGGAAGGTATCCATAATGAAAAATAAGACGAAATTGTCACAACCACATTTATTAAAACTTCGAGAAACTCGGTTAACCAGTAGCCTACGGGAACAAAGCCCTCGGGACTAATGATTGACGTCATCTCATATAGAGCTACTAATGTTCAAAGTCATATGGTAGAGTTGATTAGACGAGCAATACCTTATTCCTAATTTCCATAAATTACTGAACAGGAGTCCACAAAAATCTACTTTTATATTATGATGTCTGCATTATTGGTTCTATTAATTACTACTAGTGAGACCAACGGGCTGGAGAACTCACTTGCAAACAACTAATTTTGGAAAGGGAAACTCATTTGGGAAGCTTATCGTACGGGAAGGTGGTAACGAAAAACGGCTGTTTTGAAAATACTGATTTAGATAAAATTCACAAGACATCTATCACTTGAAGTTCAAGTTTATCGTTGCTCTGATACACAGATTTATTTTCCTCAAAAAAGACGTCCCGTACTCATATACCTATAAATCAGGGCAATGGGATTAGTGTATCTATAGAGTAGATATATTTACCATTGATATATACTAGATGCGTAACTCTAACGTTGAAGGCTATGGCATAGTGAAGCCATTTTCATCTGGCGGGAAAAGTTCAAATTTAACACAGGCTCTTACGGGAAAAAGTCAATTTTCATTTGAAGATTTCTCGCAACTCCCCTGATGGATTTTAATAATTTTTTTTTTTTTGAAAAATAGCCCATTATTTTGTCTTACATATAGTAGTAATAATTTGACATTCCAGATTGTTTCTGGCTCAAGCCAATTTCAAACTCAGAGCAGTGCATAAGCAGTATCATAAGTATGTGATTTCAGGAAAAACATACAGTAATTTTTTTCTCAGCGAATTCCTATGTACTTTGACGCACTGAATCCGAATCAGAACACTCTCACATCAGAAAACGCTCGCTTCACGAAATATTTCCAAGATGGCGGCCAAAATTTCATTAGCTAATTTTCTCAATCTTTATGAAGAAAAAATTCTAGAGTAATATTATTTGTGGTCTGTGATTCCCTGATTTCGAATACATGATTTTTATTCTGAGAAAATTCGGGAAAAGAAGAGATTTTAATAAAGCAAACATCAAAGTCCAGCTTTTCCAAATGTTGACTAAAATAAAAATATTTCTCTCCAGTATATTGAAATTACAATAATACTTGTAATTTCATACAAGTAGTAGTGAATATTAGTTCAGAACAGTTTCATATTATTGGCAAATCGCAATACAATACTGATAGACAATTGAGTTGTTTCATAGACAGGCTAATATAATATTCTTGTCATAGATTCATTAAACCAATATATGTTGGTTAGTTAATTCGTGTGCTCTTTGCTCTTAATGGCATGTTGGCAAATCAAATTCTACAATAGAAATGTTGGTAAACAGCTTTGAGATTAGATTTCAATTCAATTTCCAATGATGTTTAATTTTATCACGCTGGACTTTGGTCAATTTAATGTATAATACATTCCTGCTGTTTCAGGAAAACTTGAATAGCAATAATGTGATAGCCTAGTATCATGAGCTTACCCACTTCACATTAATAAAGAGATCATTTGTTCCATCAATGAGTTCCGTTTGCATGTTTACGGCTCTTCATAGTACAGTATTGATTTTGCATTTACTTATTCCAAAGTTAATTCCTATATCCCAACTTAAACCATCTGTAGTCTTCAACAGTTACTCAATACTTTATTGTGTGGGTGCATAAAGCCTCAGATCATCATAGAATAAATGCAAGAATATAAATGTACTGATCATTGCTTGGTGTCTTTATATTGTAGCCATACTTTGTACTTTTAAGGAGATTAGACAGTGGGTTCAGAGCAAGACAGAACCACGATGGGGTCAATGAATCCTCCTGAAGTATGCCTTTGGCTATCAATATTGGCTTTAACTGATCTTCTTTATTTATACTTAATGTTGTTCTCCATCCTAGCATTTCTGTCTTTAAAAGTTATCAATTGTGGATTCACTTTGTATATTTCAAGGCCATGCAGCAAGTAGGAGTGTGGAGCACTATCAAACGCCTTCTGATAGTCGATATAGGCAAAATGTACTGCCCAACCTATAGCATTAGCAAGCATAGCATTAGTGAGACTATTATTGTCCTGACATCCTCTAAACTGTCTACAACATCCCTTTTGCTCCTTACACATGAGTTAATCTATATGACTACTAAGCTTAGCTGTTATTATTCAAGTTACTAACTAATAAATTATTGAGAAACAAGCAATAGGTCTGAAATTAGTCGGGTCTGTACTATCCTTGACTTTGGGGAGGAGGTATGTGATGCCATGTGTTAAATGATCTGGTATACTACATTCAGGGTGCAGGATAAAATTATCAAATATTGCAGTTCAAGGTTTATGAAGTGAAGTAAACAATTTGAGCCAAAAATTCTGGATTTTATTGGGACCAGGAGCTTTTCAATTATGAGCTTTCTGAATTGCAGTTTAAAAATCAGTCTCCGCTATCACTATTTGCAGCATTTGAGCTGTATGTTGATGTCTGTTTAGCTCTTCCTGTTTTTATTAAACATCCTATTCTGCTTATGTTTAGCTGTGCATGTGACATATCTCTTCAGCCTTTTTTATTTTTCCGCCAATAGTTTTTTCATTATATCCAACAACTCAATCAATTCATTTCTTGGCAAAGATAGGCTACTATAGGCTACTTTTTCATCTTGAGAATTCTATTGGATATGTTACCTTTCAAAAACTGCGTTATTTGGCCTACCTATTCTCTTAATAATTGAGAAATTCCTGTTTCCATTCGTCTTCTCCAGTCTTTGTTTGTCTCAAACATTGTATTTCGTATTATCGGCTTCTTATTGTGCATGTGAATAACTGTCATTGCTCCTGCATAGGTGTAGAAAATAATATAATCTATTGTTGGTTCAGAATTAATATTGATTAATTTATCTATTACTCTGATTACTATTCCAATTTTTTGACTGACCTGAGACACTTTGTATGCAAACGTGGTAAGCTTTGACTTTGATGAGGATCCATACCTTCAAATAGCATTCCCATTTAAATAAACCTGGCAGCAACTAGTTCCTTATATGTACTTATCCTTCCTTGCTGCATATAAATCACTTGATTCTCTGAACCAACATTTGGGAGCTCAGGTATCACCAAATGTTGATCATCAATCTGCTCTTGAACTTGTATTAGCTGCACATCTATCAAGCCAACATCATCATCATCAACATTGGATTCAGCACCAAGTTGCAATAATCTTGAGAGTTCAACTTGTTGCTTTAGATTATCTCTCTCTCTCTCATTTAATGGAAAATGGTTATTTTAGATTATTATTCTTACTGGATCCGAGAGTCTCTGCTCTGTCAGTTGCTGCAATTCAGGGAATATTTAAAAAAATAATTCTTGGAGTAATATTGGTTAAAGTCGTGAATTTACCTCAACGTTTTATTTATCTCTTATGCTTTTATCTCAACAATTTCAAATGTAATCATGTCAAAATTACTTTTAAAGGAAAATACAGGGAAAATTAAAGCATGAGAACGTAATTTCAACTTCATAAAAGTACTTTCTTTCAACAAAATATGCTTTGAAATTTAGCTGGATCACTCACCACTTTTCGCAATTCCATTAAAAAGTTATCAGTAAACTGTATTAAAATGCATTTGATAATATTTCTTGTGCATGAATTATACTTATATTGCCAAATTCATATTCACTTCATAAAAACTCATGTTATTTACTATAGAAAAAAACCTTTTTCAAGACATACACACAGTGGCGGATCCACGGGGGGGGGGGGGAAGGAGAAATTCCCCCCCCCCCCAAACGGAGAAGAAGAAGAAAAAGTAGGAGAAAGAGAAGAGGAAGGAGACGAGAGAGAAGAAGAAGAAGGAGAAAAGGAAGAAAAGAGGAACGAATGGAAATTATAGAAAACAGTGAAGAAGTAGAAAAGAGATGACAATAGAAATTAGTAGGAGGAGAGATGAAAATGGAAGAAGACGAAAAAGGGTGAAAATTAGAAGTAGAAAAAATGAAGGAGAGTTTTCAAAATGGTTGACAAGCGAGGAAAATGAGACAGCAATGCCTAACCAACAATTAATTTTCTATTGCAAATATTGTGTACTTCAGTACTTGGTCTGAAAATAATACCAGTTCTGAAAGGGTTTTCTGGATTAAGTAGCTTATCAATACATGGCTGAGGACTACTATGGCAGAAAAAGCAGACTTGTTTTATTAGCACTACTTTACATTCACTCAGATAATCACTCTAGAGCCTAGATCCTGGATCCTCAAAAAATTGTTGGGAGATTTTAGCTGATTACAGAATAGTTTTTCAATTGCGAATAATGTATGTATTTTTTCTTGTTAATTTCATTTTTTATTAACACCTTGTGTCAGTGGCATAAGTATGGGGGGGGGGGGAGTTATTTTAATCAGGGGATTATTCCCCCCCCCCCCCACGAGCCAAAAGAAAATTTTGAATTTTTGCAGGCCATTGTGAGAAAATTTTTGGCAAGGGTCAAAGATGTCTGGAATCGCTGAATATGCAGTTTTGTAGGAGTTTTATTTGTAAAAGTTTTTCAAGGAGTACCCCTCAATTATTTTAAAAGAAATTTTCGAGTAGCCTACGGTACTGTATATTGCCCAAATCTGGAGCATTGAGGGATCAAATATAGAAAAGTGGAAGTTTCAAGTAAGGGTCCCGGTTCTCCCATCGACAGTAACACAAGAACTACACAAAATTTACTTTTACACATAACGTGGGTTGAAGAGTTAAGTTAGGAGAATTAATGCCTAGAATCACTTGACATGTAGTTTTAGAGTGTATAAATTTTTCAAAATTTTTCTTGGGGAGTTCCCCGAACCCTTGTTCTGAAATAAATAGCCATGTATATTGCTTCAATTTATCGTTAGAAGTCTACTACTCCAAATTACAAATTAATATTGTAATTATTGTACCGAGATCCTAACCCTCCCGGCAGCAACCCCCCCCCCCCCTCTAGATTGACCCTGTAGTTATGCCACTGCTTTGTGTGATGAAACGATACACATTAAAAGGTTATTAAAATTTGTATTTAAAATAATTACATCATTACAGGCAATAGGTGAACAATTAAATTTGGAAAGTGGGTTTCATTTCAATTGAAAATACCCATAAATTCACGATTTTATGACCGGACCACCCCCCTCCACTGGCAACCATACCTCACTCAGGTATTTCCCCCTCAAAATCTGCTGCTGGATCTGCCCCTGCATACACAACTGTGTTACCAGTATCTTGCGGAATATGATTCAACCATTGATTCTTATTGAAACATCAAGTAGAATCAATCGAACATCGTTGATGGCAATATTTATTTCATCATTCACGGTCATATCAATTATATTTTCCATGGCCATATTGATTATATTGACATAACAAAATCCTTTATCATTGTAAGAAATATGATAAATATTGAACAATAGTTTGAAATAGAATATGAATTACACGATCTAAATTTGATTAAATTAAAGGATATCGGCCAGTTGCATAAAATTAAATTAAATTTGATGACTTTTTGATGATATCATTTGACGGGTCCAGTGTAATGACTTCCCTATTGAGCTCTGTGTAAGATGACGTCATCTTATGGAGTTTGAATTTAATTTTCTTTTATGCAACTGGCCATAAGAATAATAAATTTGAATTATTTGAAAATAAGGTTTAATATGGTACTGATATAAATTTTATGTAGTGGATAGTCTATTTATTCTTTCTGACAGGTGATTATTGATAAACTGACCAAAGCCAACCTAACCTAATCAAAGCTTATTTAACCTAGCCTAACCAAAGCCAACCAACCCTAACCCAAAGCTAACCTAGCCTAACCAAAGCCAACCAAACCTAACCAGAGCTAACCTGACCTAACCAAAGCCAACCTAACTCAACCAAAGCTAACCTAACCTAACAAAATTGCTAGATATGTCTGATCCAGCAATGTTTGGTTAGGCTAGGTGAGGTTGACTTTAGTTAGGTCAGATTAGCTTTGAACACTGATTTAAATATCTAATTCTACAAAATAGTGAAGAACCACACTGCTGAACAAATATTGTTACTGAAAATTCACTAAATTATGCTTCAGGGCAGAACACCCTAAAGCTAGAGTAGGTACTGTAGTACAAGAAGAGAGAATGATGGGGTACTGACAGAAGCAAAAATAAGCATCCTTGAAGAGATAATTCATTCAATGTACCATGAAGTGGATAATTCAAAAGAAAGTAGAACAAAATAATAATAGTAATGTCTGGGATGTAGCTGGACCGAGTGGCGCTCTCCCCAAACTGACACAACAAGAAGGTACAACATAAATAATCAAATAGATACTGGAATGGATACTCAACACAACGACCTTATGAAGCTCACTAGAAGGACATTGACTTTTAAAATAGTCCCTGAAGCTCATTATTTCATTTTCATGAGCCTCTAGGAAGTCCACAACTCCTCTTCCTCCTTTTTGCCTTGAGAGGTGAAATCTCTCAATAGAGCTCTTTGGGTGGTGTGAGCAAAACTTTGTGAAACACATCCTTGTTGAGCGGTTGAGTCCCTCTAATTCAGTCTTTGTCCACCTGATTATTCCAAAGCTGTGTGTGGCAATTGTTGCAGCATAGATGTTAACAGCTTGCAGCTTGTTATACCCATTAACTGCGACTTCATAATGGCTCTTACTCTATCAAGATACATGGAAGTTAAACTTCTTGCAAGAACCCAAGATTCCCTGCCACATTGCTGTAATGAGTGCTGGATCATCCATGACTGGTACAACATATTCATCAATCTGAGCACAGTGTCCCCTTTTCCTGGCATTCACTCTACATTTTTCAAGAACAAATAATCTCATGCATACAACCTTACTGAAATTCTCAACTTTCTTAACCAGACTTCTTATGCCTTCTCCAGCTGATGAAAAAAGTTTGATGTTGTCCATAAGCCACATCTCCACCAACCGACCATGTTCAGTGAACAGTGTTCACTGGAATTATCTGATGTCACCAATCATTGTTTGGTGTTGGTTTGGTGTGTATGCCTTCTCAAACATTAAGATCGGTGTGGTGGGGTTAGTGGCGGGAACCTGGTGTTGGTCATCACTGTTCGCTCACAGACTGACCATTTCAATTGAACTCACAAACATGTTCAGTGATTCATATGTTTAATGTTTGTCCGTTTTTTCTATTCACCAACAATGTTCAGCAGTCTTGTTCGGTTGGTGGAGGCGTGGCTTCATGTATGAGATGGCTTATTCCATATTCATTGAGTGAATATCTATGATTGCTATTGTATCTTAATGTTGGACAATGGATTGAGCACTAAGCAAAATCAGAGAGCTCTTGAAGAGTCTACCAGAAAAATTCTTCTCTTTATTTCTACCTCCCCAACATTCACAGGAGAGCCTATGGGGTCACTTGGAACAATTCATGAATACCACATTTTTGTAGCTTTCCCAAGAAAACTAACGATCACTGGGTCAATCTCATACAGTTTTAAAACTGACTTCAATTAAGAATGAGGCACTTGATCAAAAGCCTCCTGATAACCAATGTATGCTGTATACAGGCCTTTGCTTTCCCAGAAATTACACCATCTACAATGAGCTGTTTTTTACATCCCTTCTGTTCTTCAGCAATGATATCACGGCTCTCTGAGTGTTGGTTTATTTTAGCACATAATACAGCAGTTAGAATTTTTTAAATAGTTGGGATACAGGTGATAAGCGGGTATTCGAAGGGATCAGACATTAATGGTGTAGTTTTGGGTATTAAGCATTTCCTTAACTTTGTCATAAATTTGTACATGTACTCTGCATCACTTCATTGAGCAGACATGCAAGGCGATCATGTAAGGAGGTAAAGTACTTAAACCAGAAGTTATGCACACCATCACTGCCTGAGGCTTTACAATAGGGAACGCGAAATTCGCTAACTCGGAACTGCCTATGTCTGTTGGTGGAATTGGCCAAGTAAGGACGTCGCTGTTTCTGTCGCCGGCGGAATTGGCTAACTCGGAACTCGTTGATTTTGGCCAGCAATGCCAGGCGCTATAGGCCGATTCACTTTAAGAATTCAGTATTGTTTAAATGGAGAGCATTGTTTCCAAGTGTATGTTCTATCGCTAAACAGAGCAATCGACTTCTACTTTGAATGTTGGGACTGTACTCCTGCCGTCTCGAGTAGGCTTCAATTATAAATAACAATTAGTCACGTCCGGCTAGGTTCTAGTGGAACAGTGGAAGTTAACATCAAATTTCGTGTTTTCGCTTTTCTTGGTGTCATTTTACGAGAACATGATATTTACACTATCAATTATATTTACATGAAATTAATGTTGATAGCCATCACTGTGACTGACATCCTCTCCTGCTTCGACAATTATATTACTGCACTGTCTCTCACAACACCAATTTCTTTCATCTTATTGAATTCCTAACGTTCTCATTTTTGGCGGATTTCTCACAATTGAGGAATCTCATTTCTGGCGGCTAAAACTAAATAAATTACATTTTTTGTTTGTTCCAATTAAATTGAACCAAATCTATTGCAAATTATTATAATCTAGATAGAGTCTCAGATATGAATATATAGAATAATTGTTGAAAGTGTTATAGAACGGAATTTTTATAAGCCGAGAACCGAATTAACTCCTTGAAAATGACGAAATCCATTTGTAAAGTGGTGTTTCCAATTTGCAATTTTCCAATTTTCATCAAAATCTTTAATATCAATCAGTCAGTGACTTTTGCAGTAGTAGAGTATATTAATCCCACCATTTCTGCAACCGCTACTCGCAATGATGATACGCAATTTTGATACAGTATCAAAATATGATACGGTCCCACAACAACTGATTTTATCTGGCACTGCTGATAGAAAAGCGCGCGATACAGTGAATTCCGAATCAGCGGATTCCGGTTTTGCAGAAACAGTCAATTCAGACTTAGTGAGTTCCGCTCGATGCAGTTTTGACTCTTATGGCAGTATTAACATGGACTCAGCCAATTCCGACTTAGCGAATTCTATCGACCCTTACAATACTGTGCTCTAGAAACAGCCTCTTTTATGTCCTGAGTTGAATTGTGGTCTTCCATCAGAGGTACATGATCTACTCCTCTGGCTTATTTATCCAATCAGCCTCATTATTATGTCTAGAAGTGTCAGACCATATTGATCTCCAATTTATTATTATTCTATTATTGGTATTATTATTACTATTACTATTATTATTATTATTATTATCAAAATTATGATCGATTTGTTAAAAAGAGATGCATCTTCCTCAGAGAACAATAATAAATTAATATAGATACTCTAATCGCCCAAATTTCGAAAAATAATTTATTAAGAATAATAGTTTTTCAATTGCCTTAGATGATATTCAAATATATAGGTATATATTATTTCAAGTTATATAGTTATCATGCTGTTTCCCATTGTATTCTCTGTGCAATAGAGTATTATATTAAATTGATGTATTACAAGTGATGCTACGAACATATAAAGAGTTGAAAAGTTCTCTAGATCAATTCAAGAAGATGAGATATATAGGTTGAATAATTGAATTTTATGTTGGTTAAAAGATAAGAGGTCATTCGATAATATTTATTATTTGATTGCGAATGCGGCGAGATTCCAATCTAGAAACTACTGCTTTATTGCCCATTCCAAAGAGCACTTTGCCAATTACTGTAGATGTGGGTAACAACTGATTAATGCTATTTGGAAGATAGATTGAATCACTCAGGAAAATTGGCTCTCTATTACGTATGTAATAAAAATCGAATAGCTCTCCACCGTTAAGATACTTCTCGATATCTCGGCCACTTATAATAGTGAAGGATAAGAATTACTTTTGCCTCAAATAAGAAATCGCTTTCAATACTATTGAAAAATAGACGACATGTTTTTTCTCTATTTCTGCAGTCCAGTTTTATTGAGCGATAAGATATGAGAACGCATTAAAGAAATTGCGCAAAATACGACTCTATTTCGTTGCGATCTTTTGGGACGATTCAAGAGAGTAGCTGCGTTTTTTCATCCGAAAAAGATCGATCATTTTTTTATGACCAGAGAACCTTTCACAGTCCCGAATTTAATACAGGAAGCTGAATGATGTGCCAATCTCGAAAAGCCGCTCCAGAGAAGCTTGTTTCATGAGACCACAACTCAATTTTTCTCACTTTACGTTTTAATTCCACAACACGCATTTAAGATCAACCCATAATATGGGCTACCAAGAGTTGTAATTTGATTCTGGCTCCAAATCTACCGGTTTATCTAAATCCAAATATCATTGATTCCACTTTATCATCCCACTTACACAGTTATCACCGTTTCTCGAAATCCACGCGGTCAAACAACTTTAATTAGGGTGCACATAGGGTTAAGACAAGAGACTGCCAGCTAGCTATCAACTTAATGTTATAAGATTATGACCCTCATGCATATGATTGACAATTAATAGTGACAAAAAAGCATTTGGAAATAACACCACACACACACACACACACACACACACACACACACACACACACACACACACACACACACACACACACACACACACACACACACACACACACACACACACACACACACACACACACACACACACACACACACACACACACACACACACACACACACACACACACACACACACACACACACACACACACACACACACACACACACACACACACACACACACACACACACACACACACACACACACACACACACACACACACACACACACACACACACACACACACACACACACACACACACACACACACACACACACACACACACACACACACACAAACTTATGTTGATGATAGGTCGATGTGACTTTCTCTCCTGGTGGCTTCTTCTTCTTTTTCATTACTTTTACTAATCAGTAAGGTAAAATCCAAACATTTCATTTTTTGAAGAACATATGTTTTTTGAAATATGCTTCAATAAACTGAAGTTGATTTTGGAGAAAAAATTAGACATCTGGATTCATAGCCAGTTGGATTCTTTCTCCACAAACTCTAAAATTCTATGTTACAATGACTTTCCGATTTCTACTCTCTGCAGTCGCGGTGCAAATAATGCTAGGAAGAAATGTGTATTGGCGTGGCGTAGTAGCATCGGGTGGGTGTTATTGAAACATCTGGATGCAACCTGCCGCAATAAATCCAATGACGAGCCCTGGAGGTTTTAGCGTCTGAAATTCACTTCTCGCATTTCAACGAAGCTTTTTGAAGCCAATCAATAACAAGGAGAGGCGGCAACTGCGGAGCTGTAATAAAAATGTTAAGTTGTAAGCACAGAATTCATGCAGGAGGTGAGATATGGCTGTGGAAATTGGCATAGAAACTCGATTGCACCCTTTCCATCCATCCAACAACCAATGCATGTGAGTGGTGTAGTCTCTCTCACTTCATTCCACCCCATCATCATCATCTCCTTTTCCCTTTTTTCTCATCCTCTCACTCACACGCACACACCCAAACAAATCCCCCTCACAAAGTAAAATCTTTCATAAACACTCAATCCATCCTACTTTTCGCATTTTTCCTTCTCCATCCCTCATAGTTATCCAATCCACCTCTTTCTCACTTTATCATCCCTTCAAGTAGTTCCCATTTTCGTCAACTCACTCTTTCTACCGAATTCCGCACCCCTTCCCCACGCATCTTCGTCACTATCACTGTTGCCAGATTGATTTTCGATTCAATTTTCGGCTCTGCTTGTCGTAAATTTGAGTATGCGTAACCTTCCTCTCTTACCCTTTTCAGTTACCTTGTCCAGTCGCCTTCACAGCGTTTATTATTCAAAACTTATTTTTCACAAGCACTAAAATTTTATTAAAATTCATAGGTTGTCACTTGTTATCGAAATGTATCAAAATATCATTTTTGTTTTCACAATATCGAGTTCATATTTTAACTGGAAAAGGTTTCCCAGCATTGACATCAAAACTCAAAACACAGGTTGCATGCTTTAGAATAAAATTTTATTTTTTTTACTATTGGAATAAGCCTTTATGGTTGGCTACTGCCTATGCCGTAGATTTGTGTTGGCAAATTTCGAAAAAAATGGAGAGCTAGATGAGTATTGATGAATTTTAAATCATTGTAAGTATAACTTAAACTGTTTTTTACTGGGGAAATGAGAGAAACTGAGTAGATTTGATTCAACCATTTTTGATATGCCAATTTCAAGCTGATGAAATTCTAAAACCATTCCATGAACATTCGGTTACTGGCTTCAATACATGAGTTTGTGAATAATGTAGACAAAACATGACATTTTCAATAGTGAGAAATTTTAGTATTGCTTTCATTGGCTCCAGAAGCTTGAGTAATCAAATGTGCTGGCTTAAGTCTGAAGAAAGAATAGAAATAGAAAGCAGTGGCTGAAAAACTTTATTCCCAAAAATTCCAAGTCAAATTATTGGCAAACCTTCAGAAGTTGAATGTGAGAAACAGTAAATTTGTTTCCACTATGTTCTAGCAATAAACTTTAATTAGAGGCGGTATCAATGAACTCTGTAGCCTGTAGCACACTTAACTATTCTGGAAATTAATTCCAGGGCGGCTGATGAAAATTTATGGCTGACATGGAGTGCATTTAAAAGCGACTGTTATTCACCCTCCTTTTTCATAAAAATGTATACTCGAGTAGGCCTACATGAACGTAATAAGTTGGCGTTTTAGGGTCGATAAAAGCAGGCAATGGCATCAGAGTATGTTGTACCATTATAGGAGTATGAGCATGAAGTAATATAAATATAGAAATGTGTCTCTATGCAGACGACTGATGCATTCGGTGATGCGTAAAAATTGAATGACTCGAACGAATACACAAAAGTCGAGATTGCACAGATCAATGGCTCCATACGTATTATTTACACTGCTACGAGACTGTTCCGTTGCAGAGTAACCGATGTTGAAACGTATTCATTTTAAATTTTTCCATATACTACTGCAGTTTTCACTTGCACTTCTATGACTCAATGACTCAAAAGAGTATTCCCCATTATCTTCTTCCTACACTCAAATGTGCCTCTCTTGTATTTTTTATGCAATTGTATGGTTAGTTGTATAAGTAACTGAATGAATGAATAGAACTATGAGAAAGTAATTTATCAAGCTTTCTACAGTTACGTTAAGTTTCAGCATCGTAAAATTTAGAAAATGTTTTCATTTCTAGGCAAGTTGCAGCTATTCCCTTCCAATTCTGGTTTTATTATTTGGAATGGGAAATGCAGTTTGTAGTGATAAAATAATTCCATTCTCCTTCCACAAAATTGATACAATACATTAAATACTTTATACTTTTTACAGTACTGAAATGAAAACTCATTATTCAACAGAATTGATCATGAAAAATAATGGAAATTAACTATTATAACAATAGTTATAATGATTATTTTAGTTAATACTTTTTTATTTTATTGCTGATGATTCCCACATAAGTCCGAGACTTGTGCGTGGGTAATGAGTTGAATTATTAAACATAGATGCCAGACGGAGGAGCTGGATTCAAACCCACGACCGCTGAAACAACAGCAAGCTGAAGTTGCGACGCCCCAACCAACTGCACTAAGCAGCCCGCCAAAAAAAAAAAAAAAAACATTTTTGAGTGCTAGTAACATATGGTAATGTAATCAATAACCTCTTCAAACCTTTGAGTGCCAGGGGTATTGATTTCTTTCCATGTGAAGAGTGCTGGGGTATTTTTCATATGTGTATGCAAGAAGTGCCAGGTTATTTTTCATATGTGTATGCAAGAAGTGCCTGGCCTAATTAGTCAAATTTGTAGCGTTTTAGTAAAATAGTCATATTTCAGTTATTTTTAGAGAAAATAACTTCAAATATCGTTTATATTGTTTACAAAAATGTACAGATTCTTCAAATATAGCATTAATTTACACGAAAAAAAACTTTAAAATATCATATTTTTTTAAAATAACTAACCCTCAAATTTTTTTTCAAATTTTCCAACTTTGGTCTGTAGAACTGGTCACAAAAAATATCTGAGCAATTATACATCACTCTATATAAAAGTATATTTATTTGTGAACAATTTAAAAAAAATTATTCAATTAGATTAGTAAACAGAAGATATGAATATTCTTTCAACAAACTGGGCTTATTTATTCACGTCTAAGAAATATCGATATATCGACATCACAACCTATATATCGAGGAGAATCGATGTTTTCTCATTGTAGAACATAAATTTGTCTTTCCAAAAAGTAAAAGTATAACCTGAATGGTTGATAGACAAGGCAAGAAAAAACATAAAATGAGACGTCCGTATAAACGGACGTTGGCACTCAAAGGGTCAATTACCACATATTAAAAAAATAAACAATGGTAAACCAATAAACAAAGATCCAAGATTTTTCAATCCAATACTGGTGATTCATTCAATTTAAAACACTCTTAATTCATAATATTCCATAGTGTTGAAAATTCACGAACTTCATTCAGTTCACGGCATCTGCCGCACGGTTCTAAGTTCACCAAGAAGTCAGCGGCGAAAGTATAATCGGTTCTTGTTAATTGTTTTGGGCTGCGAATTACAAGTGAATTAACGCCGCTTGGAAGTTTGGAAAGATTAGTGTTGGTGGGATGGAGAGGATGAGAAGAGTAAGTAAGAGTAGTAAGTGGATTCACAGGTCGGTGTGTGTGTGGTGACAAAGCAGATGGGGGATGTGTATTGTATAGCATACGTGCAGTGTGTGGGCAAGAAGTATGTGGGCGAGAAGTTTCGAGGTGGCAGTGGATTTGCACGCCTGATGGGGTGTGGGGTGTGAAGGGGGGACTGAACTTACTCGTTCCAGAGAAGTGCAACCCAAGGAAACAGGAGAAGAAAACGAAGAAGAGAATTAACAATGTCAAGTTTATTATTAACAATAGGTTGTGAGGCCTGGAAAGTGCTGCGACTATCACGCTTTCTCCCTCACATTTCTTACGACCGTTTCCCTTCCCCCCCACTCATAGCCAACTCCTTAACACCGATCATAATTCCAAGTCAAAATTGAGTTGTCGGAGAAGGTGAAATTTCAATCTATTGTGTGGTGCGCGCTCAAACATCGTTTCTGCTCTCTTTATAGACCTCTCCGCAGCTTTCGTCGCTCTGCCTCACGTCGTTTAACGTCACACACAACTTCCCGAAATAATCCGAAACGCCACATCGTGTTTTGCCTTATTCTGTATTAGTCCCTTGTGTGCTGTCCGCTGGCTTAGAAATTTCGTTCTCTTGACGTCAAAGTGTGAGCTATTATTTTTGCGAAGGGAAAGACAATTGTTTTAGGTCAATGATTCTGAAAATAGGAATGGCGAATTAGTTTCTAAAGCGAACCTTCAAATCAGATGGAATGTAGGAGAGAATAAGATTTTTTACAGTTTAGAAACTGTTCGAAATTTATTTGTTGTGGTCAGGGCTGTTCTCGTAAGAATGTAGGTTCCAGTAGCACGATTCCCATCGTGAGGGATAAAAGGATATAGAGAGCCTTCCCAGTGTAGAGAAAATGATTTGATTGAAAATTTGGGTATTAAACTTTAACTGAACTAATTTAGTGACTTGATATTTGTAAGGTTTGTTAAGCAGACTATTTCACTTCTACTTTACTAGAGGAACCGTTAACCATACCGGCACTTCCCGACACAGATGGTTTGGTTATCCCTGGTTTGGTTATCAACGTTTGGATGGTGATTGAGTAGCTGTGACTTCATTATCACTTAACTAATGATTCGAAAATCATCTGAAAATTAAGGTTCATCTTGCTTCGCAAGAAAATCAATTTTCTTGGCAAAATACATCTTTAGCCATTATGATCTTCAATATTTTAGTTTTTCCTTGCATAGAATAATAAGACCTACGAGAAGAAAAGGTCGGATTATATAATATTGTCGAAGTTAGAACATTTTTTGTTGGTTACCAAATAGACTTTTCAGCATTATATGTCACAATAAGCCTATAGATACGCAGCTACATAGGCTCCATATCTTATGTTCAAATTCAGCGTTTTGATCAAATATTACGATGGATGTATTTAGACTCATTCATATTTATTCGTGGCCTCACTCTACGAAATCCATTTTAGCGATGAGCTATTGTTACCGTAACATTCGAAATGCGTTCCTATTATTTGATCTCTGCACAGGCGGTATTTGCTTTCTCAGGTGGAAGAGTGCTCATCTCAATTAAATAGCCTCTCTCATTGTTTGCTATAATCTTCATGTTTTGTTCGGCCACTAGAGTCTATTCCTTTCATGACTAGCCTTAAATCACTTTCTAGGGTGGAGAATGTTGAATCATGAGATAGTCGACTGTAATTGTATTGAATCCACTTCAAAAATCATTCCTTGCATAATTATTCCCCGTTTATTCTATTACTTAATAAATTGGATATTTTCTCTGTATAAACATAATGGAACAATATGGTGAAATCAATCAATCGATGTTAAACTTCACAGTCCCAGAAATAGAAGAAAACGAAGAAGGAAAACGGGTACATGAGAAATGGAAATTCACACAGGAGTATAGTATTTTTTCTAGAATTCCTTGCCAATTGGATTATCATTTACTGTGTAAGAATAGTAGTGTATACAACGATTGATTTTCAACTGCTTTTAAGTCACAAGTGAGATGTAAACTAGGACACGAGTATCCTAAATATCTCACGAGTGGCTTATAGGCGAAATACAATACTTGTTGCATACAATATTTAATCCACGATTACCAATATACTACGTTTAATTCATCCTTTCAAACAATTGGATAACTCACACACACTAAGATAACCTGGAATGCGTCTTTGTTGTTGTTAGGTTCTTAATTGAAATTGAATGTTTGGATCAGCTGATGTGCCTAATGCAACCTCACATTCATTTTGACACTATTTGAAGAAACATTAAGTTCTGATTGGTATGTTTCCTGTACTGAAAAGTGACTATGTTAAAATAACTACATTATGCAAATAGTTTGATAGTTCATAGGATGAAGTAATAATAATAATAATAAGCGTATGGCTTTTAATGGTGGGGAGACCCTTACAGGTAGTTCCACCTCGCCGTTTGAGCCATGTTACGGGGAACATGGTGGACCTACTGTTTTAGGTGGGTTCCGAACCACCGGGTAAGTAATAATAAAGCTTGTAACATCAAGTCATTGAAGCACGGTCACCCATCCAAGCGCAGTCTTGAGCGGTCGTGACTGAACATCACGATCACTTGAATACCACGCAGTAAGGATGAAGTAAGCTGCTTTCTAACATATATTAGGCAATATTCTTAGGCTCCAATTCCTCTACTTGAAAGCTGAAATGGAAATAATATTTAATGTTCCATCAGCTGTGTCCAGATAATAGGCTCTAACATACAAGCTCATGAAAATACCCCATAACGAATAAACGTCCACCACCTCTCAAATAAATGATAATTATAAATTACCACTAATCAAAGAGATAGAGAGACGCCATCATCAATAGATGAATGGCTGACTGGAGCGCGGTGTTTTCAAGTTATAAGGCGTAGAGGTTGATTCAAAATGTTCCCTCACACATATTATGCTCACTTTATAAAAAAGCTGAAGATGAATAGAATTACAGTACAAAATTCACAAACCTAGCTGTTGCTAATATTTGTTTTTGAATGCATGATTATAACAATAATAAGAATAGGTGTATATATTTCATGTAGTTCCACATTGCTCTTAGAATCAAGAAGTATCTAGGAGACAGTGCTCGGCTGTGTACATTGATAGAACAGGCAATTGATTTGAACGGGTAAGTGGTATTTTTGTTTTTATTATAAGTATTCATAATACCTTAATAATTTCTAGCATTAATTTTTCTAGTATAATTTAAAGTATCTTGAAAGAGAGATCCAAACCTCTGATCAATACAAAAAAATATAACCTATAACAAATGTGGAAAACATGGAAAATGGTCAAACTAAAGGTATAGTCAGGCTTTGCAAACAGCAACCGAAACTAAAGTGAGGGGGAATAACGATAGGAAAGGTATAGAGTGCTGCTCTTGACATACAGTCATGGACGAAACTGCAGTGATCTACTGCAGTTATGTAGAAGATTGGAAAATAAATATTGAGTTCAGAGTTTTTCAAGCCAAGTGTCCCTACAAACGCAATTGTAGAGTCAGCTAAGAAGCAAACAAAAGGTTTTATTAAAATAGATTTTCTAATAGTACTGGGTAGCTCAAATAATAAAAATGAATCTAGTCTAAAACACTTCCAGAAATAAATGAAACAAATTAAAGAGATTGTGCCACTCAGCCAAAAAACTAATGTTATAATAATAAGTACAATTCCATATCGGTTTGATAGGCTAGAGCTAATTCTAATTCTATCCAATATATAATTCTTTATTGCTAATACAATAAAATTAACAAAAAAACACCTAGCATTTCAAATATACATTGGCATGGCTAGAATAAGCGAGCCTTGTGCTTCCCGAAAGGGAGATCAACAAAGACAGCCATAGTTAATCTAGTTGAAAAACTAATAGATATAATATAGATTCAGGTTATATAGCTACTGCAATCTTCTTAGATCTATCGAAGGCATTTGATTGTGTTAATCATAGAACGTTAATGGAAGTACTGCAAAATAATGTAGGCGTAAATACGGATGAACTGGAATGTTTTAAATCATACATTATTGGGACAAAACAATGTGTATAACCAACTACAGTAGTTTGGGATGATATAGTAAAGAATGAATCTAATAGATTGGAGGTCCAAGCTGGAGTGCCTGAGGGTTCAATACTAGGTCCATTGCTTTTTTTGTTATATGTTAGCCGTTTACCTGAAGAATTGATTAGCGGTAGAGCCGTCTTATTTGCAGATGATACACCACTCATTTTCAGCAATTCGGTTCTAGATAATTTAGAAATAGGTTAAGTGCCCATATAGGTGTGCAGTCCATTGCCCAATTCTAAAATCACTTGAAGTTAGCAATAAAAAGTAAAATATGCCAATACCTTCAATTCAAAAACAAACATAATTCAAATGAAGATAGGGCTATAAACGAGTTTGTAAACGATAATCAAATTGACCAGGAAGAAAACATTGCATTTCTAGGTTTTTTGTTGGATAGGCGATTGACCTAGGCTCCATACATTGAGAAAATATGTTGTATAATTTCATCTGAGGTATTTGTCCTGCGACAGTTTGCTAGATTAAATGACAAAAAGTTTTTTTTTACAGCTTACCATGGGCTCTTATTTCTGTCACATATTAGATATGCTATATTAGTATGAGGTAATTCATTAAAACAGAACCTTGATAGGGTGTTCAAGATCCAAAAGAAAGCTTCTAGGTGTATGGAAAGAGTAAATAGATTAGATTCATGTTGGCCGTAGTTCAAGAGACTTGGTCTCCTAACTGTACCTTGCTTATATGTGTATGTAGCTACTTTATATGTAAAAAAGAGTGATATCAACCATAATCTTGTCGTACACGCTAAAATACTAGAAGCCGAGAAGATTATCACTTGGTGAGTCACAATAGTAGCTTATTCAAACAAAAACCTAGACATATTGGTAGGAAACTCTACAGCAAGCTACCGCAGTTTTTTAAAATACTTCAAAATACTGAAATATTAAAAAAAAATTAGTTGATAAAGCTTTTCATAGTGAACAAGAGTTCCTTCCACATCAAAATAAAGCCTCACCTCTACTAATTGATATAGTAATATTATGGTAACTAGTGTATAAGATTGTATATTTGTTGATCTGACTTGTCTTGTACTCCTTAACTGGTCTCCAAGAGGTAATCTACAAAGAATTGAATAAGAAAAAAGTTTGTTTTTAAGGTGAATTGATTCTGCAGCACCAAGATACCTCAAGTTACAACTACTTTATCACCCATCTAAGAGCAGTCTTGAGCGTTCGTAGCCTTACAATCGCTTAGATACCGCGCTCATCGTTTTAGCCATAATTACATCTTGAATGGTGTAATAATGTTCTCAATGGAAAATTGGATTTGGGAATACTTATTCAGTGAAGGGGAGCGACTCATATTGATTCTCTTTTGTTGCATCAAGACAATCATACTATCCACTTTCAAAAAATATACTTGTCATTAATGTGAAAAGATTTTGGTAGGTCACTCCATTAAAACTTTTTTTTAAATGTTACAAATCAATAAACTTGGATCCAGTCCTGATTCCAAAGCCCGAATGTCACTGAGAAAGCCAGCCAGTAATTGAAAACACAAAAACATTGAGCTAGATTCAGATTTTCAGTGATAGGAGCAGTTACAAAAGCACAATTTAATGAGGATCTTAGTGGAATGTAATTTGATCGGCCTCGAGATAGTAAGTATAGTATGGAACCAGGCCGAAACAAAGCCCAAGCTATTAGTATCCTATTTCATTGGATAGGAACCTGCATTAAACTGTATTTGGGCATTTTATAGAGTTTTCGTGATCGGGGAAAATGAGATTGGAATCATTGTAGGGTGAAATAGCACTCGGCCGAAATGAAGTTTCCATTGATCTGCAGAATTGGCTTGCTTTCAGTTACTTACTGCTACTGCTGGTCTACAATATGATCTACTACCCCTATTGCGAACAGCGAGTAGACAGTAATTTTCAACAGTGATTTTCAACTTCCAGTTCGGAAAATTTTATGGAAAGAGAGACGTTATTTCCATTTGAAGTAGTTTGTACGTGGTACATGTTCCAAAAATACAGAAATCTCAATTATATGTCAAAAATGTCATTCAAATACGTTAAGTTTTAAAATAATATACATGTTTACACACCAATATTCTAATTTAAATTTCTCTCTACATCTACAGTTCTCTGTTGCATTTCATGGCTTCCTCACTTGACCATCTCCTGAAATGACTAATTTAGTGAATATCCTTTCGCAAGAGAATCTATAAAATAGCATTATAAGTAGGCCTATAATAGATTAATTCTTGTCCATTCGAAAGAAATGTAGCATTTATAATGCTTTGCTATTATAATTCATATTAGAAGGAATATGTAATGTTATAGGATTTATTCAGAGGTGATTCAAGCTGAAAGTTTAGGGAGGGCTACAAATGCAGAAATGGGATTTCGCTGACCCCTTTTGCGAGATCGGCACTCTTTCCAATCCAAGGATCATGAAGCAGGGAGTTTGGACTGCCCTTGGATTGATTAATAATTTGGGTCAAGTGTGAGAGATTAGAGAGTCGTTTGCCTCAACTTCACTCACTGCAATTTATATACTGCAGAAATTAGAAACAGTTATCTATCTTTCTAGAAAAATCCTAAACCGTACTATACTATAACTGTCCACCACTGGTAACTTTGCCTCTGGGAGGAATACATTCAATATATTTTTCCCTGTTCACTGATTCCTGTTTTACTTGCTACAATCAATATTGTATTGGCTTATAAGTGAGACACAAATGTAGTTACACTAACAAGTTGCTCACCATTTATACAATTCTCTTCCCCGTCTCATACTTCAGAGGCCAAGTTATCAGCGGTGAACAGTATGTAGTGCCTTTCTACTATTTCCTTCAACCAACTTTAACAAGTTCCATCTTGAAATTGAGTTACACTACAATTTCAATTTGTGTAGCCTACTGAATGTTAAACCTTTAATTGATGTTTTGTAACATGGGGTAGGAGTCTACTATATCTTATAGACATGAAGAAGTAAATTAGCTCAACCCGTGTCCATCGATTAGCTGCTTCTTGATGATTCTGAAAAAGGATATTTCTGGAACCATAGAAGAGATAGTCACTATTCAAGTGAGGGAGTGTAGTAGGCCTGGAGAGAGCAGCGTTGGCGGTGCGGCGGCCTTGGACAAAAACGTCAAGGACAGATGACGGACCGAATCGGAACAGAGTCGGGAACGTCGGAATGCCGGGCCTAAAAACTAGCCGCGTTGCGCGTAACGAACTGCACCAGGTAATCAAAGCTACGAGCTTGGAAAGCCATCGCCATCGCTCATAGAGACGTCTTGAAATATTACTGGTGTCTTAGCCGGTCCCTCGAAGACAAAATAATCTACAGAAATGGGCTTCGTGTGATTAGAGCAATGGCTACGTGCTTCTTCACTTCACTTGAAAGCCACGAAAGAATTTAAAGTTGGCCCATTTTTCAACTGGCAACTCATGGTGAATGGTGCACCTCATTTCGAACCCTCAGGCGTGAATGGAAAAATATTTTGTTTGGAGAAGAGGAGCCATGTGAAAATCTTAAAGTCTTTCTTCAACAAAATACAGCTTTGTGAGTGGTTTTTTATTGTAATCAAATCAAATCAAATTTCTCCTTCAACGAATACAATATGTATATAGGTATATACATATAAAATACAAAATAAACAAAAAAAAACCCAAATACAAAATATAGTAAGAGAACAAAAATTCCTCACATGGGCCTTACGCCTGTGTGTGAAGAAGAATCCGCATCATAATTACAAAAGAGAAGAATAATAATTATAGAGGAATAAAAAATATCTGTTGAAAAAGAAATATTACTATAAGCTAAAAATATAAAAAAACGTCGGAGGACCATAAAAAAGGCTTCTGGAAGCAGGAAGGGTCCCCCATCCATCAAACACGCAGATTATGGGCACAACTGAGAAAGAGTAGTAATTAAAATGCGATTGAGTTTGAATTAATGATAGGTCTTCTAGCTCCCGTTTCAGATCAGCCATTTTTAAATCACACAATGTAATTTTGCCAGCCATTTTAAATTGAACTTGAAAGAAATCCCACTTCTGACACCAATTGTTACGGGTTCTGATAGCTAAAATAAGGCTGGCAACACTAAAGTTCACACTTGCACTTTATTTACACAAATTAGTCTATTTACACAAATTAATTGTAAGTTCAATTAATTAAATAAAAACAGATCAACAATTGACAAGCTAATACTATTTTCAGTAATTATTTACAAGAATTAATGAATAAGTAATTACAGGCTGATCAATAATAAAAGAAACAAAAGTCCAATAAACTGTACAATAATGCAGAAAGAAATTATAAAAAAAGAGCAACTAATCACTTACAAAAACACAGTCCAATTCGTTATTTGACAGTCCCAAATAATATCACTTAACACAACGTCTTTGAACTATCAGTAAGCTGCATAAACAGTAAACACTTGTCTCTGCACTTGACACTGTCTAAAGACTGAATAAAGCACTGTTTACTCCACTGGCACTGGATTGTCTCTTCTACGAGATCTGTAATACAATCTGTCAAGCAAGTTTGAAATCTGCCTGTCTGGTTCATGTGGACCCCTTTATATAGGAGATAGTTGTCATAATTCCAAGAACTGGAATCACCCGACGTTTCGAGAATCCTCAAGAAGGCTTGGACTAGACCTCGATTGTTCTAGAAGAATGTAGAATTGACGAGAAGATCAATTGAGTGAGAGAGTTGCAGACTTGAAGAATAGGAGTGACAAAGACATGTGAAGAGTAAGAGAACGCAGATTGAATGTCGAAGTCACGTCCAACCATGAAAACAATAGAATGACATAAATATAACAAGTGCGTGATTAACTGCTTGTTTGCTCTCGTAACACTAACTTGTGTTTTGAATACAAACCTAACATAATTCTTTTTTATAAATAAATATTACGGGGAGTAAGTAGAGATCCATAAGTGGCCTTCCTATAAGCAAGAGCACTTCGTCGTTGTCAGTAGCCAGTCAATAAGTCGATAGAATAAAAATGTTGGAAAAATTTAAATATAAATGCTCTTACAACTAGTACAATAGAGACAAATACAACAGTTCAATTAATTAAATAAAAACAGATCAACAATTGACAAGCTAATACTATTTTCAGTAATTATTTACAAGAATTAATGAATAAGTAATTACAGGCTGATCAATCTGGTCAATCTGGGCACTCTCACGTTGGCACCACCTGAACCACGTGTGGGATAATTATGGTTGTACCTGCTTATAAAGTCTCCTTTTTTTTGAATGTATGAGTAACGCCTTAATAAACAGTTGCCGCACGTCTAGTACATTAAATTCGGCAAAACGCTGGTCTGAAGGATAACGAAGGATAATGATACACACAGTAGCGGCTCGTGGTCAAAATGGTTGGGAGGGCTCCAGGGGTCTAGAATACCTCCAATCAAGATGGGGTCCCTTTCCACAAGTTTTATTTAATTAGCCCTTTGAGAGAATAACTCTAAACGATTACGAGGCTGTTCAAAAAAATGTTTTGTTCATATATACCTACTCTACTGTTCACTAGAACAGAATAGCGCAAAAATGCCGTTAGAAGGTTTCGCAACTAGTAAACCCAGAGATAGTATGCACCGGAGGGTCATTTAAAAATATAAAATTCAACCTGCTGAGAATGATGTAACTTATTTTAATTTACTGAGCCCAAAATAGTAGTTCCTTCCATAAAAAATTAGACAAGCAAGAAACAAAAATCAAGTGTAGGACATCAAAATTCAGGGGAGCTGAACAAAGTAATCCACTCTTTGATCCAAGCTAATTATTTATCGTTTTATGGATATCACTTAGGCCTACTTGATTTGATGTAATTCCAGTATAGGAAAGGACAACACTGGTACTAGATTCCAATACATTCATTCTGCAATTGACAGTCAATAAACTGTTCTTACGAATTATTCAGAAAACACAAGCCTGACCTTTTATTTTTATTTTTACTGATATTGCAATACACTACCACGATTTGCGAATCATAATATAACCTCATAATCTCATGCTTGTTTCATATTATGCTTCCTGTCTTCTGGCGTTTCATCAGTTGTGCCAATTCTACTCAAACACAATATAATTGAGAATAATATGAAACTGACCGACCTTCAGAGTATTATTATTTTTTAAATAATTGAATACGAATTTTAATCAATAATTGTGTTATAATTTAATTCAACTGACGAAAAATGAATTTCTAATTTGAGATGAACCAATGAAGAGCTCAGTGATTCCCAGCTGTAAAGCAGGAAGGTCAGGTTGGCAATGATTTTGGACGGAGTCCCAAATCGTCCTATACACTGCATGCAAATGACATCACAGCACCGTTCCAGCTGTATATTAAGGCACTATAAAGTATTTATAGAGCCCCACTGTATATGGTTCTTGCACTGGCTTCCTTAGCAGAGAAAACGGACTCTCTGCCTTGCACCCCACAAGTCAGTTTCGCACTACTAACATGCTTTCGTTCTTATAGGAACTTTTTGAACTAACTTGATCACCAAATATTAAAAAAATTAAACTAATAGAATAAATTTAGATATATGATTTATATAATACGGTTCTATTAATAGTTATTAGTATTATTTTTTATCAAATGAAAACTTTTTCAATTGATTTGCAAAGGGGAGCGGCGTCCGAGAGTCCCAATGGAGGAACCGCGCCTGGATACACATATGACAATCCAGCACTTATTATAGACTGTGAATAAGCTTTTATCATTTCATATCATTTGGTTAGTTGAAAGAATTAAAAGGTCTCTAAAAACAATTTTTGTAGTTTGGGTTGCACGACTCTAGTCACTCTGTAGTTATAATTAATTGTGTTATACGATATTATCGTATTAAAAAAAAGTAAATGTTATATAACCTCATAATCTCATGCTTGTTTCATATTATGCTTCCTGTCTTCTGGCGTTTCATCTGGTTCTCAGATAGTACAGGTATGAAAAGAGTTTTTTGAGAATCATACACTTAAGGCTGATTCACACATATAGGACTGGACTACGACCGTACGCTGACTGTGATGGGTCGCTATCATTCACACATGTAGGACTGTACTACGACTGTACTGTTGTCGTTTACTTCTGCAGTTACGTCATTCCAGTGGATTTCACTTCAGTTTAGAAGTTCAGGTATCCCTTTCAGCGATGCACGTTCGACTGGTCTAACTGTACCTTTTCTTCAGAAATAAGTTTCTAAGAAAAACTGTAAACAAAACAATAATGTTTTGAGCTTTCAGATAGGGGATAGGAGGGGATAGTAGTCCAGTATAGTTAGGCTTACCATAAATGGAAAGAGCCAACCCCGGACACTGTTTAGAGAGCAGATTGAGGTGTGTTGAGAATACATTATGATGATTATGTAAGATCAGAAGGGGAGAATAGAATTAATAAAATACTCGAAAACCTTATACTGTGTTCTTTTATTTAAAAAAATGTTAGTGATAATTTATTTATTAATTATACGTGAAAAATACTGGGTTTACGTTCTTAACAATGAAAATATTCTATTTCAAAACGCGTCCAGGCACTTCTTTCCCAAACCTGCAAGAAACCCGGACAAAAATAAACCCCGGAAGCGAGCTCGAAACCCGGACTGTCCGGGGAAATCCCGGACGAATGGATAGCCTAAGTATAGTGTTATAGTAAAAGTAAAAGTTTCCCAATGGGTTGAACAGAGTGAATACATACATTAGACAGTAGAATCGTTATCAGTTCGATAATATTGTCAATAATAGGTTGAATAGGTAGTTTTTGATCATAATTATTAAATTCAAAATTAACTTTGAAAATTATAATTCAGAATTAACAAAAATAACTTTCAACATATTTCTTGTGTTTCTACTGAATGGAATGCTTGAGTTGACTTTTATAAGCAAGAATTAGTTCCATGTCATGTTTAATTTTAACTCTAGATGGAAATTTCTAAAGTCGAAAAAATTGATACTGTAGGCTACTTGAAATATTTTTTTCTTGTAGAACATTTTTTCTTTCAAGAAATAATTGTAACTTGTGGAAGTGATAGGAACTGCCATTCTAGATGAAACTAAGTTGAACTAACTAGACTATACTGTATAGGATGACTTGATATCAATAAAAACAACTTCCTCAATTTTGCTTATTTTTGAATACACGCGAGGCAAATTATTAATTTTAGGGCGCTGAATCCGAATCTGAAATCACAATTCTTCTATCTCTAATTTTGGAGATAGTGGAAACAGTCGATCCTAACAGTATAGTCGGCGCACAGTCCTACGTTGATTCACACATATAGGATTGTGTTCAGACACAATGTGTGTAGGACCGTGTCCTTGAAAGATCGCTCTGAAAGTGATCTACGGCAGTACAATCGTAGTCCGGTCGGTGTACAGTCCTATATGTGTGAATTACCTCCGACCGTCTCTGTGTATTTCAAATGGAAAGACTGTTTAGGCGAATCCGTTCAAAACGACACAGTCGTAGTCCAGTCGTAGTCCAGTCCTATATGTGTGAATCAGCCTTTACTGAACTGTGAAATATGATTGATTTGCTAGAAAGGTAGTTTACGTTCATTCTATTGTCTCCTCGATCATGTTCATTGAATCATGATCACATCATTTCATATTATGATGATGAAATACTGTGTTCCACTATTTGTATTACTATATAACCATAATGTGAAAACACTTATTGATTTTGGTAAAATTAAGTTTTAGTTTCATACACTGAAATAATCTAATCTTTAAGAATTCTATTGCCATGAAAATTTTAGTTGAAACGGTCTGGCTCATTCTCAACGGACAATTCATAACTTGCAATTATGTTGGGATGGACTGTTCCGCTCAAAATTCACCATTCATTGTGTCCTAGTGAGGAATATAGCATAAAGTAAGAAATGAATAAATACGGTGATTAGACTCCTTTGAGCTAACAATACACTTTAAAACTAGTTATTTTCAATGTGACAAATATTCTAAAAAGCTGAATGAGTGAAGAAATGGCAAGAGTGCCCTAGCTTGTCCTCAATACTCTCATGTTGTAATACCTGTACAATCTCAATAATACTGTTGAATTATTTGTCTATAAAGACTATAAAAATTATTTATCGAAACCCATCTCAATCATGATTTTTATAAGGTTGTTTTAATGGAATAATAATAACCACTCTGAAGAAATCCAGGTGAAGAGGTACTCTGATTTGGTTTAGTGACTATGTTGTGAAAACTTTTTAATTTCAACCATAACAATGCCCAAGACCACCATGAACGACTCCCGTTGCTTTGTGGTTAGAGCACCTGCCTGCTGGCCACGATGTTTAGGATTCGATTTCTTGCGAGATTTTGATGAACATTTTTTTTCAGATAGTACAGGTATGAAAAGAGTTTTTTGAGAATCATACACTTACTGAACTGTGAAATATGATTGATTTGCTAGAAAGGTAGTTTACGTTCATTCTATTGTCTCCTCGATCATGTTCATTGAATCATGATCACATCATTTCATTTTTTACCATCACTACTCTTATCCCTACTGCTCTAACATCCACTTTATATCTACTACTACTCTTACATCCACTCTGGTCTCTGTCAATAAAAAAGTATATAATATATGTGATTGATGCTGAGTATAACAACTCCCACTATAAAACAAGTTTTACTTCCGCTTTGGTGGTGCCATATTATTTATTGTTTGTGAAATTATTTATGCGTAATCTAATGCTATTCTCATATTTTAATATTGTCCCAATTATTATTATTCTATATATTTCATAATTTATTGTCTACTTATAAGTTTACATTGTATCTTTATTCTTGTGTATTGGCAATATGTTTGATTTGATTCCAAATGTTTGCAGATGATACGTCTTCCACTCACACCAGATAAAGAAAAATTCATGCATATTCAATGAAAATACGCACTCTATCCATATCCATAATACATACAAACTGCATATGATGCCAGAATGAGACTATTGAACGAAACTATTTGTGAAACGGAATCTTTCTACTCATACAAGGAAGTGATAGGTATCTGTTCAATCAGATTAGATGAGCAACGCTCTCCTGAACCCTCTTTGTAAGGGTGACCGATTGCATTGGCCAGCAAAAAAGATTTTGTTCTCTGCTGTAAATCCACTTCCCCGTGGTTCGGAACCTACCTTAAATTATGGGTTTCCAATAACATGGCTCAAGCGGCAAGGTAGGGTCTCCACACCCATAAAGCCATACGCATTTACTTTTTTCTACTCATACGAAAAAACAGTAAAAACCATTTTGATAGAGAAATCCTGTTCGGTTTAAGATTTTGATTTAGTTTTTTTTATTTTGACGTTCTGAGTGGTGTGTATTTCTAATACATTTTTTTTTATTTAGGCTTATTCTTGTAAATTCAATAATTGTAACTGTATTGTAACTGACAAGCTCACCTGTTGTATGGGAAATATCCCAAAACATGATGTTATGTGATGACTGTAAATAAAAAACAAAAAGAGAAACTCAGATTTTGTTTACAAACGATATCATTTTGAAACATAATTATTTTAACATTACCAAAGATTCACCCAGTAAACAATATGTTATTGAAATAGAATAATTCCAGTTACTGCTGAAAAACTGTTTAATTAATGGTGTCATCGAATAGACTGTCAAAATGGTGAGTTTGATCATCGGGTTCTATTAGGTCAGTGTGTTTCTATCCAGCCTAATATGATGAGAGATTTCAGTTGAACAGCTGGCCAACTTGCCCTGCTCTTCATTAGTCCATCGTTTCGGATTACACTTTGGGCGGTGAATCGACCTGACTCTTCTCTCGAGTTACCTATACCCCCGCTCACCTTCCAGCACCACCCCAACGTCATATTTCCATAATGGATGTCGTTTCCAGATATACTTCCGCCTGACTTCAAATTTCAAAGCAACTCAATACTCTATCCATCGTTGATGGATGACAGCCTATGACCAGCAGTCGTTGGAGGGTGGTTGGGTCATTTAGTGACACCTGAATACTAAACTATGTCCTATCATTGCAAATGAAATGACGAAGAAAATTCATACGGGTCACGTGATACTGGAGTCACATTATTGTATTACAAATGAATCACGTGATTGTAACAGGAATCTCTCCATTGATTATGCTTCATTGATACATGGAACCCTTAACTGATTATCTCTTATTCATTACGTTTTCGCTAAATGGTGTTTAAATTAGATACCCATAATGGTCTGTGTTTTACTCAGTCTGTGACCAGATACACCTCTCTAATGTGATCCTAATAGTTCTGAGAACTTGATCATATTGGCAGAATATAGAATTTCACTCTGATTGGAAACTGAATGGCGTATGTCTACATTATAATCAAAGTAGGCCTATATCGAAGTCAAGTTAATACTGCTAAACTTAAATGAAACAATATTTTCAATGTGATTCGGATACCTTCAAGTAATTTTGACAGCCAGGTTATACTGTATTTTAAATTTTCAGTCTGAATCTGAAAATTGAAATATTCAATTGTTTATTTATTTATTTATCATCTATGTACACAGTCACAATGAAGTAGAATAAAGAGGCTAAATTCATTGTTGCAGGCTATCATTCATTGTTGAATGATTCCATAGATTCATAGTTGTGAAGATTTCACATAATAAAGTTGAGAGTTGACGATTCCACTATTTTAGTAGAACTAATAGTTTCTCAATTAGTTCCGGTTGAATGATTGGCTTTTGTTCATCTGCGCCATTTTCTATTTTTCTTTAAACCCAAATTTTTTCGGACAAGTCTATACTCATATTCTTTCAGCTCGTCACCTTGTTCCACTTTCCTGCAACTTCTGCAATTGAGAAATGCTTCCATAGGTGCATTGAAGATTTAATATAACAGTTGCCGGTATTCAAGACATCTCTAGATTTTTTAAAGGAAGCAAATAAACGCGTGAGTTTATTTCTACAAATTTATGTCCTCCTCCTTTCACACTAAATAAATAATTGTTAAAACTGAAGCTATATCAGATTAAATAAATCTGAGAAAGATTACAACTCCTGCCAACTCTATAAGTAGCGCCTGACAAAGAGTGGTTATGCAACTGGTGTTTGAAGATATTTGTATTGAATGTCAATATTCGAAATACTGCATTGGTATGGTCTGTGGTGGTTGCAATATAATTATTACAGTAAAAATAATAACTACTATTGAAAAGTACATCACAAAAACTTACGGTAAGGAAATAGGAAGAACTTGTGGATGACCCTACTTGCACGTTGCAGAGCTTTAAAATAATCTTTTGTGTTTCTGGCAATAATTTCTTCTAGTCAGTTGGCTGAGCAACCTGTGCAAGTGCTTTGCTTTGAGGATCGAGGCGTTAATCTAGTCGCCGGTGCGAGTGTATTGTGTCGAAGGAATGGCGTCCATAAAACAGGGACAGAGACAGGAGAGCGCGCGGAGAGATCCTTTTAATAAGAGGCGGCAGCACGGCAAGGTTTTAGTAATGCAGGGATAGCTCGGCCCAATAAAAAGTTCACTTTCGTTTTTGATGAAGTCGTAAAGAAGTTTGGCAAGTTGGAGGATGGCCCAAGCCCGTCTTAGACGTGAGTCGGGTCTAGATTTCACGGCCCTGAATCGGAGATAGGGATTTGCACAGGCTGCAGCAACGCGAAAGCACTACGAGTTTATAAGAAGAAATAGAGGCCACATCTAGTCCAAATCTTTAACTCCACTATAAAAACAAAGCTTTATTCATTTGATGCTGTTTACTTACTCTCATTGATAGCATCCCCGTTCCCTGCTCTTCTTCTGTTCATTGCCTGCCATCACGTCTGGCTCGAAGTCCTCTTGGCCCCGAAAATACACTCGCTCCAATGAATGGCATTGCATTAAGATTGTCAGCGATCCAAACCGAGCGAGACTCACTCATTCCTGCGTTCGCCTTTCCTAGATCTATAAAATAGATGACAGAATCAGATTCTCAGACGATTGATTTTTTTTCAATGTTGAGACTACAGTCCTATCCATAATACAGTATTTCAAAAATGTATCGTAAGCTATGCAAGTTATTGTAAGTTTTGTTGTCAGGAGGAGATAAAATTACTGTGTTATCAAAAGTTTTCTATGAATACCATTCCATCGAAAATATTTTTATAATAATTAAATGATATCAGTGATGTTATTTTTTTCCTAAAATCTAATTCATAAATAATTCCTTTTAAAATTCATTATCCAATTATTTTGACTAATGTACATGATATGATTGATGAAATGTCAACTTTTAAAGCATTTACAAGATCGTATAGTATCAGCCATTTCTCATTTGAGTCTATCGCTAACTTATGCATATCCTAACCAACATGCATATCCTAGAAAACTGGTCTATTTTGTCATATTTTAAAAGATAGTTTTTTGTGGAACTGGAAGCAAACTGAAAGTTGATATTTCATTATTTACTTGTAAATGTATATAAAAGTAAATCACGTATAAAATTGATTTCAGGAAAAAACAAAAACTTTTCACTCAACGATATTAATCAATTCTTAATTCCATTCTTTTAGAGAATTATCTCATAAGTTTTCAGACAAGCATAACACATTTACAAAGAAAAAGACAAAATAAAATAATGACTAATTTTGTAACCAAAGAACAAGAAACATTCATTATATATAATGCTTATTCACATAAAATACAGTAAATCAAAATAGGAATATTGGACTGAATTCATTACAGGTTTGTTATTGACTCGAACAATAATGAAATCTATAACCTTCATTCTAAGGAATATTATTCAAATAACATTCATCCAGCTAAAAATAGTATTAGATGTGGACAATTATAATTACTTCTCATAGCATGTTCACAAACTACAGACCAACTTCATTTGAAATAGCTGATTGTTTCACTCCCATTGTTCAAATTCAGTATTGGTTGCAAGAGTACATTTTCTGTTGAAAAGGGAAGCAATTCATCTTGGAGCACACGTTTCTTGATTACCGATGCTTGTGAGCATTAAACAGCAGTCATAAACCATCACTAGCCCCATTTACTCATCTGTTTTGGGTAGTTTTAGGGTACGCAGGAACAGTTTTTCAGCAATGACTGTCAGTACCACTCTCTTCCATTCACTCACTCTCACTCATGCTCTCTCTTTTGCTCCACTGTTTCCATTTCCTACTTCCTCTACATTTCTTTCACCCTCTAGGTGTCAAGACAGTTTAGAGACGCGAGTAATGTCGACATTTGTAAGGCTGGGCCACGTGCGTTCATCTGTAGGATATTAACACCGGGTTGGTGATGGCGGGGGGCTGCATCGTAAAATTTAAGACACGTCATCGATTAAAGAATGGGAAAGTTTGATAGAGAAAGAGAAAGTTAGTTTGACAAAGAGTAAGTATGAGAGAATAAGAGAGAGAGAGAGAGAGAGAGAGAAAGAGAGAGAGAGAGAGAGAGATAGAGAGTGATTCAGAGTGATAGTAAAGGGACGTCAGTTGACGCCGAGCAAGCGTAATGCGCACAGATCCCTTCCGATGTGTTCCATGTTGGGCCTGTAAGTGCTCTTATGTCAGTGCTCGTAAAATGACAGCGATGCATTGAGAAGGGCCCAAGACGCGCTCTGGTCTACTGATTCATCGCTTATGATAATTCAACTTGTCCTCAGGCCCCAGGCATCAAATCTATTACAAACTCCATCATTGGATCTGTATGTATGGAGAGACCTACTCTGGGCACAAACAGGGGTATAAAAGCAGCAAGGAGCTAACAAACACGTTGCAGAAGTGGGCCTTCTTTGAGGTGGAATGTGGATTTCAACCGAGCAATCGTTATGGACGTCAGTCTGCAAATTTATCCTAATGCAAGTGATTTTGGAAAACTTTTACATTTGTAAATTTTGGATTCAGTGTTTATGGATGAATCTGTCATATTTGGATTCAGAGTGTTTCTGGATGAATCTGTCTTATTGAAAAATCACCGATTTGAAAAACCAAACCAATTTTAAAGAGTTTATTTGGGTGTAGTGAAGACAAAATTGATATCTGTGATAAAAGTGGAGTTTATAAATTGAATTGGGGTGATTGTAATGCTTGTTATGTGGGTCAGACTGGTAGAAGTTTCAAATGTAGAATGAATGAACATATCAGGGATTGGAAAAGTCAAAAAGGAGATTTAAATTTTGCAGAACATCTTATTAATAATGGGCACAAGTTCAACGCTAAAGAAAATGTTGAATTTATGCATTTAGTTGGCAAAGGCAGCGAATTGAACATTTTAGAAGCTTTAGAGATAACTAGGTTGGTAAAAAACGATTCCAATACTAGTTTAAATGACCAAATTTATTTTAAACAATTCAATACAACTAACTTTGTTTCATCTTAATTCCAGCCTACATTTTAAAAACAGTTCTAGCGTGTATTTCTCAGTTGACCTCGACTACATTTCAGTTAGCTTCTATTTTTTAGTTTTAATTTGATTAAATTCTAGCCTTATTACGTATTTTTTTCTTTGTTTCTTTCTTAATGTTCACACTGTTTAGTTATTGATTTGACTCGTATTTTTGCTTGTTACTCCTTCCACCAGGGGGCGTGATTTGACAGCTAATCGCAACGTCCTATGAAGGTCAGCCTCTTCCCCGCTTAGCCAATACTATCATTCCATGTTCAGTATACATTAAGCCCCTCTGTACTTTATTTTTAGTATGATTGAGATTGATAATGGTGTAACAACCGAAACTAGTTTCTCAAAGTTTTAATAAATGTAGTTGTGACAATTTCGTCATATTATTCAATATTTGAAACTCACAATATATTATGTTGAAAAGTGATAAAATAATAATAATAATATCGTGTGACCTAGCTGGCTCAGGTCTGGTGTCAGAGTTATCAGGTCGCACCTGAATAAGTTCAGGGCCTCTGACGTGACTTAACGACTGTTTTTTAGGCAGCCGGGACCGACAGTTTTTTTTTTTTTTTTTTTTTGTAGATTACGTCTTGGAGACTCCAGTTAAGGAGTATAAGACAAGTCAGATCAACAATATTATACACTAGATACCAAAATTACTTCAATTAGTTGAGGTGAGGCTTAATTTTGATGTGAAAGGAACTCTTGTACACTATAAAAAGCTTTATCAACTAAATATTTCTTCAATTGATTTTTAAATATTTCTATATTTTCAAGACTCTTCAAAAACTGCGGTAGCTTGTTGTAGAATTTCCTACCAATATAACTAGGTTTTTGTTTGAATAGGCTACTGTTGTGACTCACCAAGTGATAATCTCCTCGGCTTCTTGTATTATAATCATGTACATCAAGATTTTGGTTAATATCATTCGTTTTTACATATAAAGTAGCTTCATACACATATAAGCAGGGTACAGTTAGGAGACCAAGTCTCTTGAACAACGGCCTACATGAATCTAATCTATTTACTCTTTCTATACACCTAACCGCTTTCTTTTGGATCTTAAACACCCTATCAAGATTTTGTTTTGATGAATTACCCCATACTAAGATAGCATACCTAATATGTGACAGTAAGAGCCCATGGTAAGCTGTAAAAAGTAACTTTTTGTCATTCAATCTAGCGAGCTGTCGCAGGACAAATACCCCAGATGAAATTTTACTACATATTTTCTCAATGTATGGAGTCCAGGTCAATCGTCTATCCAACGTAACTCCTAGAAATGCAATTTTTTCTTCCTGGTCTAATTGATTATCGTTTACAAACACGTTTATAGCCCTATCTTCATTTAAATTATGTTTGTTTTTGAATTGAAGGTATTGGCATTTTTTACTATTTATAGTTAATTTCAACTGGTTTAAAAATTGGACAATGGACTGCACACCTATATGGGCACTTATTTCTAAATTATCTAGAATGGAATTGCTGAAAATGAGTGATGTATCATCAGCAAATAAGAGGGCTCTACCACTAATTAATTCTTTAGGTAAACGGTTGACATATAACAAAAAAAGCAATGGACCTAGTATTGACCCCTGAGGCACTCCAGCTTGCACCTCTAATTTATTAGATTTATTCTTTACTATACTATTACCAACTACTGTAGTTAGTTCTACACATTGTTTTCTCCCAATAAGATATGATTCAAACCATTTCAGTTCAACCCCATTTACACCTACATTTTGCAGTATTTCCAATAAAGTTCTATGATTAACACAATCAAATGCCTTTGACAGATCTAAGAAGATTGCAGTAGCTTTATCACCTGAATCTAATATATCTATTAGTTTTTCAACTAGAGAAACTATGGCTGTTTTTGTTGATCTCCCTTTCTGGAAGCCATGCTGTTCATCACAGATAAAGTTAGCTTCTTGAAGGTGCAGAAGTAACCTATTTAGAACTACTCTTTCAAAAATTTTACTTATTACATTTAAAATACTAATGGGCCTATAGTTTTCTACCTTTTCTCTATCGCCACTTTTGAAGATTGGCAAGATCTTCCCCTCTTTTGAATTATCTGGAAAAACACCTTGTTCTAATGAATGATTGATCAGATGAATCAAAGGGTCTAACAATTGATCTTTACATTCTTTCAGAATTTTACTGGATACCCCATCCATTCCTACAGTTTTTTTATTATTTAAACTATCAATGATATTTGACAACTCGTCTTGGCATACTGGGTGGAATTTTAATTCGTTCTGAATCCCCTCAGTATTCCTCATGTTTGCATCACTAATACCTGTATTAAGAGATTTTTGAAGATCCTTAGCAACCAGTTGATAATATCTGTTAAAGAAATTACAAATGTCTACACTATCATCAATATATTTTTTATTTTCGTTAATTATTCTGGGGACACTAGTATAAGCATCTACATGAGCTACTTGCCTATTTTTGTTTATTACATCCCACACTGCTGTGTTAAAGTACACACTATTATTCAAAATTTCAGCTGTTTTCTTACATTTCGCTCTTTTCACTTCTCTTGTATAATTTTTCTTTAGAGCTTTGTAATTATCTTCACTCAACATATTTCTAGATAGTTTGAATTCATCATATGCATCTTTAACCCTATTTCTTTCTGCAAGGATATCATCAGTTATCCACTCTTCAATCTTGTCTAATTTGTTCTTTACAGGGACTTTTTTAACTGGACAACTCATAGTAATATGAAACCTTAAAATATTAATGAAACTATCATATTTGTCATTTAAACTATTGCTATTGTAAACCCTACTCCAGTTTTCTTGTAGCAGATTCTGCTTCAAACAATCGATATTCCCCTGTTCACATTGTTGAATTTCTTTCATTACTCTACTCTTTTTAATTGATTTATGACCTTGCAACCCCACCTCTAAGATTTGATAGTCATGATCAGATAGTTCCGAGCCGCCTAATCTTGTTTTAGAGTAATCTATATTAGTAAGGATGTTATCAATTATAGTTTGTGATGTTCTTGTGACTCTGGTATATTCATGAACTTTTATTTCCAAGTTATTCATGCATATAATATCCTTTAAATCTTCTGTCATTTTATTCTGTGTTGCAAAGTCTGCATTGAAATCTCCCGCTACAATAACGTTTGTAAAACGAGTAGTAGTAATCTCTAAAAGCCTATTGAATAGTTCACAAAAATTGTTCCATTCCCCATTTGGTGACCTGTAAATACCTAACACCGCTACTTCGAAATTATTGTCGATTTTTACTCTCAAACCAGTAACTTCTAAATCCATTTCCACAGCAAATTTCTCTACATATTCTAAATTAAATGTTTGCATATTCTTAGCATTTTTAGTGAAGATAGCTACTCCCCCACTTCGATGAGATGTCCTGCAATACGACGTTTTCAATGAATAGTTTGGAATATTAAGTTGTGACAATTCATCTTCTTTTAAACCATGCTCTGTGAAAATAGCTATATCAGGAGCCTCTTCTTTAAAAAATACTTCGATTCTATCTATTTTGTTACGAATGTATTGAATATTCTGATGGAACACAGTGAGTACCGGTACTTCTCTATCATCCCTTATTACTTTATCGTTGCTTTTGCATATTGAAGTAGATTTACTTAATCTCTTAGAATCTTGAGAGCCTATCAGATTGCTACAAGAGTTCCTTCCACTAATGCTATCCTGATTTTTTGATCGATTAACGTCTTTTAATACAATTGAAGATATGAATTTATCATCTGAAACTAGTTTCCTTTTCCGGTTTTGAGCCACTTTACTAAAAAAGGTTCGTTAGATGATTGTTTAGGAGAATTATTGACAGTAGATTGCAAACGACTTTCAATCAGCTCTGCCAGCCTATTACAAAATATTACTTTGCCAGATTGATTTAGATGTAGACCATGATTAGTGAAGTTTTGTTTTTTCAGCCTTTCATTTAGAAAACAAATCCCCAACTGCTTAGAATTCTTATTTTTTAGGCTGTTGATTGTATTATGAATTGATTTATTTGTTGACTTAATGGCTTCATTTAGCTCTGGCCTATCAAACCTATACGGAATTGTACTTATTATTACATTAGTTTTTTGGCTGAGTGGCACAATCTCTTTAATTTTTTCATTTATTTCAGGAAGATGTTTTAGATTAGGTTCATTTATATTGTTTGAGCCACCCAGTACTATTAGAAAATCGTTTTTACCAAAATCTTTAGTTTGTTCCTGTGCTGACTCTACGATAGCGTTTATAGGGGCACTTGGTTTGAAAAAGCTCTGAACTTCATACTTATTTTTTAATCTTTTATTTAGTAGGTCACTACAGTCTCGTCCATGACTGGATGTCAAGAGCAGTACTCTACCTTTCCTATCGTTATTTGCCCTTACTTTAGTTTTGGTTGCTGTTTGCAAAACCTGACTATACGTTTTTGTTTGACCATTTCTATTTATTTTTTCCCCATTTGATTTAGGTTCTACTTTTTTTGTATTGATCAGAGGTTCAGATCTTACATTAGCCAAGTTTATTTTTGATTTTAATATTTCGATTTCCTCTGACATAGACCTACATTGACTCGTGAGATTTAGTATTTCAGTTTTATGGTCTTCCTGCTGCAATTTTACAATAACTTCCAGAGATTTTATGTGATTCACTAACCCTATTCGTTCTTCCTCAGAATTTTTTAGTGATGTTTCTAATTTTGTTTTCAATTTGGTGTGATCACTCAATAGTTTAGCAACCTTTTCTTCTACATCTACAGTAGCTTTAAGAGCTGTTGGAGATTTTTTCGTTAATAATTGCTGAGATCGCGTAGCTACTTGAGTTTTAGTTGAACAATTAGATTTAGATGCCTTGTTTGGACTCATTTTCCTAGCTAAAAATTGTTTTCAATTGATTTTAGTTAAATGTTTAATGAAATATTACTTAATTTATTACAATTGTCAACTTGAGACAATTTAATTACAAGAAAATTTATCAATATCGGTACACCTAACCTCGAAAATAGAATTTGACTTTTTATTTAAATACTTTAACTTATATTAGACAAGTTAATGATGTAAATTATTAAGATATTATAAATACTAATAATAATAAACAAAAATACTACTTATCCGTTCAAATTAAAATTCTATGCTTCAAAATTCGCAGAGCCTGTTCAGACAACGTATGCACAGTACCACTGCTACCTAGATCTCTCTCCCATGTGTCAATGGTCTCATGATCTCATGTGTCAATGAAAGGAGCTCAAAGTTGTATACACATGAATTTTCGTGTTAACGTGTCCTCCAAAACACGGGAGGACATGACTGATAATATACGATTTATTGAACTGCATATCAACTAATTGTGTATCTTCACAATTGTGAACTATTGCATGTTTCTTCGCATTTGAGATGGTGTCTAAAAAAGAGTTAATTAAATCGCGTTACGATGAACTATAATAATTGATGCTTTATTGTCAATCTTTTTTTGTTATCATAAATCTTTTTGTATTTTCGAACAAATTTATTAGTTTGACCAAGAGAAAGTTAAAAACAAAGTTAAAAGAATCTTCTTTTTGATAGATATCTTGTAAACGAATAAGTGGACATCAATAGCACATTCTCAATAAAGCTCTATCTGGTCCTTAATAATGAGAAAGTTTCTTTTAGTTCAGTTCCTATACTCCGTTATAAAAATTATAACAGCGGAAGATTACAACTACCCCTATTAATTTACCTAGCCGATTCAAAAATCTAGCTTCAAGTTCATAACTGTGACATTTGTAGCAGACATGAATTTATTCTTTACGTGGAATCTGTTGCCACCCATTACTTCAGATTCAAATTCAATCAACATTGGAATAGACAATATACTGTGCTCTAATCTGTTACTACATTGATTCAAGTCGTGCGCGATACTTTATTCTTCTATTTGTGGTTGGCGAATTCGAACAGAGACAGACAGACAGAGGAGCAACACACGCTGCATTGGCCTTTTTTGCGTGGAATCTTTGTCTGTAGAGCTCTAATACAGTCTGACATAGCGGATAGGGGATACGGGGGGCATTTGGGTTTCGGACCATCTCATAAATTAGGGACCGGCGTTCCATTGCCACAATCATGGCGGCTACTTTGCGCGATTGCCTCTGCGAATCTTTTCGACCATAAACTGTCGACGATTATGGCGGCGACGGCGGATCCTACGTCCGACAACATCCGACAACTGCCGATGACCCGATTCCTCGTCGAGATATGACTCAATTATAGTTGGCCATCATTCTCCCTCCAGTTATTGCCTCCGAAAAAACAATTATACCCTAACTAGAGCAAGGACCTCTTTTGATAAGACGCTTATTTACGTTTTCCTCGCCATTCATTCCTTTAAATTGCTCAATAAATCTCTTATTGATTTAAAGCCATGCCGTTATACAACCTCATAAAATAGCTCTGTGTTTTTGTAATCACCGTTTATTGTGTAATAAACCTCGATTTATTTGTGAGGAAGATTTATTTGTGAGGGAGTTTGAGAATAGAGAAATAAATCTAAAATGCTTGTTGCTCAACCTAGGCGATATATTATATCAATTAGCCAATAAATTAATGATAAATGTTTCTGTAATAATACGGAGCAAAAATTTACAAATAGAGGAGATATCACCTTTCTAGGTTTTCAATTGATAACTATTACTTATTAATAGTAAATAATTTATATACATATATATATATATATATATATATATATATATATGTGTGTGTGTGTGTGTGTAAGATATATCATTCATGTATTCACTTATTAGTGGAAAACCCATATTTCTTACACATTTATTTATTCAATCATTGAGACAAAATTACAATTAAATCCGGAGATGCTTTATTTGCCGATTTTTACTTATCTATATTAGCCTATCCAAAGCTTTGTAGGTTAGTTTAGAAAAGAGATTCAGGTTCACTGGAAGATTCCAGTCGGTAAAAATAACTTGCTTTTTATACTAAGTAAATTTTTATTTCCATTGAAGTTTTACAAATAATGAGATACAGTATAAAGAATATGGAACTTCTAGCCATCTGAACCAGTAGTGATGGCTAGCACAATTTTACAAACAAAATAAAAACTTTAAACAGTCAAAATAAACTCATGTATTCGGCGATATACCGCAGCGCCTGCTATACATATTTAAGCCAAAATTTCAACTACTTCACATTATTGAGAAGTTCAAAAATAATTCAAATGTACATACAAATATAGTAATAATAATACAATAAGAGCATACAATAGATATCAACAGAGAGGAGATGCAAATGAAATATGCTGAATTAGACTACATTGAAAAAATAAGTAGAGAATGACAAATAATTGAAAAATAATAATAATAAAAAACTAAAAACAACAACCTTTCCCCATTTTCTCCACAGAGGTCTGATATAATCAAAGAAAGACTTGTTCGATTTAGAATGACTGGAAGAGGCAGCTATTCAACAATAGTCGTCAAGGATCCAACATCATTTCTAATGAACAGCCAATGCTTAAGTCTCTTCTTGAACAGATGAACATTCACAGCATTCTTTATTTGTAAGGGAAGAATATTGAAAATTTTGGGACCCAAAAGATTTTCTGAAAATAGTTTTATTTATTTACTTTGGGCCTAATAAAGAAAACCATGTGCGGCTGCTCTTGTATATCTGCCAAATCTCTGGCTGCCATCGCCACTCCGCATGTAAAATACTTTCAGAACTTTAAAGACGAACAGATACTTCAATGGAAGAATGCCGAAATTTCTGAAAAGAGGCAGAGAGGGATCTCTTCTAGTCTTATATGCTATGATTCTCACAAAATACTTTTGCGTTTTCTAAAGTGGCTCCAAAACAATTTTACTGGAACCACCCCATAGTTCTACTCCATAAACCAGTCTCGAGTGAATAAGGACAAAGTACAGCATTCGTATCAAGTTCTCTGAAAGTAGCTTACGAAGAAAGTAAAATTTTCTGATGCTTTTTCGTAATTGGGATTGTAACTGGGCTGCATGTTGCTTCCAGGACAGATTTTCGTCAATATAAATGCCAAGGTATTTAATATGACTCACCTGATCGATCAAAGGACAATCACAATCACCAATTGTGCAACAGTTAGTTGTGTGGAACTTTAATATTTCATCAAATGAGAATCCATTCAGGTCAAAGTTCTTCAAGGAAGTATTGAATCAAACACAAGAAATAAGCAAATAATTGGCTTTGTGGTCCCGGATGCGCAACCCGGCTGACGACGGCGCGCCATCCCGATCGCGTTTCAACGTTGCACTTAAACCTAACATTGTATCCAAAGTATAAGTCGTACATTAAAGTAAAAATCATTCCGTTATTTCTCTACAACTTTCTCGCTTTGATCACATCTCTACCCAAAAGATGAAAATTTTGGTAGCCGACTCACTTTTTCATGTCATAGTTTGAAACTCAGACAAAAAATATAACTTTAAACAACTAATTAAAATATATAGAGGTAACCATTAACTTTTGTAATGCCACTGTTATCGTCAGAAACTAATTGTCTATACTCATGCCAAGTTTTAAAATTATATCTTAATCCTAAGTGTGTTAAACTGCAGTTTATTTGGAGAGCGCGCATTGAAATTTTCTGCTCTTGAAAACACGATTTCGTCTCTCTATCTATTACATGGTTGGCGGACTCGGCTTCACCTCCTGTATGCTACGCTAGTGCATAAGCCCCTTCCTTCTATTGGTCTTATGAGTTCGTTGGACAGTTCTGTTCTGTAGTGATAATTAATTACCGTATATTGTGCCTTTAGTGATAATTCTTTTACCTCTTAAAATTATACAAGTGGACTACTAATAGCTATTATTGCATTACGGACTTGTGCTACGTGAGTTAATTGTTCTTTTTCGACGTTCGTCTTGAATTATTGGACATTTTATTGTACAGTTATTATTTAATATTAGATCGGCCTTTTAACATTTAGTGATCGATTTTTATACAGTACCGTAACATTGAAAACTCTTTATTAGTTGAACAATATCGATTTATCTGTTTTTGATTGCTTATTTTGTGTAAGACATTACTGATCAGTGCGTGTTGTGGATTATTTCTGTTAATAAAGTGCGAGTGATAAATTTAAGTCTTGCCAGCGTTATTTTAGATATACAACCCATAAGAATATTATATCACGTTTATTATTCAAATAATGCAGAATACAGGCAATTGATCTTCTGGAATATTCCCCCCTACTTTTACACGAAAATTATCACCTGTTATTCTTTAATCATGTTTCTCTGTCACTCATGCTGAACAACAAACATAGAAGCATAAATACTGTAACAGAAAAAAATGACCTTTAATCTTCTTTTCAGGTGGCACGGGATACGAGTGTGACTGGATGACGACTAAACTTGAATCCTGTTCATTATGAATGTTTCATAAATAAAACAGTGGCATTCAACAGTACGCCAGAGGAAGAAATCAAGCTGGGACATTAGAGAGCTCTCCGACAAAAGCATAAGACCGCTTGGAGCATTCTAATGCCAGAAACCTAAAAGCTGGTTTCCTGTTCTAATCTTTCTTTGCGTTGTATTGCGCTGCGAAATATATTTTTTGTTAATTGCTTTATATAATTCAAAAATGTCTTTCTGAGACATTTACTTTCGTATGCATCTTTTTTAATGTGCTCGTACATCAACCACCAAGACGAAAAAACCGGAGAGCATTATCTTGTAGTTTATGCTATAACTATTGTTATGACTATTATTGTTGTGACTTTAAATTGTGAGGGGAAATACTGTGATAGTATTACAAACTGAATTGTTCATCTAGTACCTATGATAGAGAACCTTGAGCGTACTACCTTCAAAAAAGGCAAGTACGAATCTGTAAAATTTACTAATAGTTTTAACACTCACCTACAAACAATTAGAAAAATAGTCCACTCCTTGTATGATCTATGAATAATCGCAATACTTGATTGGAAAGTATGGAACTCATATTGAGTACATACTTATGATCACATACTGTATTGTAGAGAAATTTAGATTTCTAGATGGGTTTTAAGAACATCAAACATGCAATTATTATAAAATATGACGCTGTCAAAAACGTGTAAATGCTCTATGACAATAAATCTTATCTTATCTATTACTGAAGAGATAACCTGAAATATGTTCAGATAAATCTTAATAATTTACACGAAGCAACAAGATTTCCCTAATATAGATTTTCAAATTTTTAAAATGAATGAAAACTGCTATTTTCCCATGAAGTTGACTAGTAAACTTCCTTGACTCCATAAAAACTACTACATTCACAAATTCCAGTTTTTTTCGGTGTAGAATACATTTTCTAAGTTTATTGGAAATAAAACTGCTGTTGCTCAATGAGGTTAGGTTTACGGATTTTATTTCTCTTAAATTTGGGAAGGGTAGAAGGTAGATAAAATAATTATTATTTGTAGAAAGTTTGCCGTTGCCTAATCTTGGGAGAAAATATAGAATTCTTTACAATACTAAAATCCTTACAACTATGAGTATTATCACATTCATCCTTGTAGTCTGATTCTTACGTTTATTCACATCATGAATTGGCAAGATCAATTCCTTTTCATGAATCGATTATAATATTTTTGATGAATGATTAAGTTAGCTAAACATTTCTACCTTGGTATTCTTTGGGGCTTCATGTCTGTTTTATTCAGTCCAAATTTATCATGTATCGAGTTTGAAAACATGATCCTTGTAGCTCTTTTCTCTTCAGTAGCAGCTATGATTAATTTCTTATAAAAACTACAACTCATCTCAGAAAGCTTCATGATTCATTTTTTTGCTCTGCAGATGAAATACCATCAATTTCTTTAGAGAATGGAAGAAAGATGTATCCCAGTCGAATGCAGAAAGATCAAAAACATTTTAGGTGCCGACAAAAAGGGGATCCTATGAAGGGGAAGAGAGGGCAAGGGATAGGGCCAACGATGAACGAAGAAAGATCGGAGGAGAATGAATTGCAATATAGAAAAGTGATGGATGAAAACAGATGAGCCTTGTTGAGAATCTCATCACATTATGAGAGACAAGTTCCAGATACACAAATTAATTACAGTGCACTCCAGAGCTGTCACAACCAATTTAGTTCAGTTTCTTTCCCTTTCATAAGAAATAAGATATATTTTTAATTGTAATCAGAGCACGATAATTATTAACTCAAGAACCTGTGTTATAGAGTTATGAGATATATGGTAATAAAGATTCAATCCTTCACAACTCCTCAATGGGAGATGGAATGGAATATCTAATCTTTAACTGAATTCTCATGAATCAACTTTCGTATTCAATCTACAATATGAAATGGAATGAAGATACATAAATCAATACCTATATGATATCAATAAAATTAATATAATAATGATAGTGATTAGTATAGGCAATTATGAACTAATTCACACAAGATTTGAAAGTGTTTGTTGTTTTAAAAACAAGGTTCGTTCTTCGTTAATGCTGCAAAAACGTAGCTCCAACTTCACTTTACAAATGAATCAGTATTACTATCAATTTTCGGCACAAATTGTACTGAATCACATCTAGATGTGCCAGTAGAACATTATAGTTATTTTATACGTTGTGTCTAATATGTTTAATGTAAGTGATAGACGTTAGCCGTATCAGGTATCTGTTCAACCAGATTAGATAGGCAACGCTCTCCTGGACCCTCTTTGTAAGGGTGACCGATTGGATTGGATCAGAAACCCCCTAAAGCTATAGGTCCAACTCATAAATTAGATTCATCCAAGTGTTATATTACCCACGCACAGGTCTTAGACCTATGTGAGCTTTATCCTTGAAGAAAAAAGTGTAGTCTGACTCTTAATAGGTGATTCTGAAAAGAAATGAGATTTCAATGAGTGATTTTTCAATCACTTGTAATAGTTCAGTGAACAAAAGACCTCATGTTCAAGAATAAGGTTGCTTGCAGAGAGGAACATACTCGATTTACTCAATGATAATCACTATCAAAAAATTAAACACAATCATCAGACCTAACCCTTGATTCAAATTGCGCAGATTATCTCATGCCTGTCTTCCGCAAAAGGCACTCTGTTTCTGTTTTACATCAACTAATCTGTATTTCTATTTTTCAGACAGCTATAAAAATTTTTGCATTCATTTTAAGTTTTTTTTTCAAATCAGATTTGACATGTCTGATGTTTGAATAAATAGAACAATATCAACTGAATTTGTATAATTATTCACTTAGGATCACTCATTATACTGAATAAAATTATTGGAAATTATTTTTTTTCTCAAACAAAACCAATATGTTATTTTTATGAAGGCTTAACCAGATGAATAAGAGAGGGTCCGAGGGCTATCTTCAAATCTGATTCCAATTGCATATGATGGAGAAGCTCATTTAAAAAAAAATTATTAATATGTCTCCTATAGAAGAAGCCCTAAGTGTCTATCTTATTTTCCCTTTCAAATATCCTTCAAATGCAAGCGAATTTCGAAAATCCTCACGCGTTTAGCCGTAAATGCGTTACAAACAGACAGCCAGTCAGGCATACATACAGATAGACAGACAAATGCGAAACGCTCGGCTTTAAACAGAGATCTCTCTTCTTTCAGTTATGTTGTTTCAGTTTCACGGTAATGTATTGCAGTATTTTCAAATATTGATGACAAATTTAATAGATAGAAATAGAATTCAAATTTCATATCAGACAGTACACTGATAATATATGAATAGAAGGTTTGTTGAAGCAGATGTAAGTTGATACTTTGTATACAAAGACTGTACATGTGAGTGCTACAGCATGTGACATCCTGAATTATCCAGACTCATCACATAAACATCGAAGACGATTCTTCATTGACCCTAGGGTCGTAAGTCTCATGCTAACTACAATCATTGCAGTTATTTAGGGAACAAGAGGCTTTGAGTTAGGTCTGTCGATGAGGACTTTAATGGTTCTTCTCTTCCCTTGAGTTTGAGTGTGAGTGAGTGAGTGGGCGGGGAGGGAGCGAGATGCCAGATCCCTCCATGGCTTAGTTCAGCTGAGACACATCTCTAGCTGAAGAATTTATTACGATTTTACTGTCACATCAATGCATCCCAGCAGTGAAGAGATCCTATTCGACTGATTAACAAGATTGCTCTCCCGTTAAATAGAAACCTGTAATAAAATATATTGCCTCGGCTTGAATTCGAGGATTAAGTGCTCAGTTTTTCTGTTTCTCTTGTTTCCTTCCTCGAACTTTACACAACTTTACCTTCTTCCTCCCTTCCTTCATATTTTCTCCAAATGCCTGACGTCAGAGAATACACAATAAGGATTGAATTGGATTAATTGAAAAATGTTTTTTTTTTGCAAAATTAATTATTTTTTCATCTTTATTATTCTTTGCTTTGTTTATATATTGTAAGGGGTTTTTTTTTGGTGCCTGTTGAGGTGACACGTTGTATAAGGTTATTTTCTGAGGTGAGGTCGAGGTATGCGATTTTCGCCAATAATTGACACAATCTTTGAATTATGACAATTTACGTGTCGGGGTGCAGATCAGAAGGCCTAGACGCTCTTCACTAATAAAACCTCCACACACTTTTCCGGCACACCTGGCATTAATAAACCACATACACCGCCTTAGTACTCTCAAACCAACAATTCTTATACAAGAAAATATAAATTTGGAGGATAAAATCCTCACTCCGTTGTATCTGGACGTTCTGGTAGATTCCTGCCGTAGGTTACGACCATGCAATAATATCAGTGAACTTACTTGTCCCAGGCTGGACTGGTCGAAGGAAAATCTAGGGAATCTCTGTTCCACTTACAGCTATACCTTGAGAGTCGGCCAAGTATGGGATTTAAATAATAAGTTGAAATCTGATCAGAATTATTGCTGGGTTTATTAACAAAACTAAGGCTAGGAAATCTCTGTACATTAAACTTGTAGTTCACCATGAACAGTATGGTCAATGCTACAATAAGACCAGATAATAGAATACGGATTTTAAAGTCTTTAGTTCTTATAATTTGAACTTTGTTTTTGATAATAAATGTAATGAGAGTATTTAGGAATAATGAAATCCAGAGCATGGATCTCAGGGTTGCTCGCGTGGAAAATCAAAGTATGGTAGAGAATTTTCTACAAAAATTTGCACATGTGCATAAATGATGCGTCGATCAGAATATATTTTGGTGATTTCACTTTTCACTATATTGCCTTTTAAATCACTTATTCGATGCGCATGATCCTATATTGAGCTCAATATTTATGAAAAGGGCTGTCTACTCACAGGATGGTTACAGATGAACTTCTTGATTATTGATGCCCCCTCATGAATATGGCGATGTGGTCATCAATGCAGGATACTTTATGTTTTCGTCGTTTAACTGTGCTTTCACTGATTATTGAATTTAAATTAAGATTCAAAATTTAAAGACTCAGGTGCTACGTTACACTTCTAGGGAACTGCCGGTATTTTGTTACATTTAAAAATTAAAACAATTAAACAAATAACATCAAGACATTGAGGATGTCTGCCCTAGGAGACTCGGCCAGAGAAGAGAAGAAGAATTTTTCTAAAATTCATCACTTCCTCCTTCTCCCAAAAGAACGGAAACAGATTCACAAAGTTATAAAATAAAGCTCTCCTATTTGTTGAAAATTGAAAACAAATTACGTCAGGAGGACTTCGCAGGTGGACCAACAAGCTTGAGATGAAATTTAATTTGTCCTGCTAAGATAGAATAGACTATGGGAAAGGATATATTATATAATGAGAGAATGAAATCCGACCGTATGTGAAGACTGATAACACAATCAATTTGAAATCTTGCCGCTCGTATGGGTAGAATGATATACGTAAGTCGACATATATGGGATACAGGTCTACTCCTGTCTTTCAAAGATTTACACATATGACATTTTTAAGATTGTTATAATCAGACTTATAATAGCTCCGGTGAATGGCTCTGGTGGATTTCTATCCTTAAATTTACTTTAAATAATAGGGATTTACATTTGTGTATCTGTCGTCTGCCGACGATATTTGAAGTATCGATATCTGACATCGATAGATAGTTGGTCAGATGATATTTTTCACAACAGTGGAAATGAGGTTATGTTTTCCTAGCCTCTACTAATAACAAATAAAGTGTTTCAAACACTGAATAATATGATGAATAGATGAAATTATGAGAGAATATATACATTTAGGTGAGTCAGAGCATATTATGGCTTTCAATAAGCTGATTTTTTACTTGATCAAGATTTTTTGAACTTGGGTCTAGGAAAGTCGTTTTCGATCGACTTCTGAGCAAATTTTATTGGATAATTGGCTTCAAATAAGCCGTTTCGTCACAATATTTATGTATATAAAAAATGCTCAATTGAAAAATAAACGATTACTAAAGAATAAAAACTGTAACACAGAAAGATGATGAGATGAGACCTCATACTAGAAACTGGAAAAAAGAAGCGGAAATGTGAAGTCTTATAATCGATATCAACATAATGCAACATAATTTATGAGAAATTAATTATGAGTCGTCTTATACTGTAGAGCAATGGTTCCCAACCTTTTGGGTCGTGGGGCGACCCACATTTCCTTATCGAAATACCCCCACGGACCATCACTCCATATTGTAGTAATAAACTTTATTTGTATCATAACCATTCCTTATTTATATATAATTTACCATATATATTGTCATATTTCTTTTTTATAGCGGAGGATGAGATGTAATAAATTAGGTCCGGAAATAAGGTCCTTTTGTGACCGCGCGCATGCGTCAGCTTGGTTCCTCCAAATCCACAGAAAGGGGTGACAAAGATGCCCTGAACCTCCCCAAAATTTGCACTGCCATATTACTGCAATCTGCAGAAGTCCAGAAAGATATTCGCCAATCCCTGCCGTTTTTACCTGCTTAAAACCATACAATTGTATTTTATCGAGCATGGTGACCACAATAGAAACGCATGTAATGAATTAGATCTATGCAGGTTTATTAGAAACAAATTATATTCATAGATGATTTTTCTACAGAGACTGGCGATTTAATATTCTCTTCAGATAGTATTTCTTCAAAAGAATCCTTTAGAGTTTGATTTATTAAATTTCAAAGTATTCAAGATCCCCACGTGGATGGTATGGTTGGGTCCCGTTTTGGAATAGCCCTTTACAATTGGAGATTTTACCATCGACGTTGGTGTGTGGTGAATTGACACTTATATTATTCCGGTGCACTCAACTACAAGAGTATGTCTATACGAAATAATTTCAAGATAACTCTCAGTACTCCTCAGTGGTTCGCAACTCTCTGGCTAGCAGTGGCAGCTCACACTCCAAAATTATGGTAAAAATGAAACCAAATAAATTAGGGCGCAAGCAATCGTGCCTTATCGTATCTGATTAAACAGATACCTAGCACGGCTCATAGCTATCATGAAGCTGATCATTCGCTCAATACTAATATAGGATGGCAAATATCTATAATCTTGCGGTGGGGGGGGGGGGGGGTGGGGGGGGGGGAAGTTTCATAAGGTATTATGTTTAGAGGATTTTGATATCCTTTTAAAAACAGCCCTATTGAAATTGAAAGTACAATCTTAATATTGACATTTTTGTCATTCTATGACAAGAATACCATACCTCAACAGTTTCATTGAAAAAATCAGAACGAGTGTAGGTCGGTCATTTACACTTTATGATAATTATTGAAGACTCAACACACCAAAATTTATATTAAATTGAGACTGCTAATAATAAGGCTATACACATGAGGCTATTCGAATAATTGGCGAATTATCATGATAATTTCACAGTTATAAGACTTCTTCGGGTCTAGATCGAATAAATAATATTTATATGTTGAAGACCACATGGGTCTGAGACCTGTGCGACGTTAATGAGTTGAACATGACAGATTCTGTCATAGCTAACATCATAGAAACCTGAAAAACTTTCAACCAATTTACCTTTTGTTGTCACATACCTAACAATATTATTAAGCACTATTTGTGTTTCGAGCGATATCAGCCATATCCGAAAAAATGAACTGTCTCAGATTCCAGGTTCAACAATCACTATGATATATTTTGAAATAAATTCAATAACGTTTTGTGTAGTTTCAGAATTGCCTGTGAAAATAAGTCTGACTTTTCCATTATGTATTTATTTCTTCTGAGCTTATTTCTATGAAGGAATTGAAAAGTTCTTCGAAATTGCCACAATTCAAGGAAGAAATTGCTTCATTCTGTTCATGAAATCTTGCTCTTGCTTGTTGAGGAAAAAGACAGCTTGAAATACAAGTTTCATAATTAATTATTTGGTTCAAACAAACATTTTCATTGAAAGCCTATATGAATCCTTGAACAAGCCAGATTTTCCAACAAGGGACAAATTAAGTCATTGGGAATATCCATTGATACTTATCAAAATAATAACCAACTGTGCAAATTTTATTACATGACTAAAAGTACCCCAACTCAAAACAAACCCAACTACATGGACAAACTCACAAAACTTGAACTAATTATAACGGATTTAATTTGTCAAAATACTATTATAAACATTATAATTCAAATGATTCGTTATACATGCATTGATTAACCCAAAGCTAAACCCAACTTACCAACTATCGATTACTCTACTGGACTACAAACTGCAGCCCAGAAGGTTAGTTACTATCAAAATGTGGCATAATACCTTATTACTTCGAAGATGCACTGAATGTTCTTCAATAGCTCATTCAATACTCCAATATTAGAATATTGAACTTACACAACTAACAATAATATGCAAAACGAGTAGTAACTCAGGTAATGTTATTGCTACAATCCCAGTAGCTACTGCTTCCCTATGAACGAACTGTCATAATGCCGCAGACCACAGCGCTACTAGCGGAATTTGTGATAAGTGCACAGGTGCAGGGGATTTTGAGTTCCTTCACTCCGTACAAAAGCCACATTATGTTGCCATGGCAACTAGTCAACACACATGCAACCACTTCCTAATCAATCAAGTGGAGGGCTCTTCTGTCTGAACAAGATCCCTTCACAAAACAGTTATTCATTAATATAGCCTATTTATAATTATGTTTGCAATATATGCAACAAGTGATTCCATATTCACTATCAAGTGCTCCTAGGTAAAGATGAGAACCACAATAATTATAAAAGTACTCAAAGACCATTTACATTTTTCAATCAAATAAATTCATACAGCTTTAATATGATTACAGTTAAGAAAATTGTTATCACAATCTTTCAATAAGTAAGATTGCTGTTTCAATAAGGATACAATGAGGTATCCTAAAGTAAGGATTAATGATATATTTTGGACTGTTTCGTTTGCACTAGTACGTCCATATTAAATGAAGATATTTTCAATCTTAAGTCACTTTCAACATTGAGTTGATTTCTGTATTTTTTTTATGAAAACCAAAGTTTAAAAGGTGCATTCACATAAATACATAGTGGTGAACACCATCAGAAACATCAATGTCAATGCATTTACGGATATTGTTGAATATTCTATCCTTGTCTTCATTCATAATGTTGTTAAATCTTTCCCCTTATAGACTGACTTCATTATATAGTCACCATTTAATCTAATGTGTTCATTGCTTTGCAAATAATTAATTTTTTTTTTCAGAAAGCACACCCAAAAAATAAAGGGAAAGCTGAAACATTCACACATTTCAAATTCAGTATTTGAATATAAAACTTCACATAACTGACTTCTTAGTTTAAAACTGGCGTCTTAGGTTGGAAGTCAAGGCTTTGAGATGATCAAAGATCATTTTGGAAGTTTCTTCATTCATTTTAAAATCGTTCTCGTCAAAAAAATCGTTCAGAAATGGGAAGTCATCAAAGATATTTTTCTGAACTTTAACGGACCACCGTTATATCTTTTCGATAGAAGCATCAATTTTATCTTGCACAAAGAATTTGTGGATATCTTTTCCTTGTGAGGACAAATTTAGAGTATTAAGAGAACTAAAAATATCCGCTAAGTAACTGTATTAACCAAACCTCATTATTAAGACACTTGTCTAAAAGGACTTGAGCTTTCAACTTCCCTTCTGCTTGCAATTGTGATAAGAGCAACCGTACCTCATCATGAAACTCAACCAACATGAATGGAACTTTTCCTCTGAATAGCCAAAATGGACTTCACAATGCAGGAGTAGTTGTTTTGCTCACTCCCCATTTCATCACACAACACACCAAAGACTCTTGAATTTTTAGGCTAGAACTTCATGAAATTAGAAGGTTCACACTTACCTGTGTGAGTCATCTGGGAGGGAGGAAATGGCTCTGTGTCCCAGATGCCAAAAATAAAAAACCAAGAAAAGAATCACAACCCAATTCGATATTTCATATGGTTCATTCCTCGGTTTCTGATAGTTTAAGGATCGAGTCATGACCCACCTGTAACCCTTCTGCGACCCATTGTTTGGGAAGAGCTGCTCTAAAGTGTGAACTCAAAAGTTAAAAAATTCAAGAATGGAATGATTCTTGAGTAGTGGCGGATTTACGGGGGGGGGGGGGGCTTTCGGGCTGAAGCCCCCCCCCCCCCCCCCCCAAAACCTCCAGAGTGTAAATCTTTTCCAATCAAACCTCCAGTTTGAAGCTCGTAAAATATTCATTATAGCAAGAATTACTTAATTCCACTACTAAGTCTTCAATTGTAACATTAGATCCCATATTTCTATAAGAGGAAAACTAATCGTCAGATAAAAACTTTGGAAAAAGATCTCTTTTTACAGTGTGGAATTCACACAAAGTTTATCTATTAAATCTTGATGAAACATTAGTTCATTGAAAAATTTGTATCTAATTAAAGCTCCCACATTGATTTTCATTCTAAAAATTGAATAATATGACCGTAATACCGGAATAATACCAGGTCTATGTTCCTTGACAAACTGTTGAACACACCAGATTCAGCCATAATTCAATCAAAATTTTCCAATATACTGTACTTTAAATTTAAGTTAATTTTATCGCCGATATGGTTCAAAGCACTAGTAAAGCTATTTTTTATTTTCCAATCATATGAATAGTTATAGTTCGGGTATGATTGATTATGAAAAATTCAAAAGCTTTCACAATACTTGTTTTCAGTTCACCTCTAACCCCCCCTCCCCATCATCAGTAGCAAACCAAACCAGCGACCCCAAAAACATTTTCTGGATCCGCCACTGTACTTGAGGATAAAAGGCGGAGTTATAGATAAAATATTGTCACTCCGAAACTACAACTAAGTCTCGCGTTGTCTTCTGTGAGGCATGCATGTTTTTTATCAGGAATAAATCAAATTAATTTGAAAATCTCTCACAGATTTCTACTTCAAATTAATACTGAGCAATATAAATTCAGTAGCTATCACTTTGCTTCTTTTTCAGACTATGCATACCACATTCGAATTAAAACAACCCTGTATCAATGGTTGATGATCAGTACTTGTTTCTGTTCTAATCAGACACTATGCATGTGATTTTCCTATAGAATTATAGTGGACTATACAAATACACCTGTTTACTGGGTTTAATTAGGATCTATTAGGCTCGATGCACACTTGCGTTTTTTCAACGCCGGCGGTTCAGCAGTAGATGAGTTCTAGTGGAGAAGTACACACTTGAGCGGAGCAAGTGACTTGCAAGCGGCGTGCACGCGACTTGCAAATTGAGCACGCAGCTTTCTGCCCAACCGCCGCGTGCACGCAGCTTTCACAACACTCCGGTCGGTCTGGCAACCTGCCAACCGCTGAAAACACGCTCTAGTGTGTATTGACGAGAAAAAACAAGCGGCGTGCACGCAGCTTGAAAAAACGCAAGTGTGCACCGAGCCTTAGAGTTACGGTCGGAATATTAACTGGGCCGTAAACTGTGGAGCTGAATTATTCGAATCCTAATGGATGGAGAAGACAATCATCCTCAACTGCGATGATATTGAATTGAAGTAGAAGGAAGTGAGTGGTAAGGGAAGGAAGATAATTGAAGATAAATGAGACCTGTTGCTAGAAGCTTTACCTGGCTTGATTCATTTGTTAATGAGATGTTATGGATTTTATAGAAAATTACAGTTCAGCAAGCAAGTTAGACATTGTGATGTAAATGCACTGAAACTTTATGAATGGGATTGACGTGCAAAGTGAGGATGACAGGAGAGATCGATGCAGTAGTGGGAAGAGATGAATGGTATCAGGAAACCTTGAGAAGGAACTAAGAAGAAAAAGAAAAAGAAGAAGAAGAAAAAGGATGGAGAAGAAGTAGACTGACAAGCGATGAGTAAGAGTTGAGAGGGAAGAAAAATGAGGTGAACAGAAATAGTCGAGCTCCATTTTGATCACCTTTTTCGTTGAATTGTTCACAGTCATCCACGGTAACATCCTCTTCTTCCTCCTCCTCCTCCTGCTCCACAGGGCAGCTAGTAAACCATCTCTGTGCATGGCTACAAAACGTGCGGGTCACGCAATCTGCCTTAATCTCCATGAAATTGAACGAGTTCCCTTTTCCTCTGCTCTTTCGTCCGTATTGACTCTGCCTTCTAAACGCTGGTTGATTGGGCCAGATAGTACCAACAGTGTTGCATTTTTGTGAAACTAAAATCGGTATCTCGCAAGTCTTGCTCGACAAACGTAATATATACAGCAGTGGCTGTTACTTGGCTCGGGCTTTGCTCCAGATATCATACTGAGAGGCACTCTATATCACTCAAAATTGACGAAAAAATAATTATTATTTTTGACTACCAAACAAAACCTTCTCTTTCCACATTTTCCAGTTAAAGAGAAGCTTCAAACGTGACAAGCTGCGATGATATCTTTAAAAACTGGCTTGAATTGTAACTGTTATCAATAAGCAAATTTCGACTATATTGATTGGTTTAATTGTGGAAATTTAATTACTTTTCAATAACAACCTTTGCTTCTAACTCAACCCGCACAGTTTTGCATTTTTGAAAGTTGTTTCGATTTTTATATCCTGTACATCAATGGATTTGTATTTTGTATTCATGTGAGCAATACATTTAATTGGTAATTGTATTGAAATCGATTTAGCTGTTGAATGTTAAAAAATGATTATGAGGATGAGAATGATCAGGAAAACGTTTTGTCCATATTATTCATGAATTTATATGAAGCCTTGGAATTGCGTGGTATTCCGGGGGTATAAATTATTGGAGCAATTGATATTAATAATAACAACTGAGGTTCAGAAATGAACAACAATTGATTATCTGAATCAAGGTTTTAATATATTTGAAACTAGGTTATTGATTACAATAGAATTTATTGCTTACAAAACAATAAATATTTCAAAAGAGGTAATATTATTAGAGGTATATATTAGAGGTACGATCGTAATTATTATTTGTACAAAGTTCACTCAGTTAAAGGACTGTGTGTCCTAAAATGACAAAATCAATTGTAAAAAAATTTATGTCACATTATTTTTCAATGAATAATACGTTATTATTTCTCATACTTAGTTTGTGATTTATTCTCCAATAATCCTGCATTCAAAAATCGAAGGTGCAATGCAATTTTCAGATTACGAGTAGTATAGCATCTAGACTGCCACCTTGCAAGCACGCTGTGTCAGCGTTATTTGAACCGAGGAAATCCAATATAGCAGTCGAATTAAACGGGGGAGAGAAGTCATATGTGCGGATGAGAAAAGGCGAAGCGTGAAAGATTTGGGTGCGGGTTGAGTCAGCAAATCAAAGCGAATGAAGGTGAGAAAGGAGCTGGAGCTGATGCTGTTGAGGAAGAGACATCTGCGCTCTCAGATCGGATTCCGTCTTTCGTTTATGGGCATCCGTTGGGGGCCTGGGGTTGCCGCCGGCAGCAGGCTGAGCAAAAAAGTGGAGGTTTGGAAGGTAGGGGGTGGTGGTAATGGGTGAGAGCCCCTTGCCAGACCTATCAGGAGTGTTCGCTCGTCATAGCTGTGGGCCCCCGGAGCTTGTGTCGTAATCTGCAGTCGTCAGGCGGTGACTGCCGGAAAGGAAATGAGTCGAGTGCCGTCCAGGGTCAGGGAGGGGTTCACAGTTTAGTTGGTGAGGGGGTTTCGGGGTACACAGATACGAGCTGAGGGCGATCGGTGTCAACCTTTCAGTCTACTTTACGAGGCGCCAACTGGAAATGCTGCCACTGCTTTCTTTATGGATTGTGGCGGTTGCTGCAGCTTCCTGCCTCAGGAACTACTGTCGGCCAGATGAGACTACCAGATAATAAGCTCTATCTTTTCCAGCCTCCCCCCACCGTACCATTTCTCTATCTCTGCCATTTGTTCAATTTCAGCCAGATTCGTTTCAACCACTTGAAAATAGTGTAACCTACCACACTGGGTATCTTAAATGAGAGTGAAGTTCGTTCGCTTAGCTCAGTGCCATACTGAGCAAGTTGTCTGGGGTCACGTATGTTTCAATACTAGTCAGCAATTGGCTATATAGATTGAGAGAGTGCTTGCTAGATAAACAATAGATTATAAGTTGGGTTGATACTGAAAGGTAGAAAATAAGAGCTTAATTATATATGAGCGAGAATATGAGGCTTGGAATTATGAGCCCTTTATCATAAATCTATCATAAGAGTGACTTAACGTAGGGAGACTTGAATACCATCGAATTGAAAGGTGAAAGGACGGTAGATTAAAGTTAGATTAAAAGGCTCATAGATATACATAGTTCTAAGTTTCTATTTCGGTTATATATTATATATATGTATGAATATAGTTATATTTCTGGTTACTACTTTGCTACCAAGTATTTGCGAATTGTTTGACTGGAAATAGATGACTATTTTATTCTCTAACTCTGAACTACCGTTTTTATTTCTAGTTGAAAATATTAAAAAACATTACTCACTTGTCTTTGGTATCCTTGCCTAGTGTTCTACTGGTCTCAAGAACTTATCAAATCTTATACTCTTGTTCGCGAACTTGAAATGAATAAATCATGACAACCAGTGAAGAAATAAAGCATGTCAGCATCGTTATTCAGGCCTACTCATCAATCAAATCATTCAGAAACGGTACTTCATATTCCAAATAATCAAACCAGGCAATCTTTGAGGACTATCAAATACTTCGAGTATTAGTTCTTAGCAGATCACGTTCCTGATATATCCATACGGGTTCTAATCCGGATCTGGTTTATAGGTCTAAATCTCTAATGATAGGAACACCCCTTCAATTATTCTTTGGAAATTCTCTCAACAGACCAAGCCAAGTACGAATGAACCGTTCTAGTTTTCAAGTCAAGTTTGATCTTTATTATATTATTTGTATCATTCTGATCTATCGCCAAAGAATAAAAAGTTGTCATATTGATGCTTAATTCAACACCAGTCAACAGTGAAAGTAATGATGACAACTGAAAATTCAATCCCAGTACTCATAAATACTCTGCGTACATATGATAATTATGAAACAGGCCATATTGTCAAATCCGCTTTTAATACGAGATTTGATTGAAATCATTAATCAGTTATCTAATGAATGACTCATTCACAAGTTTCTGATTACTGTTATAAGGACCAGCGAGTGACCGATGAACTGAAGTTAAAATGCTTCTAAGTTGGCGTCTAAATTCCAAGTTGAAGAAGCTCTAAAATAAGCGTCGCTCTGTAACTTATCAGTGCTTGTCACTTGAAGAGATTTATCCGCTATTCTGAATACTGTACTGTAGAGTCTCTGACCAAGAAATTGAATCCATTAGCTTCTTCTTTAATGCTGGCTGTGTCGACGCTTATTTATGGCCGCGCTTCAAATGGAGTGTATTTACGTTTCTAGTTGGAATCCAACGTCTGAAATACCGTACTTTAACTTGAACAAATAATTCTTTCAGAAATGTCATCTACATTTTGGAATAGATGATTAAGTTTTTTATCGGTCAAACTGTCTGAGCAAGGTCTTCGCTACTAAGCGAGTTTGCAACTGCATTATAAATAAAATAGCCGATGCTGGAATAGTATTCAACTGTTGAGCAAAACAACTTTATGTGATAAGTTCACGTAATAGTGCACTCTGTATCATATATATACTGTATCAAATATCTGTATCATAGAACACTTTTTGAGAATCAGCAAATCACGCGAGAAGAATGTGTTACGATCTAAACAAGAAAATTAAAACTCTCCATGCTTTCGTGTTATAAATTAAATTAGATTTCCGATGACGTGATTGTTTTTAGCCGATGACTTTTACTGTTGGAGAGATCAAATCACTGTTGTGAACATTCTCCTTCAAAATTTGATCCTCCACTAGTTAGAAAATAAAATACTGGTAATTTCACAACTAACCAATTTCATCGACTCCAAACTTGAAGAAAGTGTTTTCAGGGCATTTCTGCATATTTTTTTAATTTGTTGAATATTTCAAAATTTAATTTAATTAACGCTTCCAACTTTTATTTAGCTTAATTCACATGGAACCTTACTATTTTACCCGTAGAACTTCTGAGTGAGTAAATTAATGGGATTAACTGCTAACTTCCACCATATTTATTTCTAACGAAGCGTTTCCGCCCAATGTTTATATGAACTATTCTCATTATCTTAAAGATATTAACATACCTATCAGGTATTGATAATACTATGCAAAACAGTCTGTAAAAAGCCAGCCACACCCAGCCAAGCACACAGATCCCAGCATTCTCATGACTTGAAACATTTTTTTTACGCTCACCGAGTAAGCATCCAATCGGTGTTCATTCTCTATCGAGAATGTGAATAAGATTATATTAGGCAGCTGGATGACCGCGGACCTATCGTGTGCTCTGTTTGGCATTCTATAAGTTATCTCACAGTGATCTAACCAGAAAAGGGAACAGCTTATGAATGAAGTATATGATGTTTTTTATTCACCTCCTTTTCCCTTGTTTGGATACTATTGTTCATTACCTTACAACTTGTGACTTAAAACAATATCGTCAAATGTCAAAAAGTCAATTATATTTTTCAATATTTTAGGTCATAGCTCATAGCACTTCTAAAAATGAAGCTGCTTCTTCTGAACGATTTATCTTATTTCATGTTTCCTATGAGTATAGGGAATGGTTGTGCACTGATGATAATGGTTATTTCATGGGTCAATGAATACATCTTCTATTGGGTAACCTGTGAGAATTTTGACGCGAATTCGTGATCTGGGCAGAATTGGCTGTATATTGGTAGGTGTTTTATTAATTTTGTGCCTTATAAGTTGAAAAAAAAAAAATTTTTTGAATTTGATGACTATTCACACTCCATATCAAATACTTATCAGAGCTTCTTTGTTAATGAATTAGAAAGACATGTTTCAATTTGATCAGATAAGTCCATTTTTTAAATCTTTCTACTACTAAATAACTTTTTTATCCATCGAGGACCAAATTCTGCAAAAGTTTTGTACTTTATACAAAAATAATATTCTACAACATCTCGTATTTTCTCTGCTAAACATCCACATCGAAACAATAATTATTGTAGTTTTAATAAAGTTTCAAATACCTGCGTTTTGGTAACCAATTATAATTGGATACCAAAACGCAGATATTTAACCTCTAAATTATATTTACTGGTATCCGGGGGCTAGAAAATTCAATATTATTGTTTTGTCTTTTGTTTAAGTCAATCAGAATGTCGAGAGCTTGCACTAGCTCTCGCTTTTCAAATTATAGGCCTACAATATTATGAAAAAAATTCATGCGTCATGTGTCACAGCTAACAATTTATTGTTGTCCCGAACTAATTTCAGGTAGCCTATCTGTTGTTATTGATACTTACTGTAATATGTATTGTTAATGTTGTGACTGTTTATTGTATATTTTCATTATGAATTGTGACTTGGCTTAATGTAACTTTCATGTTCAACTGGCCTAATAAAAACTTGAAACTTGAAACTTGAAACTTGAAACTTGAACTCTCACATGAATTCATCTACATTCTGAAATTATACAATTATTATAGAACATTTACTTCTTAACAATTGTTAATTATTTTACTTTTTATTATGTATATCGTCATTCATTATCAGTCATATTATTCAATATTCATTTTTTTTAAAGTCTCGTTTTGCGGAAGCTCATCTAAATTTCGAGAGCTGTTGCGCTTTCAGGAGCAGTATATGATTATATTATGAAAATAATTTCCGAGAGAGAAAGAGAGAATGGGAGAGGAAAAAAGAGTGTGAGGAAAAGATTGAGAGAGAGAATCAGAGATAGATTCAGATGACTTTATTTGTGTAAATTTACAATGTATATGAATGATACAATTATTATTAATATTAGCAACTCTCAGATCCCCTAGTTGAAGTTAAGTACAGTTGTTTTTGTAAAGTAAACATAATGGTTGAATAGTTTGAGAAGAAAAGATTATAAATACAACTATATTAACTATTTTAAGGTAAAGTACAGCAGAAATTATGGATGCGATAGTTTAAAAAATAAAGAACATAACAAAAATAGAGCCTGGATCTGAGAGATGAATTACACAAAGAGGCGAAGTCTTGGCCATTGAGGCTTACACTTAACCTTTTACCTTAATAGAGAGAGAGAGAGTGATAGAAGTGACTGTTGAATCTTAAGATATGGTAGAAGACGAACTGATGATAATAATAAGAAATAAGAAGAAGAAGAAGAAGAAGAAGAAGAAGAAGAAGAAGAAGAAGAAGAGGAGGAAGAAGAAGAAGAAGAAGAAGAAGAAGAAGAAGAAGAAGAAGAAGAAGAAGAAGAAGAAGAAGAAGAAGAAGAAGAAGAAGAAGAAGAAGAAGAAGAAGAAGAAGAAGAAGAGGAAGAAGAAGAAGAAGAAGAAGAAGAAGAAGAAGAAGAGGAAGAAGAAGAAGAAAAGAAAAGGAAAAAATTAGATAAGAAGAAAAAAAGAAAGCAAAGAGAGGACAAATGAAAGCAAAAAAATTTTCAAAATCGTCAGTCCTAGAAAATAGTGATTTTCAACGTATGTTAAATCTCATGTCGAAAGCAGTCTGACATGCTTAATACTGAATTGAACATTGGTAGAGAAAACGCAGCAGTGGTGCACAAAGTAAACTTTCTTCTCGGCATTGAATTTGAATGAGGGACTTAGCCCCTTGCTAGGCAGGCGTCCTCCTTGCCAGCCGTGGATCGTGGATGCACGAGAGACAAGGGCAACCAACAACTACTGCAAGGGAGGGGGTAGGTCGTGAGAGAGCAGCCCTTCGTGTGTTGGCCAAATCCGTTTTTATAGTTTCAGGGATTTAGAGCGCCGCAATCCACGTCAGAGTTGCAACTTGGCCAACCAATAGCATCTAAGAAGATCCACACGGCTCTGATCTTCCTAAAAGTTTTTCCAACATCCCTTTTCAATTAAAATTGGAGCCCCGATCCACATTGAGTTCTTCACGAGTTTCCTGAGCATCCAAGTTACCACCATGCATCAATTTCTTTTTGACATAATCCTATTAGTGCTAAGTCAACTTATATCATACCATAACTTATATTATATCTCATACCAGTTTTCTCCAACACACTTTTCCATAGATGCTTGGATTAGTAGAGCTAAAAGAAGAAGTAGAATCTTGCTTGAATTCATGTGTTATCAATGATTGATTTTTTCAAGTTTGTAATATTTGCAACCATGCAAAAGAATAATATGAAAAATCATCGCGATCTGGAAGCGATAGTTTGAGTAATAATAAATTGTTTAAGTTTCATAGCTCTCGCATTACTGCCCTTGTAAGAAGCCGAAAACGCTCAAGTTAAGCTTTGCTGTAGAATAATGAAGAATATTATGATGAACATGATGCATTTGGCATGATGACAATAATGTAATCTGATGACTTTCAGACAAATTTCTAGTAATTTGTAGTACTAGAGTGGTTTCGTGAAACTCAATACCACTTTTTACATAATTCACGTTTTTTATTTCTTTAAACTCCGTCCCATGTGAGATATTGAGTTTTCGAGTACGTAGTAACGTAGTGATTCGTGTTCATTTTGGATAAATAAGATAATAATAATAATATAAATTATATAAAAGAATATAAATATTAGATGGCAAATGAAGATGTTTGATTTTTCTATCGAAATGATCTAGTACGGTACATCAGAGGATAGTACTGCCAGAAATTCCATACCCACCTTGACAATAATAAGCGTACCACTTGTTCAGATAACCAGCAGGAACTTTAAAGTATCCTTGGAGAAATTGGACTTTCTTCTCGAATCTATAAAAAGTTTTCAAGGTGATTGCACCAATTTGATGGTGATCGGTTTCATCCCACGCATCAGTGATTGCTCAATGTCCCAAATGATTTTTTTCTTAAATAGGATGGAGTTTAAAGAAATAAAAAACATGAATTATGTAAAAAGAGATATTGAGTTTCAAAATAAAATATAGTTACCCTCACATCAAGTTTATTGACCTGTTTGAGTGACATTTGATACTTTCATTCTGGAAGCATACATTTTACATTCCATTAAAAAAATCATAATGATGGTTTTGAAACAACGCAGAGCGGATCTCCAAGATGTAGCTCAAATTCTCTATTTGTAAGCGTTCATTTTGTACTCTCCATTTTGGAAGCGAATATTCAATGGGAAGGGCGGCTTTCGGTGCAGATCTTCAAGCAATTGGCTAAAATTACATAAGTAATAAGTAATTGATTTGTAATAAATCAAGGAACTTTTTATATTTCTTGTTATCTTATTTCAGATGTCTCAATTCCCCAAGCACAGTCGAGGGATCTCTTTGAACCAGTTTATCTCATTGGAGTTCATCTGTCACCAGAAACGTTTAAAATTCTTCCCACATAAAAAATATCGTGAAACCTGGCTGGCTCAGGTCTTTGTCTGAGTTTTAAGGTCACACCTGAACACGTTCAGTGCCTATGTCGTACCTTTACATCATATTTCTGTATATTGACTCATTACCATTTAGTGGCATACCAACAGATACAAAGTAAAAAAGGCGAGGAGATATTAGGCGAGGATATAGATATTATAAAAGGCGTGCTATTAGTTATGCTTTTCAGTTTAAGAATGTATATGCAATTTAAGAAATTAGAGTGATCACTTTCAACCTAAGAAGAACAAAAATTATCATTTTGGCCCATTACATGGCATATGCAAATAATGATGTCTTGTTGCACAAAATAAACAGTCCCCAGAATCTGCTTTTAATGAACTCAAAGGAAGATAGGCAAACATGGGGTTAAAAATAAATAACAGCAAAACCAAGTATTTGACATGCAGCAGAGCTCAGCAAGCAGGTAAAAGGGAAGTAAAAATACAAGATTAGAGTTTTGAAAGGGTGTCAGAATTCAAATACTTTGGATCTGTGATAACAAATGGAAATAATGTCGACGTGAATATAAAAGCCAAAATAGCTGCAGGGAATGGATGCTATTTTGCCACAAGTAAATAGCTGAGGTCGAAAACGCCCTCAAGGAAGCCAAACTTGATATTTAAGAAACAATTATCAATGCGGTCGTGTTGTATGGAGCAGACTCATGGGTTCTCACAAAGAAAGATGAAAATCTCTTGAATATCTGGGATTGGAAAATCTTGAGAAGGATTCTTGGGCCAGTGTGTATTGATGGAGACTGGAAAATCCGAACAAATCAAGAACTGCGTGAACTGTACAGAAAAACGCAAATTGAGGAAAAAATCAGGCGTTTAAGCTGGCTAGGTAACCTAGAAGAGAGAATGAACGATTGAAGGGCCGTAAAGAAAGTATTCAGGGAGAGTCCAGGAGATAGGAGGCTGAGAGAGCGTCAACAAAAGCGTTGGTTGGAGGATATTGAGGACGACCTGAGAAAACGGCGAGTAAGAAACTGGAGAAGTAAGCTGATTGGATTAGATTACTCTATTCATGATGAATTTACATTTTTTCAAATGTGTGCTTACATACTTATTTTAACATCCCACAGAAATTAGACTGTTTCATACTATTTTCATTTTGTTGGAATTATTAACACTGATCTGATGGGTAGAGCTAATGAAATGAAATTTCAAGTGATGCATTTACATGAAAAGATTAGGTTTGACAAAAATTCGCTCATTCGAGCACTTATAAAGAAGACTGGAAAAAAAGTTTGAAGGAGGCTAGGACCTTGAATGGGCTGTATCGCCATCGAGTAAGTTTCACCTATTGGAAATGTTGAGTTATTTGTTTACTGTGTTAGGTTTATGTAGATTATTGTAGTTCACTGTACTGTGGGTTTACTGTTTGTAGTAACTTGTAGGGAATTGCAAATATGTAAAATGCGCCTCCACCATTTGTAGGGAAATGCAGTTATGAAAAGGCGTCTCCAATCATTTGTAACGTATTGTACGAGTAATTAAATTATCATATTTCTGATTTCAAAATTGGGGGCTCCACCACTTCCCAGAAGGGAAGAAAATGTACAAATGATGGGAGATGCGTTGCTGTAGATGGTAGAGCAAAAATATTTATTTGAAACAAATATATTTTTTTTTAAAGATTTTTTGGTTATCAAATAAAGTGATATACAGAGTTAAAAATACACTTGATTTATTAATATAATTTTTAAATAAGAAATTGCAAGGAACATTATATATCTGTACTGTAAAAAAAATAAAAACGGTCTTTAAAATATATTATTAAATTATGTTTACATGTTCCCCTTTTAATATTTCAATTAAATTATTTGAGAATTTGCCTCTTTGAAATGTTACTCCTTTTTCTCATAATTTAATAAAACATTATACAACATATTAAAATATAAAATAATGAGCTAACGATACCAGACCATTTCCCTTGTCAGCAGGAGGCGATGCACAAAACACGACTGACTCTCCAAGAAAGTAAAAATAAAAATCTGCTTTATTAATTGCTGGCTGGTGGGGGGCTGGATAGCTCCACCACTCTCGCTGCTCAGTCTTTTCACACAGTCAGCACAAAATGGCTTTCTGGCGTTCTTTATAATTTTCAATTTATAATTTTAATTTTGTTTTTTTTTGTTTGGGGAGACTGTCAAACCTTATGGTTCATGACATCTCCCCCTCCTCCGCTTTGACAGCCGACTCTGGCTGTCTGTTCTGGATTTTTTTTTTCAGGTAAAATTAGAGTTGTTACATATCATATATAAAATTAATTGTGAAATTATTAAACAATATAATAAAATTATGAAATAGCAACAAAAATCATAATGCTTAAAATACTCGTGACCTTATTTCAACAAGATTATTACTTAAACATTTTATTACATTATAATTTGAAATTAATATTAACGAAACTTTATCCTTATTCTAACAAAACATCATCAAATACAAGATTTCAATCAGAAGAGAGATAGATCACTAATCAATGATTAGAGAAATCATCATTTTAATTATTATTACTCTCGCCAAAGTATTTCTTTTTGAAGGTAAGTGTAATACAATTTATAATAATACACTATTTTTACTTTATGCAATTAGTCATTCTCTTAACTTCTATACAAACGACAACTATACAACTTTTTTTTTTATTAATAATAATTATAATTATTATTTAAGTAAGTATATACTTAATTATAGTTACTTAGTTTGAGCTAACAACAATTCAAAAAATTAGATTTTTCATACAATATTAGCAATCAATATTTCTATGCAATTAATTATTCGCTTAACTTCTATACAAATTACGTTGTTTTTTTTTGTTTTTTTTTCATTAACAAAATTATAGTAACTGAGTTTGAGCTAACAACAATTAAAAAAATGGCATTTTTTTATATAATATTATTAAGCAATCAATATTCCTACTACTATAATATAAATATATATATATATTTTTTTTTAACTACTGCATCTCATACAAAGTAACACCAGGTCGTGCCAAAATTTCAAGGCGAACTGTCATAATATAAATTTTCCATAATGCTAGTATGGCAAGAAGTGTGAGTAAGCACAACCAAACAAAAATAAAATATTTCATAAATGAAGCAGAATCTACAACATCTTGCCACGAAGAAGGCAATTCTACTTTTTCAAAAGTATCGGTTGAAATGTGATTGTGAATGAAAAAGGTTGGAATATCCATGTGCCAATCATCATTAAAAATGTCAGAAAAATTTTTAAAGTTTGAATTTTGAAGAGGTTTGAAAGGATTTATTTTTATTGATTTCACTTTAAGCCAATGGAGAGGAAGGAAATGATTAAGGATTGGTAGGCTGGGTGTTCTTGAGTCACAAGGAAAGGTGGTACGTATCAGAGTTGTATTTCCCATTTCCAGTGAGCAATGACAGGGCAGCATAATATGTGTTGTCCCAGGCAGATCCGTTGCGAGTTCGTGTTGAAGCGTTGCATTACATACGATCTTTGTATCACGTTGTATGTTTGAGATGTAGAAGCTTGCCGGATTTTCTTCTACAATTGAGGTGGTGTTTTTATCGATTTCGCAGGTAAATTGGCAAAATTCTTCTAGTTCGTTCAGAGTTCAGGATGATATCAGATGCGATACGCATGTAGAAGTCAGGTCATCTGATTGTTGGAGTCTAGGAATATAACACAATTTTGTTGTTTCTGGCTGGCATTGTTCTAGGTGATTATCTGTGATCACAGCTGTTCGATTCAGGCCTTTAGCTATAAATAGTCTTTTCTGCTTCAACATACATTTTTGACTTTTCCATGTTAATGGAGTCGGTATGTAGGAGAATAATTGCAGTTGTTCTCTTTTCGAAATGATTGGAATTTTGATTGTCATTTCTATTGTTTCTTTTTGGAAATTACAACTTGTGAGTTTCAAGTTGTAATAGTATTGTAGTGATGTTATCGGTATCGCCAATCTGTGTCCACTTGATAGTATCTTATGTTGCAAAATTTTTATATCTTGACGTAAGGTGTCGTGGCTGACCACATTTTGTGGAAGTAGTCCTATTTGACATCTTGATTTCACTGAGTTTAAGAATTGTAGACGTGCTAGTAGGTGAATCTGCGTGAAGAGGTGGAAAATGTAATCAATCATTTGGTCAAAAATCGTATTGTGTTGATCATTCTTTAGTTTCATAAAAACTTCGTTTATCTTAGTTTGTAAGTTATGATACGAGTTATGAACTTGATTGGAGATGTTTTTTTGTGAATTCCGTTAATTTGTTAGTCACTTCCACTAGATCTTTGTGGTCATCATGGACGATGTTCTTGAAGGCGTTCAGATGATCTGTAATCGTCTTCTCATTGAATTCTAGCGTTTGGAGCTCCGTGTCGGTGGCGGTTCCACAACAGAAGTGTAGGAAGTCTCCTATGGCTTCAATTGCTCTTCTGTTTCTTGATTTTGTCATTGATGTGCTCATGTTGATTTTGTCTACATTTTCAAGATCTGTAGCTACATTTTCATTTAGGATTATCCCGTTCGTTAGTAGATATAGCTGTTTGATGGCATTCGTGAGTTCACAATCTTCGTTATCACATACTGGAAGCTGGACTTTCTTTTGTTCTAGTAGTTCGAAATTATTTGATGGAAAGGTAGTTTGATACGATAAAGGAATGGATGCTTCATATAGGAATGCATGTGGGATTTCTTTGAAAATTACACCGGAAAATATTTTTGTTGCCTCAATTGATTTATTCTGACTAGATAAAATTAGGATGAAAAATAATATTTTGATAGTCATTTTGAGTGATTATTTATGAATATTATTTCGTAGTTATTTATTATTATTATGTTATTATTATTATTTATATTCGATTTTGGTTGGTTGTTATACAAGCTCACTCTTCAATGCATGTATGAATGCCTACAATTCAATACAACAAAAATATGTCAGCTGAAATAAAAAGTTAATAATTCTTAATCTATAACATAAAACGAATTATTGTACAAACAAAATATTATGAAACAAAGTATTACAATTACTACAATATATCAATGACCGCTGAAATGATAGTTAATAATTATTTGAAATATATATATACCTTTTTTCCTATAGTATGTCTCTCTAAACAATTAAATCATCTTTGGTTGACCATAGCAAAATACATCACCGGCGTTGAACACAGAGTTTATGATGATTATGCGTTTTATGGTAGTCCTCCCGATATTCTTCCATGCAATTGCTGGACAAATGATTGATAAGAAGGTGGGGGGGGGGGGGGGTTGATTCCTCTTCTTGATCCGACGAATTATGAGATTCAAGGGGGGTTTTTTCCGGTTCGATTCAGGACTGTGGGGGAAGTTCCTTGTCCTTGCGCCTTAGTATTGACGAGGGGCAAAGGGGGAAGGTTCCTCTTGCACAGCAGGAATCTTGAGGGGCAAAGGGGGAGGGAAGTTTTTCTTCTGCTCCTCCTGCACTGTCTTAGTTGAGTGATAAGGTTGAGAAAGCTTCCTCCTGTGCGCTTTCGTTAGGTTGAGGGGCAATGGGGAAATTTTCTTCCGCCGCTGTCGAAAGGTTGTTTGGGGAGGGGGGTGGTTCCTCCTCTATATCACAGCTTAGCTGTAGGTATTGGTGACCGTCTGATCTGGTATGTGATCTCGCAAGCTCAGCGATCAGCAATATTCTCGTCGATGATTAATTTATCTGTTGGCTAGAAATTAATATTATTATTTACATGAAAACCATAACTTACTTTTTATTTTTATTATATATTTTTTTTTCCTGTAATGAGAAATGTCGTTAGTCACATAACACATTATAAATTCATTCATTCACATTGGCTTCAAGTATATCAGTTTCTTCTAACTTTATAACTAGATATTGCTTTAGCTGAAATAGTCAATAAGACAATTATTAAAAAAAGAAAAATCTTATCTTAGAATTATTAGTTTGCTTAGCTAGAAATTAATAGTATTAACATGTACATGATTCTTAATTATAATAATTTAAATTCTTAAAATAGTGCTAATAGTTTTCCTAACAATCCATAGGGGTAGCTACTCCTATGTGATTTACCAACTCCCTTGAGTGATATCTTTTCAACCTTCTCACATGTATTATTTCCGGGGAAGGTTTTCCTCTTCGGTTGGTAATTACTTCAACATTTTGAGGATTGATTTGTTTTACCACTGTAAAGGGACCTCTATAGGGATTGTTTAGCTTTGTGCAAGTATCGGGCTGCGTTTGCGGGTATTGAATTAGTACCTTATCACCTGCTTCGAACTGAATGTCTTTTATTTTCTTGTCGAAATGTTCTTTTTGCTGCAATTGTGCATTCGTCAATATTTCTGGCAAAGAATTTCTGATTTCCAAAAGATTTTTCAAAACTTCAGCTCTCTCAGAGGCTGTAGAGGCCGGTAGAAATGCTATATCCAAATAGCTGAGAGGGTGAAACCCATGAAGCAAGAAGAAAGGTGAAAAACCTAATGACGCCTGTTCTGCTATATTATAAGCAAAGCAAACATGTCGAATGTTGTAGTGCCAGTTATTTTGTTTGTCGTTGGAATAGCATCTAAGCATATTAATTAAGGTTGCATTATATCTTTCAGTTACCCCTTGAGTGGAAGGCATGTAGGTGGATCCAAATTTTTGAGATACCCCTAACGAAAGACAAAACTGTTTCATAAGTTCCGACTTGAAATTCGTTCCATTGTCGGTGTGAATGGTACGGGGCAGTCCGTACAGAGATGCAAAATTTAAAATGAATTTAACTGTATTTTTTGCGTCGATAGCAGTTGTCGGTTCACAATAAGCGAAACGAGTTGTCCGATCAACTGCTACGAAAATGTATTTATATCTCCCACCTGAAAGGGACAGCGGTCCACACGCATCTATGCATATGGTGTCAAAGGGTTGACTTGTTATAGGGATGGGTCTTAATGGGCCACCCTGTTTTTCTCTATTTTTCTTAGCTACTTGGCAAGTAGGACATGTTTTCACGTATTTTATTACATCTTGTCTAATTGTTGGCCAATGGTATTTTGGAGTAATTTTCGACAGTGTTTTATGAATACCCAGATGTCCGCCAAAAGTTATATTATTATGATATTGGGCAAGAATCTGTGAAACTAAAGTGGTAGGAATTGCCAGTTTAAGATGTACAATATTTTGATAGTACTGTTTGAAGTATAAAATACCATCTTTAAGGACATAGTTCCGTGATTTTCTTGCAGTTATTGGGTCTGCTTTATCGAAGTCTATTAAAGCAAAATATATTTTGCTTAGAAAATCATCTTGCTTTTGCAATAGTCCAATATTCACACTTTCGATGGCATTTATTTCTTGCCATTCTGATTCGATAGTTTTGTCGATGGGAGCTCTAGAAAGTGCATCCACCAGGAGTAAAGACTTGCCTGGTTTGTAAACTATGTCAAAATTGTACTGGGCTAGTTTGGCTGCTAATTTGGCTAGTCTTGAATTAGGCTCCCTAATATTTTTATAATATTGGAGAGATGCATGGTCAGTATGAACTGTGAAATAGTCGTTAATTATCAGTGACCTAAAATGATTAATACAGTAAGTGACTGCCAGCATTTCTAGATGCGAAGCAGGCCAGTTTTCTTCGGAGTTTGTGAGCCGCCTTGAAACGTATGCTACAGGTTTTATAACACCGTCATAGTCTTTCTGGGCCAGGCACCCAGCTATTCCTATTGCGCATGCGTCCGTAATAATAAATGTCTCCTTGTCATCATTGTAATGCATTAATATAGGTTTCTTCATTAAACAATCTCTAAGATCTTCGAATGCATTTTGGTGAAGGTCTGTCCACTCAAATTTTGCGTCTTTACGAGTCAATTGTGTCAAAGGATATGCTCGTTTAGATAGGCAGGGTATGAACTTTCTATAGTAAGATGTTGCTCCTAAAAATCGCTTGAGTTCTGTCACATTTTTTGGCACTGGTAATTTTGATATGGCTTCCACGTTTTCAGCAAGTGGAGATATTCCTTGTTCGGAAACTGTATGTCCAAGTACTTTCAGGGATTTATAGCAAATTTTTGATTTATCTGGATTTAGTTTTAGATTAGCTTCCCTTAGCCTATTGAAAACCTCTCTTATATTATTGATGTGTTCTTCTATTGATGATGACATTATATACAAGTCGTCTATGTATATTAATACATTTTTATACAGCATGTCCGAAAATATATGGCTTATCCCTCTTTGAAAAGAATTTGGGGATATTGCTAGTCCCATTGGAACTTTTCGGAACTGGTAAAGACCATCCGGGGTGTTGAAAGCTGTTAAATGTCTAGAACCTTCTGCTATTGACATCGAATAAAAGGCTGACGTCAAATCAAGAGTAGATAAAAACTTTGCTGTGCTGAGTGACTCCAGAACTGTGGTTGGGTTGGGAATAGGATATTTATCATGGATTATTTTTGAATTAAGCTTCTTGTAATTTATCACTACCCTTGGCTTATTATCTCTATTTCTAACTATGAAGGCTGGTGAGGCATAGTTTGACCTTGCCTTCTCAATGACTTTTGCCTTTAATAAACCGTCAACCATGTCATTCAGTTCAGAGCGTTCTGATGCCGCTAATTTGTAAGGGGATGAGAAAACAGGTGTATTGTCTGCCAAATTTATATGTACCGCCGGAAGATTTGAATCAGGAATGTCATATTTATCCTTTGAGAAAACATCTGCATAATCGGTAATAAGTCTGGATAGCTCTTTGTATGACGCTCCGCCAATATTTTTATTGACATCTATTTTTTTATCACCATGTATCACAATATCGGGAAATTCTTGATCAGTTGATGGTCGTTGTTCATTCACTTGATTAATTTCTTTGGCTTCCAAATAGTTTTTATTTTGCAGTAAGTTTTGGATTGGTGCTATTTTCAATTTGCCTAAATGAGCTCCAATTCTAAGAGACAAGGGCTTTGAAGAAAAATTATAAGCAATGAATTCAAGTGCTGTGTCAGTAACTTTTGTAAAAGCAACATTTACTTTGAATTTATTCAAGTAATGTGTGTTTGGTGTGAACTGACAATTTTTATAATTTAGGATTTTTGTATTGTTCTCTACCGACAAATCTATTTGTTCATGAGGCTTCAATACAATGTCATTTTGTAAAACAATAGGCAGCTGGTCCATTGTTCTGTCAGATTTCCGTTCAATTTCTGTTGAATACGCGGACAATCGTCTCACAGAGCCTACACCGATTTCTTGGCCAGCTTTTAATTCTAAGCTTTTTTCAGAAATGTTTGAAATCTGAAATTCAATAACTTGAAATTCGTCCACTTCATCCGAAATTGTGTGAGCGTGTATCGTTTTGCATAGTAAAGCATTATTCGGTGTGAAAAATTGAGTAGTACCTTTGTGAGATTTTTTCCACATTGAAATTTCTATTGTTTGTAATGGATCAAATTTTATGTCTGTATCTAGAATGAAACGCTGAGTTATGATAAATGATTGTTTTTGAATTTCCTTCATCCAATTGTCATTCATTGGAATTGATATTTTTCCATTCAATTTTATTTCGTGGGAATTGAAATTAATTTCTACTTTATTCTTTATCAAGAATTGATTTCCTATTAGCAAATCCACTGACAATTCTTCAATTATATAACACTCTTGTTCATATGTGATATTTTCTATTTGGAATTTCACTATCGCAGTCCCAAAAAATGGAATTTTCTTGCCATTGGCTGCGTATAGTGCAACATTTAGATTATCAATGATATCTTCTTCTGCAACTAAGTGTTTCCTAGCGAGAGAGACATTCGAACCAGTATCAAATAAAATGCTTATCTTCTTTTTGCTTGACTGACCAATAATTTGTAATGCTGACCCTATTTTATTACATTGCGACTCCATTGGTTTTAATTTTTTGGGAGGTTTGCTAGGTACTTGAAATGATTTTGTAATGATAGCTAGTTTTTCTTCTATCAGTTTGAAAGCTGTTGGTTTACTATTCATAGTTGATAAGGGTCGTTTTTCTCTCATGCATTTCTTTATATTGTTGAGCTGGTAATCCTCTAGATTAGTAATTTCGTTACACTCTGAAAATCCTTCTATTGTCCTGAATTTCAGTAAATAATAGAAAATATTTATAAAATTTTTAATGAGAAGAAGTTGGGTTGTATTTTCTTGATGAAAACTGAATAATTGTTTGTAATTCTTCTTATAGGCATGTGAAATGTTTGTTGTTTTTGGAAGAGCTGTTCGCATTAGAAAAATTTTGTAGGATAGACTTTTCGCCTCTTGGTAATTGTCATTTAGCCTATTGGTGTAGTGGTATATTTGTCCTGTTCTATTGTCGCTGATTATTATCGAGTAACTGGTATTAGAATTTTCATCGTTACATATTACAGGTTTTTTGAAAACAAATAGCCAAAATGGCACATCAAGGTTCTCTTCTTTTATCAATTGGGTAAGATTCTTGTTAGTACTTGTCAAAAGACTAAAAGTATTTGGAGCATCAAAAATGTGAAATTCAGTCAGTATAGGAAAAGCATAATTATCAATTATAATCTGAATAATTTTCATTGTATCGCTATATTCATTCTGTTCACTCAGCATGCTACTATTTTCGTTCTCATTTGAACTCATTTTAGAAGAATTATTAAGCTTTGACATCACTTTTTGGTTTTCATTCTCATTACAAATTATTTGAGATGAATTCGGATGTGCTATTTTTGATGATGCTTTTTCCAAATGTATAGGAGTGGCTGCTATATGAGCGTACGAGTTATAATTTCGTGAAAATTGTGGATTCGTTAACTCATGAATATTTAGTTTTTCTTTTCCGATATTATTATCTTCTTTAGTTTGGGATGGACACCTCACAGCGGTCGCTATGCTAGGTGTCCCCTTTACACGTTTTTTGGAAGTTTATTAAAATAACATGAATCTACAGAATGTCCATGTTTATTACAAATATCGCAGTGAGGTGGAGCATTCTCAGATGCCTTTTTCTGACTCAATCCGTTATAAAAGCATTCTTCTGTATTATGATTTCGATAATTACAGATGGCACACTGCCGTTGTTTTTTATTAGGTATTGGTGTATTCGACCAATTCTGTTGTGGGCTTTTCTGATTTAATTTGTTGTAATAGCATTTATCCGTGGTATGGTTTCGATTATGACAGATGGCACACTGTCGCTGCTTAGTATTCGGTTTTGGTGTGTCTGAGCGATCTTGATATTTTTCTGAGTTATTTCCCTTGGGGTTTTGATGATTATTTGGTTTTTGTCTATAATGCATTTCATTATTATGTGCGGGTTGTATTGATTGTACCATTTGTTGTTCTTCTGATTTTGCAATCAATTTTTCTAATCTATAAGACAAATTATTTATTCTTTCCTCTTGCTGTGACAGTCCTGACTTGTTTTTACTTTCAGTAGATAATTGAGGTAACAACCCTACTCTATCGTCAGTAATGAATTGTGATAATTCGAATTTTTGAATATTTTTTTCTAATTCTGCCATAGTGTCGTTTTTTAGCATGATGATCTTATCGAGTATATGGGGAAGGAGACCTCTCAAAATGTAGCGTATTTTCCTTTTTTCTGGCATTTCTGAATCGTACTTCTGACATAAGAATAGAATGTGAGCCATGTAATTTTGAATGGTCTCACTAGGTGACATTTTTCTGTTCATTAACTCTATTTCGATTTTTTCTATGGATGCAATTGGCTCAAAGTACCCAAGTAGTGCATTTGTTACATTTTCAAAATCAAGTTTGTTTTGTTTTTGCAAGGTGTCAGAGATAGTTTCAAAATAGTGAGCGGCACTACCTTTCAAATAGAATGGAAGATAAATGAGACAATCATCTTTATCCCATAAATTTGCCATGGCAACCCTATTATAATTCTGGAGAAATTCCAAAATATTTTCATGAGGTGCAGCAGAAAATGTGTGAGGGGTAAAAAACGCTCTTTTTCTATCAGCCATTGTTGATTGAATTTGGTCTTCTTGTCTAGTTATTTTAGGGGGAAAATTTTCGGGTTTATTTACTTGGATTTGGGCGTCCTGTGTAGATATTTCAGGAAGAACTATTTCAGGTTTATTTATTGTAGGTGACAATAGATTTGGAGTTGAAGACGATAGTATTTTCGTACTATGTTCGATATTTTCCGTAGGGAAAACAAATTCAGGTTGACTTGCCGTTGGCGTTACTGATGTTATAGGTGTTGAGGGGCGAGAATCTTCTCCTGTACCCTGAAGTCTAAAATTTTGCCTTAAAGTTTTTTCTAGAATATACAGATCTGGAAATTTGTCTTTTAACTCGTCTGAGAGCTTAACTGTTGATAAAATATATTGTATAGCTCTTTCCCTTTCTTTTTGATAATTTGGAAGGTCGTTGAAATTATTCTTTATCAAACGAAGAGTTGACCTGATAAATTCTAAATCGGCATTTTTTGGTATATATAGCTTGTACTTTTCTGCTAGGTGTTTGGCTGATTTGAAATCGAGTTTACTGGTGGAAATACTTCTAAGATCTGGTAAACTGGTCATTAGACTGAACTGTTATTTAAATCCTTTCATATAACTTTGAAATCTGCACTTAAATTATATAATAAAATGAGAATAGAAATTTTACATGCACATGCACACTTTGTAAAAATGAATGATATTTTAATTCAATCTTGTGTTGATTTAGCTCTCAATTGCTTAATTGAGGTTTCAAGAAATAGCATCACAAAATTAATTGAATTATTGATTTGTATTTAACTTATGATCGAACAATTGCATATTTTGCAGATCAGACAAAAACACCGTTTGGCCTTGGCCGACTTCATTCAATGTATCTTGTAGACGTGCTGTAATGAATGTCATACAAAAATATATTTAGATTCTCCACATAGATATATTGTTTAGATATAGTGTTTCAAGGTTATTTTATTGAGTATTATTGTACTTCCGTAAATCTTCATCATCACTTTCATACTCGTCGTATTCAGATTAAATTTACTAAATAAACGGTTGAACACAGCATTTTAAATAGGTCACCACAAAAAGTCAAAAGAATATTTTTATTTTATTTTAGAACTATTAGATCTATTATTATATATATTTAACTTTATTTAATTATTTAACTTAGTCAACATTTTGTAACTTGATATTATTATTATTGTTTTTTTTTTTTTTTTAATTCACTTTAATTAATTTTAATGACAGAAGCTATAATTTGTAATTGAGATGAGGGACCGAAAAAGTCTAACATGAAGTCAGATTAATCTGCTTTGGAACAAAAAAAAAAAATAATAATTTAGTAGTTTATTATTAGAAAACAGAAATAAACACGGCGCACCTCCACCATTTGTAGGGAATTGCAAATATGTAAAATGCGCCTCCACCATTTGTAGGGAAATGCAGTTATGAAAAGGCGTCTCCAATCATTTGTAACGTATTGTACGAGTAATTAAATTATCATATTTCTGATTTCAAAATTGGGGGCTCCACCACTTCCCAGAAGGGAAGAAAATGTACAAATGATGGGAGATGCGTTGCTGTAGATGGTAGAGCAAAAATATTTATTTGAAACAAATATATTTTTTTTTTAAGATTTTTTGGTTATCAAATAAAGTGATATACAGAGTTAAAAATACACTTGATTTATTAATATAATTTTTAAATAAGAAATTGCAAGGAACATTATATATCTGTACTGTAAAAAAAATAAAAACGGTCTTTAAAATATATTATTAAATTATGTTTACATGTTCCCCTTTTAATATTTCAATTAAATTATTTGAGAATTTGCCTCTTTGAAATGTTACTCCTTTTTTTCATAATTTAATAAAACATTATACAACATATTAAAATATAAAATAATGAGCTAACGATACCAGACCATTTCCCTTGTCAGCAGGAGGCGATGCACAAAACACGACTGACTCTCCAAGAAAGTAAAAATAAAAATCTGCTTTATTAATTGCTGGCTGGTGGGGGGCTGGATAGCTCCACCACTCTCGCTGCTCAGTCTTTTCACACAGTCAGCACAAAATGGCTTTCTGGCGTTCTTTATAATTTTCAATTTATAATTTTAATTTTGTTTTTTTTTTGTTTGGGGAGACTGTCAAACCTTATGGTTCATGACAAACTGTATTGTAGTTTGATTGTAATGTTTAAAGTAATTTATTGTTGTTGGATAAATTATTTATTCATTTGGACATAAATCTTTACTGATTAAAAACTCCACATCTTATTGTAATTTTCTGAAAATGATCATTACTTATTCACGTCAGTCTGATTTGGATAACTCATATTAAATTATTAAACCTGATAGTAACAAGAAAAAGAGAGTTCACATGAATGAAAATGGATTTTGGCGTTATCAAGTGCCACAAACGCATGATGTGGATGGAATCGATGTTGATTGTTTGAACGGAGAGAAATCCCTTTGGCAGGGTCAGGCGAGCGCCTCGTCTCTTTCGGCAAGAAAGTGTTTGAAGAAAAGAGATTTTGCTCGGTGAAGGGCGGTGGGAGGTAGGTGATGGAATAGGTTTGGGCGTTAAGCTGTATCACGTCTCAAGACAAAGTTTCTGAGCTTCGGGTCAGAAAGGGCGGGCGGCTCAGTCTCTCGGGAAAACCCCTACGGACACTGTGCTGACTCTTCCCTGAAACATAAAGCATTTACTAAGGCGAGGTAGCCATGAATTAAGCCCTTCCACTGCAAATTCACTCTCACTCACTCACACTGCACTGGACTATCTGATACGCTTGTTTTCCCTTCTTCCTTCCGGCTCACTCACTTTCATAAAAAACTAAATCCAAAGAGGCTTTCTATTTTCAAATGAAACTGCAGTGATCCTAGCTCACCGCATGTGAGTCCACTACTTTGAACTTAGTGCTGTTGTTGAAACGCTCTCAATATTCCTTCACCTCGTGAATCAAGTAGTAAATAACTAACTGAAAATGAAATAAATTAAAAACTTCACTCTACGCAACTGACATTGTCATAATTTTTTCATGATTGGCCAACGGAGGATTTGTGCAGAGGTTTAAAAGTTTTCTTCGAAAAAACTCTGCTCGATACTTATATTATTGTTAACTTTTTAAGTGAATTCAACGACTTGCAGTCAAATTTTTTCAAGATTGAGTAGTATTTTACTTACTCTGTAGGCCGAACGTTTTCGAGTTGTTAAAACCCATCTTCAACGTTGAAGCGTTGAGGCGTTGAAGATGGGTTTTAAGAACTCGAAAACGTTCGGACTACAGAGTAAGTAAAATACTACTTAATCTTGATAAAAATTTGACTACAAGTCGTTGAATTCACTTGAAAAGTTAATATTAACAACGCAGTTCGTCATGGAACAAGAAATCCAGGAATTATATTATTGGTCACGTTAATATAAATACGAGGTATCAATCACAAATTTGCGTTTATTATCAATTTCTTTTCTGTATTGACTTCTTGAAACTATTATTTCTATAATTTGAATCTATATTTTCACTAATCCTGTGGCACAACAACACATGTTTATATAGTGGGTGTCAACAATTAACTAACAATTTTGAATTATCTCTGTAGTGTTAAGAGTTTAATAAATTATTCAATAAATTTATTTATTTATTATCATTGATAAATTTCAATACTATTCAACAGTTAGAAATAATGTTCATCTAATCCACATTGAAAAATGTAATGGTATAGTATTATGGACTCGTAGACTCGGAGTCGGCTCACATAGAATTGACTCTGCAACCTGCTACGGTGAGCTGCTTCTCCAAAAGCCGACTCTGAGACAAGTCATCGAATTTTCTACTGTGCATTAAAAAATAGCACCATTCTCCACTGCAAAATATTTAGTTCTATCAATAACAATAATTACAGAAAAATCAATAGAGAAAAAAACTCATGCTATTTTTCGAATTGTATCATTTTTTAAGAATTAAATGGCCAAGTTCAATTTGTTGTCCTAATAGATATAAATATGTCGTTTATACATTAACGAGAACTGAGTTATTAACAATGATGAAGTAATTGTTCACAGTACTGAGCGGTCATTTGTATTACAGATCAAATAAATGACCAATATTGACATTGTTTGCAGTCTCAGTAATCATCATTCTCTAGTGTCATCGGCCATCATCAAGCAATAGCTAGCTCTCTTAGTGCAGTGGTAGTTCATAAACAGTCTCACACGTCTTTTAGTTGTACTGGAAGTAAGCTAGTTGATGAGGAGTGGTTGTACGTGAGCAGAGATAATTTTTTGAAACCTGTAGTGTCCTCAGAGAAAAAGCTGTCCTGTCTTGACAGGTTGCGATTCTTGGAATCATGCATTCTTCGGCAGGACTAGTTTTATTTTTGTTTCATTTATCTCATACGTGAAATATTATCTCTTTGGTACTTGCAAAATATTGCCTTGATCTCAACTATTCACCAAACCCCTCCCCACCGCCACCAAAACCATTTCACTCACTCATGCTATATTTTTTCTCTCTTGTTCAGAGACTGTTGCTCTGCTGAGTTTGTAACGTTTCAAAATCCTTTTTTTTTGTTTTATCTGTGAATATATATATATATATATATTGAGATTCCGCTACAACTTGAAAATATGAAAATTATCAAATATCAATAATATATTTTATGTACACAGTCTAATTATTCTTCATATTCTAGAAAAGGTTGTTAGGATGATGCAATATTTCCACCAATAATTCCACCTAGGCCTTGTGAGTGTTAGAAGAATTTGCAGAATTATATTGTTTATTACGGTACAAGTATGATAATTAAAAAACAATTTTTATTTTTTTCATAAATATCAGGTTGAATCATTATGAACCTTGACAAAAACCCACCTGGGTTTGGAACCCACCTAAAACTGTAGGTCCAACACATCAATCACCATCATCCAACTCATTACCCACGCACAGTTCTTAGACCTATGTGGGCTTCATCCTTAAGAAAAAATCTCAACCAATATCCTCAAACCAGGGTATAACACTAAAAGCCCTATATTCAATTAATCTCTTGCATTGAGTAATTTTACTCAGGCCTGCAATAAAAGAAACACAGACTTCGTGACTAAATTTAGAGTGACGTCACATGGAACACAAAAACACCTCACCATCAGTTTTTATTTTTCGTTGAGTCTTGGTTACTGTCAGGTCTTTGTAACAACTGGAATAATATAGTGGAACACATAAACAGCACTATAAGAATATAAGAATGGACACGACACTCAGAGAGAGACAAATATTATAGATTAATATAAACATGACATAAACAAGCATGAGCATGACATAAACTCAACATCAATATGCTCAAAAATGTTTGAGAAATTTCCGTAAGCTGTGCAAATCGAGTGAGTACAAACACTGGCGCCGATGTAATGAACGAATGGTAATGTCCAGTGGTTGGGTGGTCAGTTGCTGGAGACGGTGGGAGGGGGAGAAAACCCAGCTAGGACCGGAAGTAGGGAAAAGGAAGTCGGATGCGACGTGTTGTTGCCAAGAAGAAGAAGATCGTTGCTGGTGGAAAGATGAGTTTCGTTTGGTGGCGGCCGGCCGGCCGGGGCAGTCAGCTTACTCGAGTCAGTATCAATAATGACCGGACCATTTGTCAGAGACGATATAGCCGGGAGGCCGAGACCAGAGACCGGACTAACCGGAGGCGGCCGGAGTGGCGAGAGATGCCAGTTGAGCTTCGCTCTGCTTCGTGGCGCCTACAACTGCATTCGCCACGCTTGGTCGCTTCGCAACATTTTTCCCCCAAAACTGCTGTCCCTGTTCCTGAGAAGGGTCAAAATAAGCGACCAACCTCCCCGAAATGATAAGTGTACTCTGGCCAACCGTTTTCCTCTCCACCAATATCGAATAACTCGCAGGACAAGAAAAATAAGAACTTAACCGGCTATTACACCACCTAAGGAGCTAGACAGTGGTCAACCAGTCTCAACTACTCTCATTTTCAATCGTAAATACGTCCAAAATCACGAAGCTCTGATCGCAGAGCTAATAATCATCGACTTGTTCAATTGTCTGGAAACGGTGAGAGAGCTTTCAACCGCTGAATGAGAGGAGTGCCTTATAAGTTGTTCACGAGATATTTCGTCGATTCTAGACGTAGCTTCAAAACTAACTAACAATTTAAAATTATCATTTTAAAACTCTACTCACAGCTTTTTTATACTTTAATAAATCGTCTTAGAAATATTTCTTATTACATTTCTATTTTGACAATACAAACGTTTTACTTAATGACTTTATTATGCGATAGGCCTTATACTGTATCATTCAAATACATTAAAAAAACTTATTTTCAATGTAAATAATATTTAAAAAAGTATTTTCTTGGAACCTTTCAGATCAAGTGAGTAATTTGCATCTTGATCTTCATAGTTACGTCGATACTGGTTTTAGGATAACGTGGAGCTCCTTCACACCAACTAACGCAACACGCAATTCATATCTCTTTTCACTCCATTATCATCAGACCAGGTCATTGTAAGAATACTAAGTTAATTTTACGTTTCCACTACTTGTTCTTAGACTTTGATTGTTTTCATGCTTATTCTCTCCCTATTCTTTCATTGTTAATAAGTTAGTAACCTTGTCTAATGATTCATAAATTTATCATTTTTTACCTGTATTCTCGATTATCAGTTTTCAGGCTAAACAAAATTACTTATTATTAAATCTGCTTTAAACTAATTAATGCCTGTCAACTTTGGGTGATAGTTAACGAACAACACATAACCAATTACACCCAGTAAAATGTTTCAGTACTCATTTCTCTAACAAGAAAGTCCTCTTATCTAAACACGGTAGCCGAAATTACTCTTCTTTAAACAGTATCATGATTCTTCTGATTTTTAGATTTTTCCAATGATTCAATTATCACCATTATCACTTGATTCGGTTTTTCAATCAAGAAATGAGGAAGTTTTTCTAAAATTATATTACGAGACATCAGAGCGGGTATAATATTTTTTTTTGCAAATTGATTTTAAAAATAAATTAAAATTTATTATTTTCACAAATAATCCCGATGACAAGTACTATGGAATTTGATGGTACTCGAATTGATGTCATCTTTAATCGAACACCGGTCCTATAATAATGACCACATCTATTGCAGAGCCTTCTAATGAAGAGCGTGATTCAATTCGATAAATTTTATAGAATAATATTACGCTTGTCTCATTTATCGTTCCAATGATTGCCATTACTTGATACCGAAGCAACAAATCAATCTCTATCGTGGAAATATATCGTCCTAGGTATTCTTTAATGGGAGCTCATGAGTTTATTGCCTAATTTATCAAGAGCATCGAGGTACTTAACGTATGTAATGATACTTATATAAGAATATTTTTCGATCACTAATAGTGTCCAATGTATAACTTGAGAGACGAGTGATGAAAAAAGTGGTGCAATAAAAATATCTGTGATTCTTGTTTGATACGTTTCCATACCAAGAGCTGTTATGTCAGAGTATAGAGCTCCTGCTTGCCTCCTCTAATTTGTTTTTTGTCATGCATTGAATCGTGCAATTTTTTACCTCTGAGATTATTGCACTGCCATAAAGGAAGCAAGAAGTAACTAAACCAAGAGATTGCTTTTCACATAAGGCACAGTTCAAGGTCAAATATATCACCGAAGGTAATAACTAACCTAGCCGTTTATGGACATTCCAAGGTCAAGTAATAATAATAATTCTAAGGTCATGTGGATCGACTCGGTTCAACGCCTTGGTAATGCGATTTTTCTATGTTGATGATGACGTATCATAGAGTGCAGCGAATGAATGCCATAATAAAAAAAATGTATTCCTAAGAGGCAGACACACCTCATTGGCCAGGTGTGAAAATGATTTGTTACAAAGTTCTAATCTATAAAATAGAATGATTTTTAGAATGTTGAAGAATCTCTGGTTGACAAGTTTCACTCCGGCTGACAAACAGAATTGCATTTCATTCAGGATTGATCATCACATCCCATCTTGAATCACTGATATTCTGTTCACCACTCACGCTCACTCTCGCCAAAAATATTATTTCCTGAAAACTGCCTCTGTCACTCCGAGCTCCTATTGCAAGGGAATTTATCTCTCTCACACTTTTTCCATCTCCATATAATCGTCAAATTGATATTGCTGCTAAAAAGCAACTAGAGTATTTATTTTCACAAAATAGCAATAATAGTTTCCAATAGGGAAATCTGAATTTAGGCTATAAGGTTTATGTGTTGTATTTGTAGGGAAATATTCTTCCAACAATATCGTAGACATTTATATAGTGTTGGCAACGATTTTCTATTTTGGACCTTTAGATAATCCAGTATGATTAAATATATGAGTCAATATTATGAGCTCAAAATATTCTATTTTTTCTCAGATTCAGATTGAACCAGATTATTCAGTTTAAAGCAGGTTATTCACTTAGTATTTGAAACTTTTATTTTAATTATTCAGCCAATTCCTACACTTTGTACAACTTTGACTATACGGTACTATGGGATTAACACTGTAAAATTCAAAGTCCATGCTATCACAGTTCCTCAAGATGTCAACTATGAATTTTATAAAATTAAACTTCAAACAAACATTATTATTAATGATAATAATATTACTAGTGAGCCCAACGGTCTGGAGAACTCGCTTGCAAACAACTAATTTTTGAAAGGGAAACTCATTTCTAGATTAACTTAGGGGACGGTGGTAACGAAAAACGGCTGTTTAGAAAATACTGATTTATAATAGATCAAATTCAAAAGTCATCTATCACATGAAGTTCAAGTTCATCGTTGCTCTATATATCTTCCCGATATATCTTCCACAAAAAAAAACTACTCATATAGCTATATATCAGGGCAATGGAATCTATAGTGCATCTATAGAGAAGATAATATATTTACCCATGGACGACTCTAACTAAAGTCGGCCATGGTATAGGCCTATATATAAAAAAACATGTATTGCGGTGTTATTTATAAATGGTGCTGATCACATTAATTCACCTACAGCTGATGATACCACAAAAATATATTGCGAATTCCGTATGGTGAAAACAACTATTATCGTTGCCTAGTTTCGAGAACCTATCCTTTCGTTTCGCCTCAAAAAGGATGAAGGAGTAAGTAGGACAATTTCATTGACAAACGAACTTTATTTGTATAAAGGTTCCAAAAATATGATTTGAAAATTTAAAGTTGATTGCCTTCGAAAGTTATCGTCGAACATACACACAAACACACAGAAAAAGCCGCGAGCCTGGAGTCATAAGTCAAAACTAAGAATTCGCTACTTATTATTATTATTACTACTATTTTTATTATTATTGTTGTTTATCTCTAAAATAATACCGGCAATACTTCAAATTAACTCTCGCACTTTATTAACACATATTACCGACATCTCGCACTAATGTCTAATGTCACTAGTGTCAGACTAATGTCTGAAGAATGAAGAATTTGCAATATTATTGTATAAAAATCAATCACTAGTGCAAAACAAAATAATGGAATTTCCATAAAATTAGCTGAATAGGAAAAAAATTGAAAAGTAGGCTACGCAAGTATGCAGCATACAATTTATGAAAGTCTTGCGGTTAACAGAAATTTTAGATTCAAGTTAACTAAAATGTGTCCTGGTCCCCTAAATAGGCGTCTGGAGTGGAAGCAGTTAGATTATTTCATCATCCTGTATAATGTTGCACCTACACTACCTAACACGATTTATGTATACACTGTGTTGACAGCAAGCCGGTGATGTTTGACTTCCGAGCTAGGATGTTGGATGTCACATATTTGCGGACTGAGCTCCCCGTCCAATGACATGCCGAGTTGAGGTCAATCTGTGACTGCTGATGCTTGCACCACGTGCTTGAGCCATTCTGGAATGTCATGCCGATTAATAATATTCGTGGCGCCTGAGTTTTCGGCTTAGTTTTGGTAAAGTCGTCGTGGCTCACTCGATCCGTTTCAGCACGCACGACTGCCTGCAACCAGAACTCGGACATCTTCTTATTCCTTTGCCTCTTCTTTTTCTTCTTCTTCTTCTTCTTCTTCTTCTCCTTCATCTTCATTTTCTTTTTCTTCGCCGTTCACGTTCATCGATCCATACCAGTGATTAGCGTGATTTTGTCAACCAGATTCTTACAAAACATCCAAGTCCAGTTCAGTCGTGACTCCTTCAAATGGAGCTCATCTTGTTTAGTGATTTTGGGACTATTCGAGTCGACTAGTTGTTCATGTTTTTTTTTTGCACAATACGTAGTAGATAATGCATAACTGGATTATGTGAGAGCCCAATAATGCGTTCTGAAGGCAATAGGTTCTCAATGTTCTTCAAGTTTTGGTTCTCCCCCTGGCGATAAAGTGTGGACAAGGCAAAGTTAAAGTTAAAGTGTGAACAAGGCAAAGGAGAAAGAAGTATTATTGTCTGCCAGTGTCAATAAGTCTTCCGGGCGAAGCTAATTGTTTACTTTTCCCCCGTACTCTCCTCGCCTTGTACATTATTTTAAACCTTTGGAATTAAAATAGCTTGAATGAATGGGAAATATTATATTTGTTTCCTTTCGAAATTGATAGAAAAATGGAGAGATATCTAGTTCTTTCCAGATTATGAAAATGCATAAATAGCAGAAACTCTAGTAAAAGTCAGTCAGTTGTGATTCGATCATTGATGCGATAAGTGGAGGATTTAGATTTTAGAGTGACAGTGATAGTTCCCGCGCATACAAACCGCGATTAAAAACTGTGTTATATGAACGTTTGTTGTTGAAGTGATAATCGCAGTATATTGTGACAGATTATTATTCAAGCTTATTTAAGAGGATATACAGTGAGTCTTATAAGTGCTTGTAGTGTTTCAACTGTTATGTTTTAGACGTTTCTTCTTGAATTGTTGAACAGTTTATTGAACAGTTACTATTTGATATTATTTGATCGGCCTTTTAACATTTAGTGGTTTATTTTTGTACAGTAATATTGCAAATTCTTTATTAGGTGAACATTATCGATTTTTCTGTTCTGATTGATTTCTTTTGTGTAAGATATAACTGATTAGCGCGAATTGTGGATAATTTGTGTTAATAAAGTGCGAGTGTTAATTTAAAGTGTTGCCAGCGTTATTTTAGAGATAGAACCCGTATCAGTATTAAAGTGGAAAATCAATACTCTACTAGTTTATATTGGGGAAAGTCAGTATTTAGTTTCGGAGTGAGCTTCACAATTACAATTCTGCAGATCAATGATAACTTCAAAGCATTACGTAGTAGCACTATTAAGCAGCGCTAAAAAGATGGATACAATAAACAGGGAACAGCTGGAGCTCAAGATTATCAACAATTGTAATAAAGGCGGGTCCGCTTGAGCATTGAGTGTTGACTGAATAACAGCAGCTGAGAGCTGGCAGTGCGTTGCGTTGAGAGATATTACAGGAGCAACGAAACTACTGAACTGACTGACATGACGCAAGAAGTGTCTGAGGTCAAGGCGACTGGCTGCTCGCGGATCAAGCCAATGCCGAACCGGTCTGCTTCCGCGAACGCCCTCGCTAAATGCTCCACGCACAAAATACATCTACTATACGCTTTTTAATTAATACATTTCTTATCTTCAGCTGAACAGAACAGGATTCACCGCGGGCGTTGTGATTTCATTGTGGTTATCATTGTGCTAACCTATGGGCGCAGGAGGCATCTGAAGACGACAAAAAAAGCTTTTTTGGTACTTAGGGGATAGCGTTCATATTCATTATAATATTTATGATATTCCCAATGAATATGAAATATATTGTTCATTTGAAATATTCATGATAATTAAATTTCAAATACCAAGTTTATTCCAAACTAGTAATTCTGTGAACAGTAGACCTTACACTCCTCACTGGAAACGAGATGATATTTTTGAGAAGATTTCATGAGCACTTTCGAATCAATTTTCCCTTCTTCATTTTTCATAGATGATAGAAACTGCAAAAATTAATATTTGAAAAATCTAAAATTTTTGATGCGCCCAAGAAATTTCCCCTTAAACAATAAGTGTTGCTATGCATTTTTAACAGCTCTCAATATTAATCTCCAATCATTATAAAAAAGAAGAAAACGTTCCATTGACAGAAAAATCATAATTTGTTGACCCCCTTATTTCCTTGTTTTTTTCGCCACAAAGATTAGAAGGGGATTATTCTAACAAATTTGTCGAATAAAGCATCTAGAGTTTTTATGCTTTACCCGATGAGAAGAAATTTCTGATTATCTCAATATTTAAAAAAGCCAAGTATTCAATCTGGATAATTTAGTACATTAGTTTTAAACATTGTCTCACAACTCAAATTAAATTCCACCTTGAGAGTTGGTTACTTTCAAAGAATGTTGATGAGGTGGAGGGCATGTTTAAAATGTTGCTCTCTGATCTATTGTGATGCTGAGCTAGCCGCAATATTTAACCAGTGATCACGCAGATCGTTGCCATGACATCATAACATTCATGTTAGATTCTTTTAAACTTTCTACAAACTATTAGTTCCCTTTCGAGTTATCAATGATTCAAGTTATCATTTCTATTGAATCATTGTTATTAATTATTATACCTTTTCCTTAATTAGTATACATATTATACTATGAATTTTTAACATTCTTAGTCTTTATTGTTTCTTCTCCTACATTTTCGTATTACTACATTTTCAATGTTTCCTCCAAGTGTTTTAATTCTATTATTCATTTTTTATTACATAAATTCATGGCATCTTCCTTGGATCCTATGTTACTCCTGTATGCGGACGTAATTTCATGATGAAATTATTCGCATGCAGTATTATATCTGCAGATATTTTTGTAACATTCAATTTCTTTTACACTCTACACGATAATCTAGTTGAACTTGGTATTTTTTCCTTGTAACTTCTTGTTTTCTCTCCTAAGAATTGTTTGATTTATAATTGTCATTATTTTTTATCATGTATCATTTTTTCTATGTATTTGCGGAAAGAAAAAGATTATTATTATTACAGTCAAACCTGTCCTTAGCGGACCCTGTAATAGGCGGAATCCTGTCTACAACGGAAAATTTTCCTGGTCCTTTCATTTATGTAGCCTATGTAAAGTTATTTCAACTGTATTGAGCGCAACCTGTCTAACGTGGAAACGGAAGGAAATATAACGGAAAATTAGTGATAAAATTGTCACCAGTAGACAAAACCAAACACTACGATTTTGTAGTAAACAGGAATCTGAAAAGGATTATTTCGTAGGCTAGTAGGCCTACAGTATTCTACTGATTCAGTTCATAAATGTAAACAGTGACCGGTCACCGGATGTAGGCAATGAGTCATCGATTACTTACAATAATTTACACTGTAAATTTACTTGGAGACATGATTTGTGTTTAACTTTATTGAAAAAATACAGTGCAATACAGTACCGGTACCTTTCAAATGACTCATAATGTACTAGTTTTTTCTTTTTCCAAAAATACAGCGGTAATAATACACTATAGTAATTATAGAATTGACGTTTTTTTAATTAGACAATAACTGACTATCAATAGAACATACACAGTAGTATGTACAGTAAAAATGAATTTTGGCAATAAATAACACACATAGTACAGTACTGAATTTTTTAAATTTGTTTAAGTACATACTGTACTTCAGTGAAATGTGAATAGGTTGTTTTTCTCTTGATGCAGTTCTCCAAACAAAATGGATTATCCAATATACAGTACCTACTGTATTGAGGTATGTGATTTTGCAACATTTTTGAGTGTTGACCTGTATTCAGCGGAAACCTGTCCAAAACGGAAAGTTTGTCCGGTCCCGTGCCTTTCCGTTATAGGCAGGTTTGACTGTATTATTTAAAAGTCAATATTACACCTTCCCCCCCCCCCACCAATTGGTCAATTTAATAAAATTCAGTATAATATACCATTTCACTCAGCCAAAAAAAAAACCTACAAAAACGAAAAAAAAATCGAAAAAATCTCATTGCTGATTTGGATTTTGAACCCCTCTCTCTGAACCCGTTCGGTTTATCGAATTCCTGTCAAACACTAAACCTCCTTACAAATCGTCTGAATGTTAATTCAAAATCACCTGCACCAAAATCAGACACTTCAATAACCTGGGGTGAATCGGGCCCCTAAGAAAAGCCTTATATATACATCGTTCGGCCTAGGAATGAGGAACATTTATTCGAAATTCCACGACAATCGGTCAAGGCGTTTGACCGTAATCGTGTAGCATACAAATAGAAGACAAACAGATGGAAAGGACAACAGACGCGGAGCGGTTGAGTTAAAACTGAGACCTGACTAGTTCGGTCAATAAAATACAAAAAAAAAATTACATTCATGTAGTACATTCATTGATTCTATATTCATCAATAATTTTATCTCATTCAGAAGCGTCTAAACTAAAGTGACAAGATTTTTGAAGCCCCGAAACGGGACGTATAGATCGCTGGAGGGGGGGAGGTGTTTGAGACTTGATCAGAAAATAGGGGAATAATTTTTTTCTTCTCTATACAAAGATATTTTTGTAGCCATTCTCACACATCTTATAATTAAAACGAGACCAGTTATTAATGCCATCGATGTTCACCATCCGAAGACGACAGAAGAATAATAAAGTCCGCTCATAATAACGAGGGATTTTGGAGCTAAAGTTCAATTCTAATTAGAACTTAAGTTTAGCTTTTAAATCATTTAGAGCAATAGTAATTACCAATAAATAAAAAAAAACCTATTTATAAAGTAGAATATTATTAACTAATATTGCCAAAACGGGACAAATGGGTGTTCCGACAAGGATGGTGGGGACAACGAGACATGCCTCTTAAAAACGGGACTGTCCCGTTGAAAACGGGATGTCTGGTTACCTCAGTCTAAACATACTCATTTGTTAATTTTATCTTTCTTAATGCATACATTACCCAATACCCACGTAATATCTAATCTACTGCGCCTCTAATGTAATAACAGAATAAACAGCCTTGGAATTTTCCTGCTTCGAAGTTGCGTACAATCTTACCAAATGATGTGTTTCGTGAATGATACAAAATATCATTTGTATCTCATTGAACATACAAAACTTTCTGGAATGTTTATTATATTCGAATAATGTTGAAATATTAATGGTAATCTGAATAAACTCAAGATAGTAATTCAATTGTGATTTAATAAATACAAAGTGACTCTAAAGTCACGCAAGCCAAACTACCAAAAATTATTTTTAGAGTAACATTAATTTTTCTTTAACTAACCAAATTATAAAATAACATAGTAAAAACAAAATATTTGTTTACAGTTGATAATAAAGGCCTGAAATGTCCACCATGATTTTCTATGCATGCCTCATCGCGTCGTTCATTGCATGAAACCTTTTTCAGTGTAGTAGCATCGATGTTCGATATAAAGTCCTTAATATGTTTTCAGTTCATCCAGATCTAAGGGTATGCGGGTTGTTTGAGTGAACGTTCTATTTAAAAAATCCGCACAGATAAAAATCTCCCATCTACGTTGTTCAAGCTCATTTTTGTACTTGCATTGTTCTTGTGTAAATGACGTAGCTCAGACTTAGCAAACTGTTCGGTGTGATCTGTAATGTCATTTGGCTGATGGTGTGATCTAGCAGTGAAGGCTATCTTATACAATACTGTTACGAAAGCAAACGAAGTAGTTATATACGCACTTGTTCTATTTGCATCGTTCCATTGTTTTCATGGACAAACGTAACTTGCGATTTGATCCTTCTCGTTCTCTCTTGTTAGATGTCTTTCTCATTCCTATTTTTCATATCTGTGTCCCTTGCACTCAATTGAGTTACTAGAGAATTCTACAAACTTCCTGAACAATCGAGGTCGTGTTTTACTATATTCTATGACCTTCCACGGCATTCTTGAAGCATCGAGAAGCCGCCAGTTCTTAGAATTATACAACTATAACAGCTATATAAAGAAGTCCACGTGACCAAGCGAGTTAGTCTTACAAAAGCTTGCTTGACAGGTAGTTTTCTTAAAAGCCCATGTGTCAGATTGTGTTACAGATCTTGTGCCGTTGGAATGAACAGTGCTCGATTCCAGTGTAAAGTGCAGAGACAAGTCTTTACTGTTTGTGCAGCTTACTTATAGTTTAAAGACGTTGTGTTAAGTGATATTATTTGGGACTGTCAAATAATGAATTGGACAGTGTTTTGTAAGTGATTAGTTGCTTTTTTTTATCATTTCTTTCTACATTATTGTACAGATTATTGGACTCCTGTTTCTTTTATTATTGATCAGTCTGTAATTAATTATTCATTAATTCTTGTAAATAATTACTGAAAATAAGTATCAGCTTGTCATTTGTTGATCTGTTTTTTTTCTTTATTGATTGAACTTGCAATTAGTGTGTGCAAATAGAATTAGTTGTGTAAATAAAGTGCAAGTGTGAACTTTAGTGTTGCCAGCCATATTTTAGCAATTAGAACCCGTAACAATACTATCACACAACACATTTCCATATCCACAACATCTTTTGCGACTTCCCAACTGCCATTTCTGTAAAGCAGAAAAAATCGGGTTGCACGACTTCAGAGACTATTCGATTACATACAGTATATATTTTTATAGATTTGGTTGATATTAACTCAATAAATTATTTACCTGAATTTTTCACTGAATAATCTCTCGCTATTTTCATTCTTTGATTTAATTTTTTTTTTAATAGGAATTATGTTTCCTCTACTCTTCCTTCTTTATGTAAACAACATTTTCTATTTGTTAGTGATTAATATAAGTCTCAGATGTTCTTTTTCCATTTTTGCTTATTATCATCACTTCTTGTATCATAGCTTTGAAAACATGAAATTGTTAAACAATAGGTTATTCAGTATTGTAGTTCTTCTATTCTAATATCCACTACCCTGCTTCTAAAATCAAGCTCTTGAGAAAGAGTCAGTGACTGAACAGCAAGCATACAGTAGTTCTAAGTAAGCCTCCAGTAGTGAACTTGGAGAGTCATGATAATAATTATACGAGGCGCAATGCTTCTCAAAAGAAAAAGAAGTAAATACAAATACACCAAAGTAGACCAGGAGAAAAAACTAATGAATAGAAAGTCGACAGAGAGGAACAAAACTAAGCGGTGACGTCATTGATCGTGATTAATCCTCGGGCGTTTCGTGATTCTCACAGGAGATTCTTTCAAAGTAGATATTTCTGCATGAAATCGGACTAGAAGTTGTTGATCTTCTATTTATGTCATGTTGTTCTATATTATTCTGTATTATGCAATCATGGTCGAATACGGAGAGAAATATTCAACAGTACACATTGAAACCAACGTCCTAATTAAGGAACTTGTACCAAATTAATATCCAGTTATCAGGCCTGAAATATTTGGTTTGCAAAGCTGCTCATGAAACCTGTGCTGTACATCCTTTGAAGCTAACAGTATGGATAGAAAGGTTGTAGCATGAATTCTCGTTTAACTTATGAACATATTAATGGAACTCATGAACAGGAATAAACAATAAATAAGGAATAAACTTGAGAAGGAGGAGCTGGAGTCCGTAGAGTAAAATATTTTGCAAGAAAATAGAAAATGGATATCTGTTGGCTTAAATTGGACAAAATTTTCAACAATTCTATGTACTGAAAATATGAATAGTTTAGAAGATCGAAAAAATAGTTTGAATAGTATGAATTAGATTTTATTATTTCGCTCCAATAGAACTAAATTTAATATTATTAAAATGCATTCCATTCTGAGAAATTTACACTATATTGTCGAAATGTATTCACACTGGAAGAATTTGCACTATCAATCTATTGTATTGTAACTCATTTTTCAACTATGTTCAACTGAAATTCCCATCGATTATGACTCTATCAATCCATCAATCACATTCAATTGATAAGGGAGATTAGAATAGTTTCTACTCTAATCTGAAACTTAAAGTTCTCCACTGGACTGAGTTAGGAATATTCTTTTTGACAGTATTTAAAATTATTTTCAAAAATATTTTTGGAAATATTTAACATTCAATCCACCCAATTTTTTTTGAATCAATTATCACCATGTAGAGTGTAGTTGCTTGTTCTGAAATGCTCCTAGAACCTTAAAACTTAAGGTTAACTTTTAAACTTAAACCTAACTAGAGAGCCTCCGGGAAACCCTTGAGTATACGTAATGATAAGCTTGTAAGCTATTTTCCAGATCGAGGCCTTGAATCATCTGCTAAGAGGTGATTTCATAGATTTGTTTACAATAGGCAACGTTTTGCTAATACCATTTCAAGAAACAACGTATTGTGACTCAATAATCGATACTTAATTTGACTAGAAACTAAGATTCTATTTCATGAGCTATCCTTTACTATTTTGAGCTAATAACGTTTCAAGTGGAGCTCGTTGATTTTGAAAAATTGTGACTCAAAAATCGGTAGTCAATTTGAATTTAAACGCGTTTGACTGCTTGAAACAACAATGGACTTGTTCCAACCAGATAACAAATAGTTACTGTGCTTTGAGCACTACGTATCTACCTCTGATTCAAACATGCATTAAATCGGTGGATTGATGAAATAAATAACCTTTTGAATCGGTTCTCCGCTCTTGAAACATAATTCTGAGTGAGACTCGATCTAGTCAAACCCACAGCTAGCTCGTAAATAGCATCGATGAAAATTTATGCACACCTTGCATGTAATGTATGGTTGTCATTCAGAGAACAACATATATATTTCTTCCTTGTGTGTGAATATATTACCCTGTTCATGCTTCTTCTTTTTTGTAAATAGTAAAATACAGTACCTGCACCTGACAGAAATCCTGTTTTCGATAGCACGATGCTATTAGGTAATAGGCAATGATCTTCGAAATGATTTATCAGCTCGTTATTAGGATAATTAAATCTTTTTTGTCAGTGTCAAATAATTTTATTAGATGAGTTCCACGTTTGTTCAAAAGAGTAAGATACCTGCCATAAGTTATGATGATCCAATTGCAAAATATAGTAAGATAATTAATTTTTAAACTTCTTTCAATTGTGTATATAAACTGTGCATAAGACCTTCACTACTGCGAACATTGCATTAAATAAATAATGGAAATCGATGAATGCCACAACACAAAATATTTAGTTGAGATCTAGCAATATCATCAAGTGCAATCAAATCTCAAATTATTGTTAGGTAACAATTTTTGAAATTGGTAAATATTTTCATGATGATTAATTTTCAAATTTTTCTTATGTTATTACTTGAAACAGAAAGAATAACTCGAGACAAATACAATACATGAATTCACTATTCTTAACTCACTATTCTAGACCTTCTATTCATTTGATTCGTCTGGAATAATAAAAGCATTACGGCATAAAATAGCATAATATCTTCAAGGTGTTCAATGTCTCTTCAAAACCCTTTTAGAAGACGACGCACAACGTAAAAAATGAAACATTATTTCAAGCGTAACAATGGTGGCATTTGAGGGACATGCTAGCCTAGAAATACAGTTCTGAGTTCTTCCTATACTGTTGTGTCACTCGATTTCTCAGAACTGAATTCTTTCTCGGTTAATCAAGAACGTTATTTTTTAAGGAGCTTGAGAATCTGATAAGGACAAATGAGAAAAACTAACCAAAGTAACAACGGTTCCACTATCTAATTATTGAACAGTTGACTTTTATCTAGAATAAAGGTCTATGAGCCTATGAAATTCGATCTGTGAAAATTACTGTAAAATATTATGGCAATCGAGGGCAATCTAGGATTGGAACGTTTGTTTGTACGTAATTGGAGATAAAGTATCGGATTGAAAAGATTTTCAAGAAGAGTTCTGAATTGTCGAGGGGAATGGAGAATCTTTGGAGTAACCCAGAAACTAGTTGGTTGAATTTAATTATAATCGGACCGTTTGAGTCTCTTTGTTAATTTGTCCATCTAGCGAACCATGAAAATTCGACAACGAGCAATCTTTTTGTGGTCTTATGAAGTTGTCCCATTCATCCTTGGTATTATCCGCAGTCTGAGACTAGCCAAGTCATTCAGTAAAATAGTAGCTTGAGTGTAATTGGCCAGCGAAAGCCTTAGTATCAGGAGACTAATTCTGGGGAAGTTTAAAAGCAGATCTCAGTCTCTCTGATAGACTCTTTTGTTGGTTGGCAAAGTGCTTCTCAAGAAATATACCGTCATTTGCCAACGGTTTAATATAGATGCTTAAAAGAACAACGAATAAAGACAGAAAATAACGAGTTTTGTCTTCTGAAGACCTGGTTTATCGGTAACAGGGCTTGTACTTGGGAAACATAAATTCACCTTCAATGATAAAACAAGATGAGAGTTGTACGTTCATTGTGCAGACGTCTATTTCGTGACCGCGACTTTTACTCTAGCAGACAGCAGCTATGATCACACTCTGTAGTCTTCTTCTACCTATCTACCAAGTTGAATAGCCTGTTATTAAGACTATAATTAATTAGTACTCATGAAATTCACAGAATAGACCACTTTTCTGAACTCTACTATATCTCACTCAAACAGACAGAATTTGCTCTAAAACACTTGAAATTCACCTTACTTGATTATTGAATTATACAAGCTCACTGATTTCAAACTGGCAATAATTCAAATGTAGAAAATAATTTTTGAGATTATTATAACATTCATAATATTATAATATACATATATTCATAATAGTTTATTATTTTTTTAATTATAGTCGAGGTAACAAATTAATAGAAAAAATATCTAGTAATTATTCCAAAAAATATTATCCAAGGAGCCCAAGGATCCAAGAAGCGAATAAAGAGTTATCCTGTTATATGATAGTCCAAATCATGTTACATCGGTTGGCACTTAGGCTATAGCATTTTTAATTGGAATTGATGGGGGTGGTGGAATTTAAATCCATATGAAAGGATAAATTTCACCCAAATATTCATCCCGATTCTCAGAATTTATTTCCAAATGTTCGTCCTCAATTATTATTATCATTACTAACTCAATCCAGTTTTACCGCTACATGCGCCGATGATCTAGCTGCACAGGAATTAGGTATCATGAGTGTAGAGATACTGACCAACTCCGGGTGTGAGACGCATTGGAATTTGAACAATATCGTAGATTGTTGTTAGTCGCTTACAACAGCCATTACGAAGATATATTCAGGCCGACTCGAACTTATGATCCATCGAATACTCAGGATCCGTACAGGAAACTTCACCTACACTGTTTATGCGCTATAAAACATAATAACTGGCTCTTAATAATTGGAGGTGAAGCAGGCATCGAAGAAAGGTGGCCAAGTGTGCGCATGCGTGAGTGAAGGATGGATGCTGGATGCAAGATGTTAGGTACTGGATGCTGCATACTATGAAGCGGCTCAGGACAGAAGGAGACCTGGATAGGTTCGCCCATAAAGATGCTCTCTTCACGGCAAGAAAACCAGGCTTCGATGTTTCACGGGCGCATCAAGAACAAGATCATAAATACAAAGTTTTTCTATTCCTTCATTGAGGGCGGAGCTGAACGACTCCCTCAATCATCACGCCTTAGCCACGACTGAGATCAGCTCACAAAGATATGATCGAAATTATTGGGCTAAGCTCAACATAAATAGTGCACACCCACGATTGGGAAAGCGATACTAGAACTTATCGTAACAATTATTACCTGTGACCTGAGAGCATCATCACCTTCACGATATTGTCGTCGAAAACATGATTCCTAATCGATTCTTCTTCATAAATACGCAGCTTGATATTCAACTTTTCCATTATATTTATGTACCTACAAAACAACCTACAAAGGACGTAGAAGAATCGAAATCACAATAAATCATTAAGAAAAATGAAACAAAAAATGCTTAATGTAAAAACTTAATACAATACTGAAATAAAAACTTTCCATTCAATGAAAACTTGTGTTCGAGAGCTAGCTAAACGAATAACAAGTGCCGATCAATATAAATCAATTTATGTTGGATAACGAGTTCAGTCTATCAGCTTCACCTATATAGTAGATAATATTACAATAAAATATTAAAATAAAGACAATGATGAATTACCAATAGAATAGTGTGGTTTATTCATTTCGAACGAACTTCTTGTGAGTCATGTCCTGGCGACCTAGAATATGAATGTTTCAGTTTGTAGGCTATATAATGTCGGTAAGTGAGCTCGCATGCTGTTTTAAAAGCACTATTTGGCGTAGAATTGTCAACTATATTGAATAGCCAGTTTTGCACAATTACACTGAAACGAAGAAGCCTCAAGGACACCCATTATTGGTGGTAAAGTTGGTGAGCGTATACTTGACAATTTTTCCAATAATATTAATAAAATAATTCGTATACTTTGAAAAGTATATTGAGGAAGTATATTATATATTAAAAGGAATAAATCAGTTTTTTCATGTTGCCTTCACTAATCAATAATTTATCTATTAACATCAAAACACTTCGATGTATCAGAAGGAAAAAGGATAAAAGTACTGTATACAATTCATGTGCAACAATTATTGGCTTATTTGTGTTTCACCGTGTTAAGGAAAACTGATACAAAATATAGATTAGCTTAAGAAATAGTGTTCGGTTAAAAGATATTCTAACTCTATTTAAACAAAGTTATCAAACTCAACCACATAAATCAGTCATCTGTGCCATGAACTCTGTAACATAGAAGCACTCCCTCTTCTCCAAAGTTTGACGAGACGCCACTGAAGGAGACATCCAGAATGAGATACAGCAAGAGAGAAATAGATAGATAGATTGAGTGAGAGAGTGGTAGAGAGAGCGTGTCAGACGCACGTCTGCCCATTTAAACAGCACACAACATGAGTTATTGGTGGAGGAGCCAGCGGCGGCAGTGGCTTGACTCGGCTGTGCCTTAGCATTAATTGTCCGAGTGCCCACACTAGCTGACCTCTGACATTTTAATAAACGGATGCGCCAGTAATGAGCGATTATAACTCTCTTCCTGCTGCTCATCATAGGAGCAAACGGCTCTCGGCTCCATGCAGATGTTGGTGTTAGTATCTCCTGGCAACTGAACGCCTCAGCCTCAGCTAGTCTCCTTCGATTTGGAGTCAATACTTCTCTTGCCACCCCTCTCCACCCTTGCACATGCACTTGACATGTTTGTACATGCTAATTGGTGAACGCTCGCGACCTGTGCCGATTGCGGGGGCCTGCAGGCCGTTTGCAACCACGGACACCCCTACCGTTACATAAATCACAGAGAACCAGGGTCATCACTGATAAGGTGCCCGTTCGGCTCCAAGATCGAAGACTTCGCCCCCTCTTGCCCACAGGCCCCACCCGTGATCAATTACATTGTGGCCCCTCGCACGCTCCTCACCACCATCAGCAACAAGTGCACTCACATTTCCCCCAATCAATATTCAACAATCCGTTCTGCATTGCTCCTCCAATGTCGACCAACAACTACAAACTTGTCTTCGTCTACTCCAGTCTTACCTCCACAACTTGCTTACTTTATTCAACAACAACTTGCAGATGCAGTTACAACATGAATAACTTATACATATTTCAATTATTCTCCAGTTACCTCTGTTGATGATAGTTATTACTATTCATTATTCGATAGCCTCTAAAGGCTGAATTATAGTCTGCAGTGCATGCTTTAATGGTACGATGCACTTAAACTTGTTTCCAGCAGCTGAATTTATTGATGTCAAGTTTTTAATCGAGTGTTATTAAACTTTAGACGCTGACGTGACATAGAATTCAGTTTAGATATTCGACTAATAGATAGTTTCAAAATAAAGTGGTTAATTCGACCTTAATTTGAATACTACTGAACCCCTACAAATTGATTTATTTATTGATTATTCTCTTATTATTGTCCATGTTTACCATATAGTAGACAATAGATTTGGTATACCCTAATGGACAAGTTAAACATGCTGGATTTCCATTAAATTGAGTTACATAAGTAGATCTACTTACAAAACTCTATGATAGTCCCAGTTGTGACAAATAAAAAGTGGTAAGGACTAAAATAGTTGAAACAAGCAATAAACACGAGGGTAGATTGAGCACTATAAATAATTTTGCTTATTAATTTATCCTTTACATTGATAGAGTCAATACTTTGATTGTATCTTAGCAGCAATATTTATGATCAACAAATCAAAACAGAGCACACCAGAGCCTTTGAATCTTGGAAGAGTGTATTTCAGCGCTCTCAAAACTTAATGTTGCGATGATCGAGTCACGAGCCCTCGGAAATGCGCTTGGAAGAATGGCCGGCAAAAATAACATGACGTTATCTGTTTACTTACTTCAAACTGTAGACCCATCTTTGATATTATGATCATCCACTCACTTATCACCCAAACACAAGTCTCGGACTCTAGTGAACATCATCAGTACGAGAAAACATTTTCAATTTCTTGGTTTCTGGAATCACTATTCAACCGAGCTATTTAAGAAAGCATTAGTTCAGAATTAGTAGTAGTTCAGGACTAGTTCATTAAAGTTCAGAAAGCATTTTAAGCTCTCTAATAAGTTCACTTCCTCCAATTACTACAACTCTAAAATTCTGTTTACTTTATTTAGCCATCCTTAATTACATTACCCTCATTTCATTCAATTTCTTTATCATGATACACTTTATCAAAAAAATGAAATTTGATTACTTCAGATATTTATTTTGGATCAAATACACACAAAACTCCGGCTAAGTTCCTCAACAAAGTCTTGTTATTTCGATCATTGTAAATGCTGTATCAGCTAGGTATATTAGACTATTTCTGAGTTCGAGATTAACAGTATAAGAAACATCTAAATTGGTTTCGAAAACGTGAACTCTTTCACCTTCACAGAAAAACTTTCAAGGTCTCCTATCCTTTCATGTAGCCTATGATTATAAATTGAACACAAACAGGAAATAATTCAAGACTTCTTCTTCTTGACAAAATTATTTTCTGTCATCTAATAATTCTAATCTGCCGGCTAACCTATTTTCACATAGCATGTATCCGAGAGTATCACGATGAAATAAATGGTACCAACCTTATTAAAATACATCGTGATGAAATTTATAGTCGCACAAAGTTGATATCCAGCGAACAAAATACGAAATTCAAGTTTAATAACGATCGCTTTAGTGCTTTTTTGAGCAGCTCGGTAAGACGATAGCCTAATTTAACAACTCACTCGCTGAGCAGCAACATTACCGGCCCAGTTTTATTACAAGAAGAGCATGAATTTAAAGAGTGTAGTTGGAGAGAGATTGTCGCACGGATCACGAAAGCTGTAAATTAAAGTTAAACCCACAGAAAAGGTTTTGAAGACGGGGGCAATTATAAGTACTACAGGCGTAGAGCTCAGCCCGCGGTGAGCGTCTCGAATTAAAAACCTGGAGAGACCGAATATTCTGCGGCTTGGCTCCGCTTATATTTCCATCCGTCCAGACCCGCCCCTAGAACTGCTCCCTCGTAAACCTTATATTTATGATCGGATCACAATTCAGAGTTCATTACAGGCTCATAAAAACTGACCTCTAACTTCCAAAGTCCGTGAGACTTATATATTTTTAAAACTTCATTAAGTTTTTAACTACGTGTCTGTTATGACCCGGAAAGACTACTATCCAATTCTGACTTATGCAAATATGAATGGCCCGCTTCATCATTATTTCTACCAAGATTGAAATGGAGTCCATTAAAATCTACAGTTTGCGTCTGTATGAGGGTCCTTACAAAGGTTCAAGTATAATTTAAAAAAAAAGATAAACGAAAGTAATGTTATAGCATAAAACATAACAGGTCTGATAATTCCAGTCCCAGCAATCACTCTTGAATTCTCATTTTCCATCTTCTTCATTCATTGATGCTAATATTTTGTTTTATTTTATCATAAGAGAGTTAGTTACTTTTACATAAATAGAGTAAATTCAATCTAATATGATCTTTCTGTTAAGTCTATTAGGCGATAGCTCTGGTTATGATTTCTATGTTGACAGAGACCTTTTGTGACTCAAATTGGCTTTAAATGTGTGTTCTAGAAAAACATGTTCATCACTTTTGAGTCAATTTCGATTAATTCGAAAATGTTGAATCTGATAAACATTATCAATTTTTAATTACGTGACCGAACGGTTTGAGCTGTTCCCTGCACTGTTTTCAATACTTCTACCCTTGTTTCATCCCTATCAACACTTCTGAGATTGACAAAATATTACTCATTCGAAACATTGTACACTTTTTTACTTGAGATTCCTGATAATCCACTTGAATGAATATATAATTATCAACAACCAGCTGGTAGGTCTGGGTACACTATTTGCCAATGGAAAGGAGTGTGGGATGAAGGTCGCAAGTATATTATTATTTGAGAGGGTGTGGTAGAGTCTAGAATGAAGCGATGATCGTGTTTGAGTAGGGTGAGGGGGGGGGGGCTATCACGAAGTGTATTTGGCTGTTAGAGCGGCCTCCGTGAGATGGAACTTTTTTGTGAACTATTATTTAATTATTGAAGGCGTTCGTTGGTTGATGTGGCGGAGGACGGAGGACGGGCGGGCGTGGCTGTGTGGCCGCGAAAATCGCGCACGCGAGCCACGTCGAATTTAATTCTGTTGCGTGGCATTCGGCCACGGATAGGAGGACCCTGTCACACCACACGTACACCACCAAAACGCAAAGAAACGGTCTGCGGTGCGGCCAAACAGCCAGCCTTCGTCGAAAATCGTTCCTAGTTTGGATGATGCTTTTAGAGGCACTACTTTTAACGGCACTCTCAATCCAACCTAACCTCGTTGCCCCGCATCCACTTAAAGCTCTTCGCCCCCTGTACAAAGGTTAAATCGGTTTCGATTACCTTGTTTTCTCCAGTTCCTTGTTCCGTATAATTTCGATAATCCCCTCGTAAACACAGTTGAACATTGAATTTGGCACGTGACGCCAGGAAAGTGCAGCTTCCAGCCAAAGCATTTGAGAGAAATAGTTTTTGCTAAACCACTTTCGACGAAAGAAGTGACCTCACAGAAGTAGAGGGAAAAATAGGGCTGATGTCGTCTGATGAGTAAATTTATGTAAATTATCAAGAATGGTACCATTCTGTACAGGTGTAAATCGTGGATGTATGTCTGGATGTATGCTTCGTATGTATGTGTATGTATGTAGGGTGTGTGGATGTATGTTATTGTATACGATTTGGTTCTGTGATCGAACTAATGGTGGAGAAGTGAACAGCCACAATTTAACTTAGTATAACAAAATTCATTACGCAGGCAAAAACTCGTTCTTGGTTGATGGAGAATCGTCTTGACAAGATTGTAAAGTTAAGGATCACCTGAAAAATTCTCTACATAGAGGATTTCGTTATTATTTGGAATTTCGTTAAATAGAAATTTGGGTGTTTTGCGTTTATTCGATCAGAGATATGTTTTGTACAGGGAAACCTTCATATAATATAGACTCTTGCAAATTGTGGACAACCCTAATCAACATAGAATTTGCAAATCCTTAAGTTAGAGTAGCATTCATTCATCTTTAAAAGACGCAACTTTTATCGTACTGAAATAGCAATTGTTTCAGGTTCTGATATTCATTTATCCAATATTGATATTGTATGTGTAGTATTGATATATTGTATTGATATATTCATTTCAAGTGTAGACAGATTCAATTTGCACTAAGCTCTTAAGAATTATTCAGTGGAAATATTACTTACATCATACTTTCGAAACAAAATTGGGTCAAAGATGTTGGGTAATAGACGAAAAATGCTGATAAGTTGAAGTTTGGTTGGATTAGACGAGACAAAAATGCAACTCAGGGCTTGTCTATCCGGGACACGTCAAGATGCAAAAGGGTATTATAGGTGAACGGGGACAGACCGAGAATAACAGTTGTTCCTCCTCACTATAAGGGCTACAGATTCAGACCAATTTTCTCCACAAAGCAATATAAAACTGGTAGCTTTCAGTTGTTTGACTTAATTAAATATGACGAAAACAAAGTGTCCTGCTCATTTTTCAAGAACGAATTCCTTTGTCGACGAGTTTCATCACACTTTAAAAATTCAATTATGAAACAGAAACTGGGCGAAGCAATGTGCATTTAAAACCAACTGTTCAGTGTTTCGGTGCTGGAAAAATACTTTGGAAGTATTCAGTGGTACAGGAGTATTACTCTTCCTGATGGGGAAAACGATATTTCCGTTCAAGTTCAAGTTACTTGATTCCATTATATCAGTGCACTGTTACTGAATAGGGGCAGGGCGAAAAATAAGATTCTCAGTTTAAAAGAAGACGCCACTGATTGGAAAACCGTAGTCTAGTTGGATATTCGATTTCGATTAGCATTACAATGCTTACTCCGTTCCAACGTGCATTGTGCAAATTACTTCTATTTCCCTTTTTCTAGGAAGATTGGAAAAGTATCGTCTATCTTTATTGCTGGTTTGCTTTCACTATAAATGTTAATAGAGAATAAACTACGCCCAACTTTTTTGTAATTTGGAAAAGCGCGATGGAACTACTCAATATTAAATGGGTAGCTTCAAGAACTGGACTAGCTATTTAAGAGTTGAAATGCATTCACTAGTATTTTATTCAAGTATTTGCGAGTCTCAGATTGACTATCTACCATTTTTGGTAAGAATATAGGTTTACTACTCTGCATCGCCTTCATATATAAGGATTTTCATATTCAAGTAATATTAAATATTTATCAATAGGTCTTCTTTGTTAGCTCATGCCTGTCTTTGAGTGAGAATTACAGGATCTATAATATTAATCGATGGCATAGGAAACTAGGATTTTCCTCGTGGTTTTCTTGGCTTCATAGAACTCTTTCGAATACTTTTATTGCTTTCCTTTTTTCATTTCATTTTTATTAAAATATTTTGCAGTTAGAATTCTTGTCTTCATTTTTCATTTTCTTTCTTCAATATTTGCAATCATATGATTGCCGTGCTACTCTTACAGTTGAAAAGATGTTGAGATAGGGGTTCTTGGTACTCCTTTGTCAGCGGTGTAGTTGGTTGGAAGAGGAGAAATAAGGTAGTCTCTCGTATGAGGCACTACGTGTTTATTATTAACGGCTGAGCCAATCATGAAATGCGTTTCGAATTGAATTAGTCTAATGGAAGAGTCAGATTCGGAGGTTTGCCGTGCCGCAAAACAGGGTGACGATCCGTTTCACCAAGTTCAAGACTAGTTTCGGGGTCATTGAATGACCGGTGCGTGACCGATGGTTTGGGTGGATCAGTGGATTGGGCGCGTTCCGTTACTCATCCCATTAGCCAGCCTGCCAGCCAGCCCCCCCCCCCCCACCCTTCAACACATCGATTCAGCCAGTCTGATTGTCCGATTGACTGACAGCTGGCGACAGTCAACTGCCGCCGCCAATAGACCAACAGTCCATCGCTCACATTAATCAATTCACTGACGGAAAAGCGATTTTCATCAACTTCGTCTCTCTACCATTGTCAATCACCATCGTTTCCCGATTAATATATCGAGAAAAAGCTCACCTCAACTCTACCTGAATGAAGTTTTGCAGGTGATGTTATGATTAAAAGATTTTGAGCAACATTTGAGATATTTTCATAGGATAAATAGTGATACTTTTGCCCATAGTTTGATTTCTAATTTCAGTGTTCCTTTGGTGCCTATTAAAGAGAATTGGAATATTGACATTAAACAAATCAGCATTATCAAATAACGTAATCAAATAAATTTATTCATCCACAAGAACATTGTACGATAGACAGAAAACATTCTCGTATACAAATTAAATATGGCGGGTTGCTTAGCGCAGTTGGTTAGAGCGTCGCAACTTCAGCTTGCTGTCTTTAAAGCGGTTGTGGGTTCGAATCCCGCTCCTCCGCCTGGCATCTATGTGTAATCTAATCATTCATCTCATTACCCAAACACAAGTCTCGGACTCATGTGGGTACCATCAGTAATAAATATATATATCGATATAGCCATAAAATCTTCATACTTTGTCAGCAAAAATACTGTATTATCTGCTGTAAAATCATTTCCCGGTGGTTCGGAACCCATTTAAAAATGTAGGTTCAACATGAATCGCCTTCGTTCAACTCTCTCCTCGCTAACCTGACATTTCTATTGGGACAGTACAAATTCTTGATAAGACATCAAAACAGATCATATTTATCTTGAAATCAATGTCGGATTGGCTTATCAAAGCCTCAGATTCAACTTTACTACCCGAATTAATTCGCATCTAGTTGTACAACATACTACCTATGTATGTTCAACATAATTTTATTGAGGATTTTTGTTTCATGCGAAAATACTGTACAGAAGCTCGATGATTATTTTAGGGACTTGCAATCTCTATATCATAAAACGCTATAACCAGACATACACGTTTTCGGGATCAGTTAGAAAGTATGTTGTATGGAACTAAATTTGGAAAGGAAGGCTCTCACATGTGAAACCCTCCCCAGAAGGCCATACGCTCAATACGCATTTATAAGTAATAATAGCACTTTTCTGAAAATGGGCAGCTCATATGAATGATTTATTGTATGCCATTCAGTTCCTACTACTTTAAGCACCAAGCTATCTCGCAGTTTCAGTCCTCCCAAATGTCCTGTTTATGCACCCCCGAAATCTCCATCTAATCGTGACCCAAAGTCCTCTACTCCAAACTATTCTACCATACAGAGAATCATGATAAATATGATATTCATCTATCAAGCAGATAAAATCCAGTGAATTTATCCATTTCGATAGAGTTTTAACATACTTGGAATAAACCTACACTCTATTTTATCTAATTTTTAAATACAAACAACTAATGGAGAGAATTGGTGCTTTCGGTTAAATCTTCCTAGTCATGAGATCAATAACATTTAGATCTCTAGTAGATTTGAATTGTTGTATTCTCGTAAAAATATACATAACTTATATCATAATTAATGTAATTATAATAAAGTTATCAATACAATAAAACCGTTTCAGGTTTCTCCTATTACTATTTGTCTTGAACTGAATATGTCAGTTTTGTTTGCTCTTATTGCTCAGTTCAAAACAAACCCAATCCAGTATCACCATAAATTTTCATCCTTGTTGGACCCAATTTCAACAGCAAACGCAAATCAAAAGATTTTTAAACTACAATCTTCAAAGCCGATGACAAGAATAATAATAATGTCACGAGTATCATTGACATAACAATGCATTGACTATTTGGACTCACCAACGTTTTGAAAATTATTTGCTTCTTATTCTCTTGGCATATTTGTAGTTCTCATTTGGAGCTGCTCTTCTACTAGATCTCTAAAATTAAATTTATATAATATGCATATCGTTTAACATTTTTAGAATAAAAATCCTGATTAATGCAATGTAGTGTATTATTCTAAAAGTTTAATTAGTACGTGCAGTTCGTAATGAAAGAAGATCTAAACATTAATTGTATATTGTGTTTGAAGTTGATATTTCTAGGAATGGCTTATGAAATAATGCACTGTGGGTGTGGAATGTATTTTATGAGGAACTTGATTGAATTTGTTGGTTACACTATAACTCATAGCTCTTGTTTATTATTCCAGCGCCTATAATAACCCTCACATTTTCACCTCCCAAATCTCTTTCTGCTTAACCTCATTACTATTAATCTACTTTTTGAGTTTGAATTCTATCCGAAAACTGACATAAAAGATGAACAGTGGAAAAATGTAATGAGGTAATAATAAGTAGCCTGTATTTATCACCAGGACAAAGAAAAATGAAAATTTCAATGAACATAATTTCAACAACATATACTTCTAGCTTTTAAGTAGAGATTAACGTCTGAATTCGTTGATTTATCGATAAGATTTCTCATTTTGTCAACTAATCCTGACCAGCAGTAGAAGTGCCAGTAATCACAGGTTTACATGAGAAAACTTATACTGGTCTCTTTTTTAGTGAATGGCTCTAGTTTGTTTCAGAAATTATGCTCGTTAAACCTAATAATTGATGAAGGCAATTTCAACTTTGACATTCTAATATTCCGGATGAGCTGTTGCAGGGTGAATGTAATAATTTAGACCTGCAAACCGCCTTCATGAATCAGAGCTCCTTATTTCGTAGATTAAGCTTCAAAATTCAGCTAGTATTAAGATGATAAGATGATAGTATGATCCACTTGTTGGTGGAAATAATTCAGGTTCTTAAAGCAGCGATCTTCTTGTGAATCTGTTAGATGCTCTGATTGGATATTTTGGAAGCGCAAAGAGCACTCCACTTGAGAGTATTAATGAGTTCGATCGTTACCTAACAAGAGTATTTTGTAAATGATTTCCTGGTAATTAGAATCAAAGTGATTTTGAAACAGCTTTCAACGTATACATCTTTTGTAGGATGAAAGGCTTCGTACTCCTCCTCATTAAAACCTTTCTATTTTCTTTAAGTAATAACTATTCTCAAAATCACGTTTTCCTTGGAAAATTTGAATTTTTTTTAAAGAATTGCTTATTATGATGACTTGGGTGATATTCAAATTAAGCTTTCAATATTGTAGAATTGGGTGATACTGAGGGTAATAGCAAAAACCTTTAATATTTGAAACAATATTTGGATCAATATAGTTGAAATAGAAAATTATATACCATGTCATATAAGATAATGAATTAAATGACTGAAGATTCAATGTTTTAAATTTTTTCTCCTTGTTATCTCAACTTTCAGGTGTGCGATTGATTATTTCCTGATAAGTCATTTTGTGATAATAATTTAGCTAAGTAAATTAAGTTAAATATTGTATCAATGTAATAAATGAAATATCTTCTATTCCAGTTAAATCAATTAATTCTTTCTGATCCAAACAATTCGTGATCAAAGTACTGTATATTGAAAATCAACTGTTCGTAAATAAAGCAGAATGGGACATTTTATTTGGATACTAGAGAATACATAGTTGTATGATTCTAATACAGGCCAGTTTATTAATCAATGCGTATACTATAACTTTCGTTTATAGTACACGAATGGCATACTTTGTTCTTTGTTGTATTTTGTTCTACTTATTATTCTCTGTATTTTTGTTCTCCGTTATTCTTCGTACTAACAATATGACCTTACTTTCTATGTACACATTTACTTACAATCTACATGTGGAAAAATATTTTGATCGGTGGGCTGCAAGGTTAAGAAGTTTACTCAATTTCACCTTAAATAAATTGAACTATCTAGCGCATAGTATTCTGCTCAACAAACACGCTTGCTCAGTTCAGATTTGAATGTGCAACTATAGGAAGTGTGGGTCATCATTCTCTATTCAAAATAAAACAGTTTTCCCTTTCGAGCTGGACCAAGTTCAAATCTGCCAAGGAATGAGAAGGAGGTGGTTGACAACGAAATCTATTACTTCCTCTACTTTGTTTGTCCGGAAGAATCACAACAAACAGGTGTGGAAAACATGTTACGGGAAGCGGCAGATAGCTTACACATGATATTTCAGTGCTTCAACATTAGTTTAACGAACTACAACAATTTTCTGACATTTTTTGCTATTCCCTAATGAACTAGCACCTCTGTGCTCTAGCTCTTCTGTCATCCTGCCGTTTTAGCACTACTGACAGTATTATTATCCTTCTTAAATTGATTCCATTTCCTGATGTGTTCTTCAGATCTTACCTACTGGAAGAACTTTGTTGACATTTGGAGATCCTGCCTCTTAGTAAAGACTATTACGAATTCTTTGGCAACTGTGGAAGGAAATGAACGAATTTATTGAAAATTGAAACGTTCTATTTTCCTGATAAAAATTATTTGACGACCATTAAGTAAACAGACACAATCTCTGAGCTTCGATTTTCTCCAGTTGATCAGTTTCTGGAAGATTTAGTTTTGTAAAAAAATTCACAAATCAAGTAACATTGAGGTCTGAAGAGTCCCCTGATGTCGTCGAAATACATTCATGAGAAAATTAATAATCATTATATCAATAGTGCTGAATAATTATGCAAATTATGGAAACTTATAATAACGCTTACTTGGCCAAAAAGTTTCACAATTGATTATTCTTCAAGGATAAAGCCCAAATAGGTTTGAGACGCGTACGTCAGATGAGTTGGATGATAGTGATTGATGAGTTAGACCTACAATTTTGGGTGGGTTCCGAGCCACCAGGAAGTGATTTTACTATTTATTGGTTGGTGCCTGATTTTTGCACAAATAAGAGCTATAATTAGCTGAATGAAATTTTTCAGAAAAAGGTCCCATCAAACATCTTATGTTTCATATTATGCTAGATTGAGTTTGTTCTAAGTACACCGTTTTCATGCTGATAAATAGTTGAAGTCAAGTTTCTAGTGAACGAGTGATTACATTTTTCCATTATTACACCTAGTCTACATCTTATTCTACCCTGAAACTTTGTCACATTATTTATGCGTTCATTCTACATACCAGCAACGATATTAAGAGAAGTTTGTCATCATAAAAATATTGAAATCGATCATCATATCTTTGACATTCAATCCAAAAATTAATACCACAAGAGTCTGAATTACCGTAGAATGATAAAGTATTCTTGAAAAGTAGTTTATATCTTGCAATAATAATCTGAAGTAGACGCTAAAGTCATCTAAAGCCATCTAAAGTCATGTTGGTTTTTGGCAGTATTTGCGACACAATTTTTAAAGCAACCTATTTTTGATAGCTAGCAACAGACAAAAAATATGGATTAGATTTGTATGAATATCATGTCCAGTACAGTATACCAAGAGTAAACGAGTGTGTATACACATATCACAAATTTGAAGACCAAAGATTTGATACTGCTTGGTAATAGAAAAAAAGGTACTAACTACTACCAGTTTAGTAGAAATTTTAATATCCTAGAATTGAAGAGTGTAGAAACGACGTGAAATTTCATGAATAGAATCATTGGTGGGAAGGTAAGAAAGAATAAAACCAGAGTACATTCTGAAGAAAGACATCATTTTCTAGTAAGAGCTTCAACAAGGTAATAAACGGCAAGCGATTCAGAGGCTCGTACAAAAGAATGAGCATCCCATCTCAAAACTCTGAGAATAAGCAATTTTCAAAATTATTGACTAGGACAAACAATAGTGGAGGTGAGTGTGTTTCTCTCTTTGAAATATCATGAAACTTCAGCGAGCCCAATCATCATCGAATTCATTGTAAGAGGCACTATAGAGCTCCTAGAGCTCCTTGCACTGGATCAAAGCTCCTGAACTGCTGTCTAGATTACATCAATGGTTTATGTTGAGTTGCATTGCAATTTCTTGTCCTTTGAGATCACTCTGTAACTCTATTACTTCATTGTCATGGAAATCTTTCACTGTCATTTCAACTGATTTATTCTAACAATGATGTAAATTTGTATGTTAGTTGTAAACTTGGAAAACGTTCAATTGTTCTATAGAGATGATTGCAGAAGCTTAGGGATTAAGTTTCAAATCAAATTTTATTTTCATTTTTCAAATTTTCTTTTCTTCTTATGCTTTTTTCTCAAATTTTCTTATGCTTTAGAACCAGTTCATTGATCTGACTAGAATATTATTCTTACATTAATTAGTCCACATTCATAGGAAAAGAATATTCAGCTTGAACTAGGTACTGCTCATCATGGAGAGTCATCAATCACATACATGTATATTTCTCTTCAAATTATGTTTTATTCATAACTAGCTATTGTGCCCGTCCTTCGTACGGATTATGTTTAGAAATAAGACTAAATATGTTTCGGCTTTTTTGATAGCAACGATCATGAAGTTGTTAGCAGATAAGGCCCCCCCGTTCAGACGATACAGTTTTTTTGCGGTACGGTTTTTTTACTGTACGGCGTCAACTGTACTGTGATATTCACATGGTCCGGCTTTGCTGCTTATTGCTGTGCTCTCCTCCTTCTTCCATTGAGCTTCCAGTTCAGATTTATTTATTCCAGTCCAGGATTTTTTTTATTTGTGTAAGATTTTTTCAAATAAGTTTCTTACTGAAGGTTTCTCTTCAATTTTGATCAAAGTACGCAAATTCTGGTTTCAATATTCCACACATTTTTCTCTCTTTATTTTTATATTAATCTTAAGTCTTGTCCCACAAGGCGGGTCTCTCATATATTAGAGAAATTAAATTTTCACAATTTATATCTTCCACTTCTGGACACTGGAATTCACTAATAAGAAGATCAATGCTGAAGAATATCAATGAAGGAGATCAATGCTGACGATCTGAAGACTGCTTCCAGCATAATAAGCGTATCGTTTGAACATATCCATTACGGGTACAATACATGTGCCACCGGATACGGATAGTTATTTTGCGGTACAGCTGATTTTAGCGATACAGTTATCGAAGACAAAACCGAATGTAGAAATCGGCTAGAACAGCTTTTTTACTGGATCCAGTCGAAACAGTATTGTGTGAAGATACAATATGAAATGTACATGCAAACGAAAGCACTGCAAAATAACTGATACAGCAAATTTACTGTACCGCACAAAAACTGTATCGTGTGAACGGGCCGGGACCATGGCCGGGACCTTAGTAAACAACTTAGAACGTAAACAATTCAGTGACAGGTATCGGAGAGAATATTTTTTGAGAACAGCTGATTGATATATCATGATAAATTACGTGATTTTTTCTTATGTGGTAATAATAGTGCTACCTGGCGAATTACCAAGAGTCTGGCACAAACCGCACCTTCCTAAAATGTTAATTTTTGTTTTGATAAATTGAAATTAGAATTTTTTTTTTCAACAAAGAAATAATTGATGAAACATAACATGAGCTTTGATTCACCAGTCATATGTTTCCTAAAAGACTGCAATGCTCCGACTACGCAAGTCTGCAGACAGCGTAAATAACGCCGCGAAGGGCCCACCATTTATATTTGAGAACAGCTGATTGATATATCATGATAAATTACGTGATTTGTTCTTATTCTTATGTGGTAATAAAACTTGGAAGAAATGTATTCAAAATCGCACAATACTTGGTTTTTAAACGTTTATTATTCTGTTGAAAAAAAAGTTAATTTAGTTTTTTATAGCTAAAGACATTGTCAATAATGTTTTCAATACTGTTCAATAACTAAAATCCCGATCGATGCTCTCGTTTTTGAGGAGAAGGCCGCGTAAAATGTATCCAAAATCGCACAGTACTTGGTTTTTAAACGTTTATTACTCTGTTAAAAAAAAGTTGATTTAGTTTTTTATAGCTAAAGACATTGTCAATAATGTTTTCAATACTGTTCAATAACTAAAATCCCGATCGATGCTCTCGTTTTTGAGGAGAAGGCCGCGAAAAATACCTTTGCGGCCGTGACAGACAGACAGACAGACAGACAGACAGACAGAAAGTGAGATAAGACTATTTTCGGCTTATTTAATGTATAAAACGTAAAAATAACCGAAAAATATACAATTCTGATAAATGTACAGACAAAACTCTAATTTTATTTATATAGATCACTATTTTAAAAAGTTAAAATTTTGCAAAAAGGAATAATTTTAATTTCATGTCGGTCTACATATCTTCTACCATAAAAGTGAAATTGTAATCTTTAAACTCGTAGAGATCTGAAAAAAGTTCGTAAAGTCTAAATTTAAAAAATAAAAAAATTAAAATTCAAAAGATGAGGAATTTGTTAATAGTAGATCAGCTTCAAAACTTCAATAGTTTTAGAGCCTTGAGGACTAGAATCGAAGAAATTTTAAGGTTTTGCTGCTACAGACTGATACAATACCTCCAGTTGCCTTTCTACCAGTTATTTGACCTCTGGCCTATTTTAAATATGATAAACTGACTTTATCATAAGATTCTTATCATTCTAGATATAGACTGGGTAGCTTGAAATGCTCAATTAACATTTTTGCAGCAGTACGCTGAGTTTTTAAATACTAGTTGCTCAACAAGATTTGGAAGCTATTAGTTCAACAACTGATTACGTGCGTAAGCGCAATCACTTTGGAATGTCCCATCCAACCACAGAGCTAGATGGTCTCCAACTTATTATAACAGGTGGAATTAGCCTCCGTTCATAACTGAAACTGAACGTCTCTTCATTTCTCAGTTTGTAAGTTGAAAATTGGTTGCAATTATAGAAGGTAACATAAAATGTACTCGTAATATTCTTAGGGCAAAGGTTTTTGTTTTGAGAAGGAGGTTCAGGCTATTACACGCGTGTTGAGCGATCGTGATGTTCGGTTAATTAAAGAAAACGTGTGTCGATCGTGTTGATAATTACAAAAGATCGAATTAGTTCTTGAAGCTGGAAGCGAGTGTGAAGAAGGAGAGAAAGATAGACTTGGGAAGAAAGGGAGAAAGAAAGAAAAGAGTAATGAAGTCTGAGAGACTGAAGAAGAGAGTGAAAAAAGATGAAAAGAATGAGCTAACTAGACGATTGTGAAGAGTTATTGTGAGAAATGGGATTGAAAGCTTCAAAGAAAAACTCGTGAAGAGATAGAAAGAGAGAGAGTGAGGGTGAGAGAAACTATGAGAGAGATTGAGTGAGTGGTAAAGAGGAGTATGGAGAAAAATAGTGTGAAATAGGTAGTAGGAGAGAGAAACAGGGATTGCTACGGTGTGTAGCCATGAAATAGCGTAGGAGTGAGTGGTGGAGAAGTTTATATAAGGGTAAGACGAGTTTCTAAGTGAGGGAAGCGTTTATGAGTGAGTGAGAGCGAGTAGGGGTCGGACTACACGAGCGATCCAATGTTGTTTAAAGAACAGTCTCATTGATAAACAGACGTTGTTATTCTATCACTACTTTATTACTATTCTGGTGGTTCTTTTTCAATAAAACTTGTTGTTGCAAAAATCTAGCTTTGTGAAAAGACGGTTTGCTACCTCAATAAAGATAGTATCTGGGCACAAAATGTAAAAAAGGAAATAATAATGAAGGGGAGATGAATAAAGAAAGCGGTAAAGAAGGTAGAAGAGGTGATGTTAGATTAGATTAGATTAGATTAGATTAGATTATTTACTTTATTCATGTAGATTACAAAATGCACTGTCTTAGATTCTAGATTATGATAGTTAAAAATATATAAGTACTGTAATTGTTGTTCTATGAATTTTACAAATCTAAACTAAAGAATTAATCAATGATATGTATACAGTATAAGATGCAATTTGATAAAGATAATATGATTGTGATGTATCTACATGAAACGGCGAAGTTTGAACATATAAATGTCCATTCTTGGAAGAGGATATTCAAGAATATCCTTCTCATCAACACTTGACCGTAGGCTATAATAAACTGAAAACGGTATGAAAGTCAAAAACTAAAATAAGATGAATAAATTATTTAAAGGATATGAATGATTAGAACAAAGTGATTAATAGAGTTAATTTACAATAATAATAGAGGTTATGGATTGATATTTTCTGATTGAGAGTAAAACAATGAGACAGAAAAAGAGATTATTTACAAATGAGATAATTTATGTTAAACATTAGGCCTAATATGAAAGTGAGTAAAAAAAAAAATCATAATTTAAGAGGAATAATAGGGGGTGATAGTGGTTAATATTACACTAGACATTAAAGGTAAAACGAAAACTTTTTATACATAAGTTAATATTTTACGGATTATAATAGTTAAGATCCCTAAGACATTAAGGATTTGAATGGTGAATAAATTGCTTATGGAGTTGATGAATGATGAAAGTTGTCATGCAGTTGCTCTACGGTTGAACAGACTCAGTCATTTTCTCAAAAATATATTTTCTCAATGCCAAGATAAAGCCCACTCGACTCTCAAAGGATCTAATAGGATTGGGAAGTGCATTCCAAGCACGACAGGCGCTAACAAGGAAAGATTTAGTATAAATGGTAGTTCGGTGATTCGGTATCCTTAGAGTATTTTCTCCGGTTCTAGTATGTGAAACATCTATCCTCCTACCTTCAGAAACAAATTTAAAATCATTTTTGAAATAGTTTGGTTTGCCATATTTTAAAATATCTCTAAGAAGTTTGACTATTCGAAATAATCTCTGTTCGGGTAGTTTTAAAGTTGAGCTAGCAATGTGGGCTTGAGTGATCCGTTCATGACGTTCAAGAGAGTAAACAAACCGTAGACAATAATTTTGGCAGCGTTGCAGTTTATCATTTGGAGAGGTTTGATGAGAGAAGTTGCAAATTAATTATTAAGAGCAGCAAACAATGATAAAGTGTGGAAAAAGAAGAAGAACAAGAAGAAGAAGAAGAAGAAGAAGAAGAAGATGACGATGAAGATGACGAAGAAGATGACGAAGATGAAGAAGAAGAAGAAGAAGAAGAAGAAGAAATCCAATAGGATGGTAATGGGAGATGAGCGTCTAGATGTCTTGATGAACGGAGATATTCATTAGTTGGTAAATATGGCCAATGTAATAATTAGAAGGAAAGTCTGATAACCAGACTCTGGGATGTGAGGCCTGCTGCTTGTAATGGTTATCCCGTAAGTGCAGGTGATGCAGAGATCATCAGATCTCTGTCCGTGGTGTATATCGGTGTAGAAGGTTGTCGTAGTGAATTATGATGCACGCCATATCGCATGGTCCGGCCACGGTCCAATTAGAATCCACAAACGACCTAACAAGCCTCCGCCCCTAAAGGACCCGGTTCCGAAAACTTTTCATCGTTTACCGTTATTCAAATTCTAATTTTCGTAGACTCAATCCTTGACTGGTGCATCGAATCAATTCAACAAGACCTCGCAACATATCCTTAGTCTTAATATTCACCGCAGTAAACACAGCACACAGACATCCTTCCAATCAAGTTCAAGCTTGTTAGAACTCTTTATCTCATCTGTCAATTAAACGAACAACATTTTTATGGCCGTTTCCCCATAAACCTCAAACTTCATGCTCCACATGTAGGCTTAGTATTACACAGAACATTAAATTCAATAACCTTGCTTTCACTATTAAATAAGTAATATTAGCGTAATACAAAAACACACTGCCTACTTTTAAAAAACAGCTCATTTCCTCTCATTTAATCTCAATTTTATTGATACCATATGACTTTTTATTCTATTACAAACAATGAATAATTATTCCATTAATGATTAGAAAACACTTTAATGTTTGACCGTGACAAGCATGAATATACTGTATATGAATATAATTATCATGGGAATAATGTGGTCATTGAAGTTCTATTCTGACGGTTCGTCATATTTAAGATTAATATTCTACAATGCATCTTCATGAATTAAATAGCACAGTAAAAAAGTCCAGAAAATTGCAATCACGAGCCTGAAACGACTTCCGGCATGGCAGCGCCTTATCTGCAGAGAGGTCATAAATCATTTAAAGCCAGTACTTGTTGTTTATCGTATTCCTGCTCACTTCATCTCTCTTACTTCTATATATCAAATGGTCATCTGGAATATTCGAGCATTATAGAGAATGTTCCAGCAAACGCTTGTCTTTGTAGATAGAAATCCTGTATTAGGAACCCTCATGTATATCTGGAGACTTCTAAAATAAGCAAAAATTTTATTTAGTGCTGTAATTGTGAGCAGTCAATCAGTTGTTCAGATTTCAATGCGTTCGTACATGACAGTTTGTGGCAGTATTCATATAGACATAAACATAATAGTGCTATTGCTATATATTATGATGATTACACACATCAAGTACTGTAACAGACATTGTGCTTAGTAATAATTGATCAGTTTATCATCAAGTGTTTTAAATTAGACATTTTTTAATAAGTCATTGGACAGTTATTATCAAATTATTGATCGGCCTATTGACAGTAGTGATCAGTTCATGTAAATTCCTTATTAGTTGAGTGCTATTGTACTGTTCGTTTCTTCATTGATTTTCTTGTGTGATAGTATTAACTGATTAGTGCGTATTTTGAGGTAATTAGTACTTTCAAGTGTTGCCAGCATTATTTTAGCGATAGAACTCATAACATAGTAATAAAACACCAAGATAAATAAATACTCTTGGGATGGATCTCTAGTCTTCATGAAGTACACAGCACAGTGCATTACTTCATAGCAAAACACCAAAAACACATTATTTTATATACGTTATATCAATAATATTGCCCTGTGTATTTATCGAAGATCAAATTATTTATACAAATATATAATAAAAAATACTGGATTGATCATCAATAATTCATCTTCTTGAAATCCTTTATGTACAATTGTACGATTCATCCCAAGTTCTACCAGGTTAGATTACGTTTAGCTTTATTGTCAATGTTTCGTCTGAGTTATGTATTACTAGCAATCATGCATCCCAATCATAATAGTGACTTCAAGTTAATAGTAATGATATAAACCAGTAATAGTATTAACTTGCAATAGAATTTGGTCTAATTCTAAAGTAACTGTATTTATTCTCAGTGGGAAATATGTGATTTTGGTCTTCGTTGGGTCAGGTCACACATCAAGAAGTTCAATAGATGACAATGAACAGAAACAGTTGATTAATAACTTATTTGAAAATCGACCAAATATTAATAATCGATAATATACAATATACTTCTATTTGTCTACTTCCCCTTCAACTCCTACCATTAATACGGTTCCATCCCCATTAATACTCCCTTCTTCATTATCTGATTTTTCCACATAATAATAGAATTTTTCTTCCGTCCCTATTACGCATTTCTTATTTTAAAATGCTGTATTTTACAAATTTAATTTTTTTAAGCAGGCACCTGCTTTTAAAATACATAGGCCTATACCATTAAGTGGGACTTTTGAATGTTCTATTTCTGTGAATAAATGAAAATGAAAACGAAATTACTTTTCAAAATTATTCTATATTATTATTTCTTCCACATGAATCAGAGAAGAGATGTGAAAACGCAGAGTGACTGTGGCCTTGGTTGTGTCTTTGCTTTGGAGCATGCATCTTCAACACTGCAGCACTGTGATTCCCCTCCAGCTGATCCCAGTCCAGAGCGGACCGCTTTTTGTACACAATTCAAACGTGACCGCCCCGAGGAGAGTGCTCTGTCCCGGCCTAGGAGAGTACTGAGGAGAATCGAAGGGATATCTGAGAAGAAAGAAAGAAGAAATAAGAAAAGAAGGAGGAGGAAGGAAGATCTGACATCCGTGGCGATGGTCTGCTAGCTGATTAATGATTATGCCTCTCACAGCCCCAATGCGAACGTCCTCTGCAGGTGTAACCCCACAAACCTGATCTTTTATCACTTTAAGCATTCAATGAATCGGGTACGAAAAACACGATTGTCGGTTTTTAGATGAGAAAAACAGAATAAAAGCTAACGTTGCATAGTCATTCAGAAAGAATATCAAAATATTCTATTCAGTAATAGGCTCATTAGAATAAAAATATAAGTCTAATGCTAATGCATATCTTGTACTTGTATTTATCAGTAATGTATTTCGTAGTCAGGTTTATTATTTTATCTTTGAATTTGGATATTATCTGAAAATACTGAGATGGTGAAATTATTTTTGTTCACTCACCTTAAAAGCAACTACGCATACAGTGATAATACATAGATGTAATAATAACAATAATGCAGTATTCCATTTTTCAAACAGCAAGCAACAGCCAAGTAATATGTTTACATTCCTAGAGGCAATAAGATTTCACTTTTGCATTATAAGTTTGGTCGATATGAATTACACCACCTGTACCTATCCATTATCCTTTAGTAGCATAGACTTTATTACTAAGCCTATAGGTCACTCAGATCCTCTTGGATGCTGACCCCAGAACTCTTGACTACTAAACACTACTAAACAGGGGCCAATACTAGGTCCATTGCTTTTTTTGTTATATGTCAACCGTTTACCTAAAGAATTAATTAGTGGTAGAGCCCTCTTATTTGCTGATGATACATCACTCATTTTCAGCAATTCCATTCTAGATAATTTAGAAATAAGTGCCCATATAGGTGTGCAGTACAGATTTTTAAATCAGTTGAAATTAACTATAAATAGTAAAAAATGCCAATACCTTCAATTCAAAAACAAACATAATTTAAATGAAGATAGGGCTATAAACGTGTTTGTAAACGATAATCAATTAGACCAGGAAGAAAAAATTGCATTTCTAGGAGTTATGTTGGATAGACGATTGACCTGGACTCCATACATTGAGAAAATATGTTGTAAAATTTCATCTGGGGTATTTGTCCTGCGACAGCTCGCTAGATTGAATGACAAAAAGTTACTTTTTACAGCTTACCATGGGCTCTTACTGTCACATATTAGGTATGCTATCTTAGTATGGGGTAATTCATCAAAACAAAATCTTGATAGGGTGTTTAAGATCCAAAAGAAAGCGGTTAGGTGTATAGAAAGAGTAAATAGATTAGATTCATGTAGGCCGTTGTTCAAGAGACTTGGTCTCCTAACTGTACCCTGCTTATATGTGTATGAAGCTACTTTATATGTAAAAACGAATGATATTAACCAAAATCTTGATGTACATGATTATAATACAAGAAGCCGAGGAGATTATCACTTGGTGAGTCACAGTAGTAGCTTATTCAAACAAAAACCTAGTTATATTGGTAGGAAATTCTACAACAAGCTACCGCAGTTTTTGAAGAGTCTTGAAAATATAGAAATATTTAAGAAACAATTGAAGAAATATTTAGTTGATAAAGCTTTTTATAGTGTACAAGAGTTCCTTTCACATCAAAATTAAGCCTCACCTCAACTAATTGAAGTAATTATGGTATCTAGTATATAATATTGTTGATCTGACTTGTCTTATACTCCTTAACTGGAGTCTCCAAGACGTAATCTACAAAAAAAAAAAAAAAAAAAAACACCAATTTGAGTTGAAATCTCTCTTGACTACTCATTTATGCCATGCCATAGAAGAGTAGGGTTATTTCCACGCAAAAAATGTTTATAAAATGTAATTCTTGGTAGTTTTAGTCATATAGTCTTATAATATGTATATGTATTTGTTGAGATTTCGTTTTAAATGCAAATAAAAATATTTATATATTTTATATTTTGACTTTATTTGTTCTGGCCCTAATTCGATCCAGTAACTTTAGTGATTAGTCTAAGTAGCGTCTTCAAATTTGAATCCTTGAAAAAATCATAGACTCTTCAACTATAAACACTCACAAGTTCCCAACTGTTTTAAAGAACGCTCTTATAATAAACTGCAAAAAAAATTTTCAAAAGTGAATGCTGCTCTGGAAAATATGAGAAGAAAGAAGAATTGAATGATATATACGAATTGAATGAAATGTAAATTTTGATTTCTTTTATTTCCAAATTTTTTCTTCTTTGTCTCATTTCATTTATACATATTACACGCTTAGATCGCTTAAAAAAATCGCTTATTAGGCTTGAGATTTACACGCTTGAACTTCACAAATCTATCTGAGACTGAACCAGGTAAGGAAATGTTGCATGAGTGAGGCAACGAGTGAGGTAAACGAAACGAATTCGATATCGAGACAAGAATTGCGTCGTGCGGGACAGTAGACAAGACACGACAGTTGGAGGTCTCGGTCGGTCTTTAGCTCATGTTTCGGGCACACTGGTTTTTCATCATCTGGTGTCTGGACCAGCTAGTTTATGAGAAACGGCTCTTCAAATAATGTTTGAGCGTATTCAAAAGTGATCTATTATTAGCAGCAACAGCAGTGGCCACGCCACTACATAACGCCAAATGTCAACTCGAATTTGTAACCAAATAATAACGGGCGCCATGTCTCGTTTTTGGAATAGCATTTTGTGTGGGGATCGAGGAAGCTGAAGGCTCATTCATGCCAGTCCGCTACTGTATTATGGATATAAGGCGTAGCCTATTCATTTTAGGAATATAAGATAATAATGTTATTGATAAGACCCTAGTACCCATCCAAGATTCAAGAAACCTTGTGATGTTTTAAGCATTCTCCTACTTTCTCCTTTTCTAATCTTCGTCTTTCTTTTCTATTTTTTTCACATTTTCTTCTTTTTCTTCCTCGCTTGTTACTCTTCCTACCCTTATCTGCAATCATTATTTTGAATATAAAATTCATCAGCATTTTTGTTTGTATGAGATCACATAATTCAAACATTTCTTATTTTATTTGACAATGATATTCTCATTATCTTCATTATACAGTTCCGAATTGATGATATTTATGGGGCGGGGGGTTTGATAAATTCATTCAATATTTTTATCAGATGTTAAATTTTGAAAATGATCTTATCACTAGATCTACTTGTTCACAGACTTAGCACTGGCTTACTATTAACTTGCAGCAGAGAGTAGACAATTGTATCAATATACAAAAACTCTGTTCATTTAGTTTTTGTACTAGTAGTAACATGATTTAATAATAGTGTAACTATCTCGCTTATCTAGGATACTGAAAAGGATAGCCGTTTTCTATGAGCTGGTTCATTGTCACCGATAAATAATGAAAGGTTGATAATTTTCGGTTGGACTCCTTTTACTCAATAGTCATATAGCATAATTCAATAGTGCAATAGTCAAAATAACTATTTAATCATGGAATTTTGACTAAATCACATGCAACAAACAGTAGATACAGCGAATATGTTTTTCAAAAGAGTTGCGTGATCCCGTTTGTAACTTGATGTTCAAACATTGGAGAGCTCAGTCGACAGGTGCTACACTCTAGCGAGCAAACGGAGAACTAAGTAATCTGATAACGTGCGTGACCATTCCATTCGTATCTCGTAGTGGGTTGCTTCTGCGTTAACATTGTTTAGAACAGAGGGCTGATTCAGGTTGTACGAGTATTGAGTTTTAATGTGGAATTGGCCCAAATGTACTAAAAGACTGCCAACTATCTACAACTCTGTAATTAATATAAGCTCTGGTATAAGAATTGTAGTAAGAACAGAATTTCAATGCTCTCATGAAAGTATGAACCTAACATTCAAAATCACACTAATATTTTGATAAAATCACAATTTGGTGTAATCTTGAAATCATAATGGTTTAATTGGGCGACCATTTCTGAAAAGACTGATTGACTACCCTACTGCGAGTTAGATTCTCGTTGAGACTGAAATAAAATGATTTGTAAAAACTTGTTCTCCATCAGGGGAATAGGAAAACTTTGTACAATTCAACAATACTTCAGGATCGAAGCTGGATTTCTAAAGACAGTAGAAATATGTAGTTTACCAATTCATAATGTATTTCTTTGTTCTATGCAATTTGAAATATTTTAATTCTGTTGCTTTATGTTTCTCTACTATTCTAAACTTCATTAATGAGAATAAAGTAAAATCCCACTTGATAACTCTGCTATTTTGATTTTATCAGGTAAAATGCAAAATATAAACGATAAGTATAAAAAATAAAGACATTGAAGCTGGAAAATAGTTCTTTTTAGAATGTAAATTATAAATGAAATCAAAGTAATAAATTGTCAGCAACGCTGTAAATTCATGTATGGTTGATCCAGGACTAGAAAATCAAACTCAACAATACAAATTCCTCAAGCCTGCTGTTTTAGGCACAAGTAAAACCATGCATGTTATTCGTAAAAATGATAGTTCTGTTTGTGAAGTGCGATCGTCACTGTTTCTGATATCGAAAAAAACTACTCTTGTGGAGAGGTTAACTTGCTGCATTCTGGCTGAGGAAAGGAGCTATTTTGGAATGATTTGTAGGTGACAGACCCGATGCGAGTGTTTACCACATGTACGTTGTTACAGTTTTGTAAGAGCTGCTCAATTAGACGATGAACTTTTTGTGATTGAAAATAAAATACAGTTCTCTCGAAACCACAATAATTTCAAAGAGAGCTCTCATTTATATGTGGATACAAAAGTAATAAATTTGAGAGTGCTTTAATTACAATAGAAAAAGTTCAAAGATAAATGGAGCAGATGATGTATTTTTCTTCCTACCGTTTTTTTTCTGTAGAGAGACGGAAGGAGATTCTAGGCGCAACGAAATTAGAATCATGATTGTACTCCAGCCAAAATTTTCTTGTACGGGCATCGCTCCAAATTTTGAGAGTCGATTTTGAGGAAAGAAGCTGCGGAATTGTTTGTTGATGCAACGTGTAAGGAACGTCGTCTTCTATCTAGTAGACGCTCAAGACGCCTCTTGAATCAACAATCACAACGACGGAAGAACAAGTGCCTGAGTAATACTTTCAACTCGAAAATAGCCACAATCTGTTACGTTCGACTTAGTATCAATGTGCCACAGGACAATACGAGTTGGGGATGAAGACTGTTGAAGAAGCGAATATCTCCATTTTTAAGTGTTGTATCATTCAACTTAGGTTTATTACTTCCTTCTTACTTGATTAAGAAACGAGTTGTAAGTTTTGTTTCAATTTAAAATATTGAATTTATTAATGCTACGAGTCTAGGATGGGTAATGAATTGGATGATTCTGAATAATGAGTTGGACCTACAGTTTTAGGTGGGTTTCGAAACACCGTGAAGTTATTTTACAGCAGAGAAAAGAGACGTTTTTGCTCTTAATACTTTCTTTCAAGGAAGACGTAAACCTCCTGAAATCAAACCACAATGCAGTCTTTATCGAAAAATATTAATAAATAGTTTCTCATTTTACTGATTTTCATTTTTTTTCATTTCAAAATTGGTTTTTTACATTATTTCCACCCGTTATCATAGAGCTTATAGACCTTTAAGCATGAATGTATGTTCCACAGCAACTGTGAAGTGTAACAACTTCATAAACCTTTGAAACAATAACTACTTTTTACTTACGATTTATCTGCTCCGACTGTTACAGTTAGCATTTGTGAACTCATGATTACCTATGTATCATTAATAAATTGAGACCATCGTCGTTTTCCTTGTTTTAGTTGATAGGGCTTCAATCTTTAAGAATCAATTTTTGCATTGAGGAACTCAGCCTTGCAGGATAAAGAATACTTCAGTTGCTCCATACCTTCTCAACAACATTATAATTATTTACAAAAGTTATTTATTAATGATGTTGAAGATCCATCTTGTTTCCACTAATATGTAATTTAAACTTAAAAAAACCACTTTTAAATGGAAATTAACTCACGTTATGGCGTGACGGCCGTTTCGCTCTGTTGTCTAGAGCATCGTCAGACGATCCACAGTACACTGACTTAAGGTATGAGTTTGAGGGTTATGTATCATAAACTGTTAGGTGTTCAGGTATCAAAAACTGTAATATTCGTAAGATTAGTTGTGATATGAAATGGAATCTCCATTATTTCAATGTATCATAACCCTCAAACTCATACCTTAAGTCAGTGTACTGTGGGTCGTCTGACGATGCTCTAGACAACAGAGCGAAACGGCCGTCACGCCATAACGTGAGTTAATTTCCATTTAAAAGTGTTTTTTTTTTAAGTTTAGATTATTTATTAATTTTATGGTTACTAGACTAGCAGCCCCTAGTTACTTCAAGTAGTTGCCTATCTAGTTAGTCGATAGATATACTATTGTTTTTTTCTCTCACGATTAAACTAATCGATCACTTACGTAATGAAATAAACTCTTCACAAACAAGTGTGGGAGATGGGCGTGGATGTGCTTGTCTTCAAGTGTTTGGTGTTTATTTTTATTGTAGTTCAGATTTTAGCAGTTGAACCATACCGAAACGCCATGACCTTGTGAACGGGTCGTCTGAGAAGGTCGCTCGCTTGGCATTTCCTGAAGAGATAATCCAAAGATGAGATGGGGGTTTGTTGGTGGAAGTGAGAGTGACAAAGAGAAAAAAATAGTGCAGCAACAGTGTTGAAAAAACAAGAAGAGAGAGACTGGCTGTTGAGGAGCCCAAAAATAAGAGTCAAGAATCGGACTTGGCCGTTCCGTCCAATTAATCTTGTATGCCTTATGAAACTGCGATCAACCATCTATAATAGATACTGGGCCGCAGGCAACACGCACACACACAAGCACACGTCTAAAGAAAAATACTTTTTTATCTGTTCAGTATAGTAGCAATAGTGTTGTGCCGTTGATGTTGGCAGTCTCCACGTTCATTGGCTCAATCCTTGTCCCCCCATCAACTGATCATCAATCAAACAAACGCGTTGAATTAATTCTTGTGCACCGTTTAAAATTATAACGAACAACCTTCGTCAGTTTTAATTATAGCTTGTTCATGAACTGTTTCCATGTAGGAATCCTCAGGCGTGATCGTGTGCGTGTGCAATGTTCTCGTTTATGTCCACAGTCCACATTCACACGTGACAGGACAGCGAAAACTCTGTCAGGAGGCACATTCAAACAGCTTGGAGCCTTGGACGGGCGTATTTTAAGTTTAAAAAAACTGGAAGGACCAATGATAAAGCTATTACATTTTGACGATACTATACCAGGGAAGAGATAGCCGTATGTCGTAGCAGATATCTATTCAATCAGAGATAAGCTAGGAAACTCCTGGGTCACCTTTTTAAGGGTGATCGATTGGATTGGCCAGCAGTAGATCCAACTCATCAATCACCATCATCCAATTCATTACCCACGCACAGGTCTCAGACCTATGTGGGCTTCATACTCTGAAAAAACTGTGTTTTGTGTATAGAATAAATTTGACTGTGAGAAAAAAATATGATAAAGAAATAAAAATTATCCAATTTTAATGCGTCAGATCACGTTGACAAATATATCATATAGGTGACTGAGTTCCTGTGCCCGTGATTATGATAATTATTGATTCAATTAATTATCGATATCTAGCATGAAGCAGCTATCGGGTTCGATCCCAGTTCAGACCAAAAGATTTTACCTCGGGCCACTCCCGTGTTTCGGAGGCCACGTTAAGCTGTCGGTCCCGGTTGCCTAAAAAGCAGTCGTTAAGTCACGTCAGAGGCCCTGAACTTATTCAGGTGCGACCTGATAACTCTGACACCAGACCTGAGCCAGCCAGGTCACACGATATTATTATTATTATTAGCTGACAAAAATGCATTTCAACTTCTAAAACTCACAAGGGGGTAGTTTTTTATGAAAGATGAATACAAAACAGCATATTATGTTTCTTTATATTTAATTTTTGTGTATACTTTGTAATTGGTGTGATATAAATTAAATGCTGATTCACTTTTAAAAAAATGACTTCTTCATTTAAGTGAACGGAGTCGGAGAATTTACAAACGTCTAGACTTTGAAAAACTGCTACTCAAAAAATCTGTAGCGAAGTCAGGCATCACTATAAGAGGGCACTGACTATGCGGGAGGTGCAAGGGAGAATTTTCTCGATCGCAGACCATTGTATATTACTATGAATAATTGTGTTCACCTGTATGCGTCGTAAAAAACTTCGTAATTGAGGTATGTGATTATTTGTGATATATTTCAGTTTTAAAGAACAGATAAACATATGTAATATAATAATTCAATTTGATTAACCAACTTTCGGCTGCTTAAAATTATAACTACGTAGTTCATAAGCTGGACGATTAAAGGTTCATCAGTCTCTCTGCTTTTAACAATACGCATGCCAATGCTTTTTAACAAATGACACGACACACTTTTTAACAATAAGATGGATACACGATTTATCAAAATATTTCTTGGAGGACTTTGGAAAAGTATTTCGAGGCAAGAGTTTATACTGGATTCAGCTGGGCAGTGACTTCTACAGGGAGAAAACAGTTTCTATCCAATCGAGATAATTTCTTTAAAGCTACAGGCCTTAGCAAGTTATGAACCATAAATCTCAGTCAACAACCATGGAAAGGCTGGAACAATTTCAAAATCCAATAAATTCTTATCCAGATCAATTTATGGTTTCTTCTAGACACCGAATGATATTTTCAACCAGTTGCCAAAAAATCTTCAATCTTGAAAAAAGCATCTCTCTTCTCCACAGATGAGTGATTCAGTTGCACCCATTCTCAGTGGTTTGGATTACTGTTTTAACAATGTTGAATATGAGGAAGAAAAATTTTCAAGGGTGAAAAATTCCGACTCTTGATTATCAGGAGTCCTATATTATTCCATATCTTGGATCTCATTTAGGATCAGCACATTTTGAAAATCAATCAAAGAAGACTACACAAAATCTCCGAATCGAGTGATTGGTTACCAAAACTTGTGATAACCAATCAGAGTTTTCCAGAAATTAAGTGATTAAGTGTACTCTGGAATAATAAATTGAATGAATCCATAATTATAAAAAAACGTGAACAATAAAACAACAATAATCTTTCGCGTCGGGCAAGATACTGAAGTCATGAATAATAATAGAATAAATGTTTTAAACAGTGTGATAATACTTTTTGGAATTTGAAAAAAATACATTTCATAAAACAGCACTTCAGTTTTGACAAACACCTACATGACCACAAATCGATCTAGTAGAAAATTCTAGCCACACTGTTGTTTCAAATTCAGTCTCACTCATATTTACACATCAGAAAAATTTGAATTAGAACTCAATGCTCTAATAGATAATTCTGAAATTCTTCAAAGTTCACCAATAATTGGTTTCACCATAATTATTATGAAGTTCCATGGTCTGTATTTGTAATAGATGTCATCAACAAAAAAAAAAACTGCAATAGTTAATTCGTTATTAAACTATGTTATACTACAAACTATGTTACAGACAAAGTGGCTCCAGCTTATAACCTGGTGAAGTGCTTTTTCATAAATAGTATTAAAAGCCATTTTTTACATTGGAAGTTTGGAGGATTGTGCTAGAGCCACCTCAGATGATGAATCATTCATTCAATACGTTGCTAGAAAAGTTATTAATTAAGAAGAAAATCCGAATTTTCAAACTCTTTCAATTTTCAAAATTCATCATGGGCAAAATTCATCTTATGTCCCAGTAAAAAAATGAATCAAACTTGTGAATCAAATGGTACTGAAAATTGCAAAGAAGAGGCAGCTCAATTCAATCAAATAACTCGAAGGTCATGTGGTGGGGTTAGGTATTTTCAAAAGGATATTTCTAAAAATAGTACATCATCCCTTCAAATTGCATTGATCGCGTGTTTTCCCCACATGAGCAGTCGTTTCCCCGACACAAGACGGCCCACGTGAAAGAATGAATTGAATGAATTACGTGTCTGAATGGAGACTCAAACATGACCCGATGATAATGAAACATTAATTAGGGCGTCTATGCACGATCGGAAAGGTCTGCCGTGACGGTGCCATCCACAAGAGTGATGTGCAGTGTACAGTGCAGGTAAAAGTCACGGTATGATGAAAAGCGTCCATATGAAAGCATCCATGGAGAAGATATTGATCGAGTGGGATGAGGCCAATGCAATGAGACCACCCAGTCGGACGCATCAAATATAAAATACTGTACGTTTGGAGACTATTATTCCTCCGACTAGCGAGCGGGTAATTAAGCAAAGCAGGAGGCGATCCCAGCTTAGAATCTGGTTTGATGCTTGAAGGGCTTTCCAGGGCGAGACACTCTTACAATTCTTCATTTTTAGAAACAGCGGGATATCCCTCAATGAGAGCAAGCGGATAGTATTTTTTTCTCATCAGTTCCAATGAAATTCAATTAGCATATTTCACAGATATAACATTGATTTCACTTTCTATTATAAATTTAGGATCTCATCTTAAATACCCAACATTTAAGTGTTAGTAGCATTAAGAGTTATCATCCTACTGTCGGCGTTTTGCAAAGGAGATTTGCTGACAAATTTGTTGAATTTTATTAACTACAATGTTTAAATGAATCATGAATATTCTTGAACTAAAAAATAATCGAGTTATTTTTATTGAGTGAAGTTTTCCAGTGAGGCTTGAACCTAACGTACAAAGATTTGGATCCTCTATTTTGTGAGGAAAGCAGTTTTGTGCTGAAAGCCTGTTAAGTCTTTACATTCTATTCTTTTTATTAATTCGTGATAAATATTAGAGATTCTTAGAATGAAACATTTTCAAAAATACAATATCATTCATAATAAATTATAAAATTTACTAACTTTCCATCTTGAGATTGTAAATTAAATTTTCAGCATTGCATTCACTGCAAACATTATTTTATTGAAAGTTTCAATGACCTAAACTCCTGGATGATTGGTGTCCCTTGTAAGTGAGAATAATTAGACATATGCAATGAAGGTATGGAGGGGATTTCATGTTATCAGATTTCAAGAAAACATGAACTGCTTCTTCTTTTGCTAAAGGAGCTTCCATGAAGGATTATACGAGCTTTCCAATAATAAGAGGGATATTTATAAATGTCTTATTTCCTGTAGCTACTGAAAAAACAACATAACATTAAGCAACAACGAAACATTAAACACAAAACAACAAGTTTTGTTCACCATGAATATCATCATTCAAGAAAGTCGAAAGTTTTCGGCAATCATTTTAATTTCTATTTAATTTTTGAAGATAAGAATTACGAAGGTCATTGTATTTTAGTGCCAAAAACTTGACTTATAACCCTATTGTGACATTTGTAGTCACTTGGTGCTTTTCAAACTCTCTCTAATATTTTACCAAGCTCCATGGGTTTCGAATTTTGTTGGAAAGCTCATTGTCTTTTTTCCATAAAAAAAGTCCAACTTCAAACCCTCTTATTATGTGTGGAATCTTTCATTTTTTGTAATTTAAGTGTTTGCTTTTTCAATATAAAGCTACTATAATTTAAAATTTTCCTGAGGAAAATATAATTTTCCATATGAATACACAAGAGCATGGCTAGCGGACGACAAATCAAGTGGGCATTATTCAATCACGGCAATCCAGTAGATTCTTGCTGGACATGTGGATAATCACTATTGAACAAGTAGTCTTGGCGATTGATAGTCTTTCTGTTGTTAGGCCAATGTATTTTCATTCTGAAGTCAATCACTGTAAAGACTAGTCAATGCAACAAAATTTATGTCTTGTTTTCGACGTCAAGGTTAACTGGTATTATTTGATTTGTTTAAGGAAATCCGTTACATTTGAATAGACTTTGATTTAAATCTATTTAGTAGTGCGGGGAGCTTGACACTTTTGATAATTTATTAATTAGTGGCAGAAAGACAACATAAATCAGCTGAATTAGTAGTTTGCACCATGAACAGTTTCGTCACACAATATCTCAATCCACGTTAGTGGTATATGCAACGATGATATTATGACTGGCTTTAGCCACAGCTGAGGTGTTTGTTAGAGCACGAGTAAAGCGAGGATCCTAAAGCCGCGTCTCCACCAACCGAACATGTCTGCCGAACATTGTTGGCGAGTACAAAAAACGGGCAAACATTAAACATATGGGTCACCGAACACGTTCGTGAGTTCAATTGAAATGTTCGGTCTGTGAGCGAACAGTGAAGACCGATCATAATGTTCGAGAAGGCGTCCACACCAAACCAACTCCAAAAAATGTTTGGCGACATCAGCTGATTCCAGCGAACACTGTTCGCCGAGCATGTTCGGTTGGTGGAGACGCGGCTTAAAGATCGTATAAGTTGCTTGAAGGTTGAATATAACCGGTGCATACACTACATTATCAACTACTGAAAATATGAACTGATTCTATTGTCACTGTCACTCATTTTGGATATTTTTTTCCGTAATTAACATAGACTAGAATGCTTTATTGGTGACAATCAGTTTAAAACTAGGCAAAATATACCTGAACTAACTGAGTTTGATGTGAAATTTTCAAATAGACTTGTGTTAGGATTTGATAATTCTTACGACACTGATTGGAACGAATGCTTAATAATTGGTCCAGACTCTGGAGCAGTGGTTATCAACCTGGGGGCGATTTTAGCCCCTTAGGGGGCGATAAATTTGTGGGGGGCGATTGGGGGGCGATGAGGGTTTATAGAAAAATTAATATTTATTCCAAGTTTTCAAATTCTTTGAACTTAAGCTACAGAAAAAAGACAATGAATTTCACTTGTGTATCTCTTTAATTGATAAAATAACTCCTTCTTTTGCAATAACAGAAAAAAATAATCAACAATTAACATTTAAATGTTGAAGATCCATCTTGTTTCTACTTCACAATATTTAAGATATATCTTTATATATCTTTAAAGATGAATCTTTGAACTTAAGCTACAGAAAAAAGACAATGAATTTCACTTGTGTATCTCTTTAATTGATGAAATAACTCCTTCTTTTGCAATAACAGAAAAAAATAATCAACAATTAACATTTAAATGTTGAAGATCCGTCTTGTTTCTACTTCACAATATTTAAGATATAATGTATCACTAATTTAGATAATGTATCACTTGGATTCTATGATTAAATATTTGTGTCATTTACCTCCATCTCCAGCCATGTAATGTAATTAATAGTAATATTGTTTTTAATCACTTATACCAGAAGTTCGTAACTTAGATAATAACGCAATCTAATGTAATACCCACCTCATTGCCATTTCATTCTAAAAGACTGTTTACAACCATTATTCTAAAACAAGGATTGAGACTGATTGAATTAATATTGTGTTGGCTTTCAGCTATAATATAGGATAAGCGTAACTGTACTGAAATATAATGAAATTTATTGTATCAAATATATATTTATACATCTTTGACGAACGTTATTTCATTTTCCATTTACCTTTCCATACTATTACACTTAATTACCCAATAATTAAGTAATTGTGACGAGTGAGCCATGAATTGATGTCAAATTCCTCCGGCACAGCTTTATCACTATACCAAATGTGCAAATATCAACAAAATCTGACATATTTTTAGCCAAAAAACAATATGCATGACATTCAGAAACAGAATTTATTAATTTGGAATTCCTTTAAGTGCTATTGACTTACGGTACTATAATTTATGAAAAAAAACCTATAGTCCTATAAAAAAGCCGTCCTACATCCCAGATAATCCTAATTTATAGTGCTATTGATAGTCTTCAGTATAAATTAATAGCACTTGAAGGAATTCGAAATTAATAAATTCTGTTTCTGAATATTTGCCAGTCATTTCAAACTAATATGTTCGAAATGGTAAAAAGTTGAAAATTGCTTGGATTATTCAGGTAAATTCGCCAGAATGGGAACGCCCTTGTGATCATTAATACAGGGTAGTCTATTACTGATTTCTCTCAATAGGCCACACCCACTGAAAGCATAAGAATAACTTTCAAGTAGAAATTAAAAATCACGGATTGACGTAATGAACCCTCAAATCAAACCTTGAATCAGTGTCCCAATTCAGTCTGTTGATGTTTGATAACCCAGGCGAAACGGCCATTACGTCAATCTGTGATTTTTAATTTCTACTTGAAAATGATTCATATAAGTTGGATTATAATATGAATTAGTACTTGGAGTCAATAAGAAATAACAGGGATGAATAAAAACAATCGTTTTCTATTAGTAGTGTAATCATTTAAAAAAGAGTCTTCAAGTATTTGGTTCAAGTCACAAACTTACTCAATTCACTACATTCATTTTTTACATTACACTTCAATAAATGCTCATCAATTAACATTAATTAATCACTTCATACAAATAAAATTTGGATAAGCAATGGGAATAAGGATGGGTATAGGGAATGATGGGAGTTTGTAATTTCTTGGGAGGGGGCGATGGGCCAGAAAAGGTTGGAAACCACTGCTCTACAGCCTGTATCGAAAAGAGACTCTAGTTGTATAACAGCTTCATCTTGCAACAGTTATGATTAGGCATGAAAAACGTCACCTGTTATGGTAGGCCTATTACTCTTCAAACTCTAATAACTACTTTTCGACGTGGTTGTGATAAAAGATTTTTCTAGCTAAAATTTAATATCTTTCGAATATTTAAAATAATAATTACTCATTCACGTATATGCAGCCGCTCTAAATGTTTAGTCACTTTTTGTGGAGGTTAGTTCCCCGCCTTTCATAAGTGAGCGGCCGCCTATCATGAATTTACTCTTTTTTGAGTGATAGAATAGAGTAATATAGACGTGAGTTACTCGTTCCAATCCTAAATGATGGAGGTTAATTACGTCTAATTCATTTGAAATATTTATTATCATTTTCTCAATAAGTAGAACTGATATCTGAGTCCCTAATGACAGTCTTTAATTAGATTGAAAGTTGGTATCCTTTAAACTACTTACTGAAACTAGTTAGAAATTACTTAATTCTAGTCATTTTGAATTTGTGTATTGAGAAAGTGGATTAAATAAGTCGGAACTGGAATGGTGTCTCCACCATTGAACTGAATAAAAATGTAATAAAACAGAAGTAGTAAATGGATCTGGCCAACTATTATAGGTGAGTAGACCACAGGGCACAATAGTTTGTATTGTGATTGAAGGCCTCACTGTATAGAGCACCGCGGGATTGGATTCATTTGTTACGCTAGGCACCGGCTTTAGACAATGCTCTCGAGATATCGTTCGGACCGACCTTGGGTAGCTCCTTAGACCACAAAAGATCATGATAAGAATGGTGATTTTAATGTGCATTAATAACAGGAATGCGGCTTGCTCTGGAACGTGATCCAACCGTTTCAAATTTGATAATAATTTGCCTGGCAGTATAATAGTTCCTAGTTCGAATCTATTCGGGAGAGAATTGACTTTGGCACCATGAAACGTCACTCTATCTGTCTCATTCTTACCCTGCTTAATTTCGTCATCAACCTCTCTTACAGACAAAATTCCTGAAGTATTTTGCCTGCATATAAATGCAATAGTCGATCGTTTTGTAAACAATCAGTTCCAATCTCCCTCTTCCCATGTCTAGAAGACATATTTATAGGCTTTCATTATAAACATCTTGATTCAAACATTTTCAAATTTTTAAATTTGTTATTTCTTATTTATAATAGCATGCTTACAGCTATCTATTTCTGTTGTCGTAATCCAAACCATTGCATTGATCTAATTGAAACGGAATTTTAAAATCTATCACTCTAATCATTTATCACTATATTATGATGAAATGAAAACCAGAAATGATTTTTTAAATGTTTTTCAATAACGGCGTTTCACCCCGACATTTTCCTCCAACACAAGATTCACATTCAGAACTGAGAGACATGAAAACACGAATATTGGAGACTGGAATATCAATGGATTACAATAAAGCAAAACTGAATGAATGCTCTATCAATAAGCAAAATTTATAATCTTACAATGGTTATTTCTGTTTCATTCAAACAATAGCCTTCAACAAAGTATTTATAAAAATCCCTGCATTTAAATTGTACAAAATTAAAAAAGTGGATAATGTAAGTAAATTTTGCTGACTATTTTTATAAAGTAGAAAATAGGCTTGTAGCAATTATTATTACTAAAATGTATATCGATACTACATTCTTTAAATACTAACTGTGAACGTTCATCATTTCTATTATTTTTCCATGCATTGTAACAAATATCATACAAACTAGATAGCTAGTTACTTCTAGATCTAGCTCTAAGATGTAATAATTATTATGTAGTTGAATCGCCTCACCTGAGAAGAAAATGAATTAGCTATTATCTTCTCTATTTCTTTGAAGAGAGGTAAACAATTCACAACTAAATTAGACGATCGACACATTGGTATTTCCATGACTGTTTAATGCAGTAGTATAGATAGCTTGTGTTTGCGGTCGAAATTATTGACTATATTCACGCAATCACTAACTGGTTTGAAACGAGGCATAGAATTTACAGTAGGAAATTACTGGATTCCGCCTCCTGTATTATCAGTTATCGTAAAATTCTGCCTCTTGAATCTGGTATCACTGGTCAAGAGCTGTCGTAACGTTTTTTTTAAACACTCGACTGCCATACCAATATTATCTTTGAGATCTCATTATAAATTATGATGACAGTGACCTATTCTATCCATGCTGTTGCTTTGTAACATTGTGACCACAAAAGTGTATGTAGTCTGTCCTCTTTTCTCCTGCGAGATTAAATCAATGATTTTTCGTCACACCAACTAAATAGTACAAGGACGCCAGGTGTGTTATGGCTTGATAGAACTAATAATAATCCAAAACCACATTACAGATTACAATGGTAGTGGATAGGGTAGTATTTTCATTCATGTGATGAGATAATCAAGTCATTTTCTCAACAATAGTTTGTTATTACAATAATTACAGAAAAAGTACTTACAATAAATGGATTGCATAAATTATCAATAATCACTAGTAAAGGTCTCCAAGTACATTGACTCCTCAATTAATTAAACACTTGTTCCCAAACAGTCATACAAAATAAGGAAGCTCATCAGAACTCAATTTTCTTATTGAATTGTTTTTTTGTTTTTGATGGAAATCAGTTGTCGAAAAAATTTGATAGTATCCATTGAAAATTATTGAGCACAGCAAGTTAAAGAAATGAAGTTTTTACTATTGAGAAATCAAGATTATTCGGAATTTAGGCCCTATTACAATTAAATATTGAATAATGAATAAACTTTTTTTAATACAAAAATAATAAACCCTCCTCACTTAATATAGTTTTAACTAATTGCTTTCGTGGATAAAATATTGATTCACATTGGAATCTTCGTATTATAATTATTAGGGACCTATTGGGCTGCATTCCTAGAGGATACACTCTTCAATTTAAACCGTCTATTTATGGTGCTGATCCCTCATAATTAAATTTGTAAATTCACTTAAATGAAGTCCAATCTGAAATCCATTCATAATGAAGTAGTTACTCGAAGGAAACAAATTTTACGAAGTCCTGATCCTTAGTCATTGGTAAGTTACGATCCAAAATGCACAAATGCGAGCAAAATGCCCACTAATTAATAAGTGCAATATGTATCAGATTGAATTATCTCTCGGGATTAATTCTGTTTCTTCGTTATTCATTAGAATTATTATATATTGAATGAAATACAAGGAATTTCCTCACTCAACCGTATTCATAGCTCTCCCTTTTATCGAGTCAGATAAAGATGATTTTTCTGAGGATACCAATAAAAAATGAAAGATGAGTATTACAGAAGTAATATTACTTGTAATATTGAGAGGAATCACTTGCTGGAAGATAATAACTGAACAAGTTGCTTTTTGTATGAAGGCGGATAATCAATTCCACAGGGAATTGAAAGTGTGGTCGTGGGCCCACCCTGTATATTTCTGGTATTGCTTCCCCTAGTCGCCAAGACAGAAAGCTGTACCTACAACACCCTTGTCGCCTTGCCTACCACCGTCAATCACAATCATCCCTTTTCCTTTCACTTGCAGGGCTTTTTCCTTTAAGCTTTCAAGATAGAAAAAGGGACAAACCTGCACCCTACCTTTTTTTAATGCATCAGCCCTTCTTCGTTTTAAATTAATAATATTGTGAGTCATAAATAAGAAAAATACTGGAGTGAGAAAATACGTGCTCGCTAGTTAGATAAGAAATTTCAAATGAGTTCAGGAGATCAACTACGATAATAACTAAGGATTTGATGCAGAAGCTGAGTAATGCCTCCATGATTTTTCATTAAATTTTAGCGATAGAGATGGATGAACGAACTTAAACTAAATTTTTTGGTATGAATAACGTAAAGTTAATGCAAAAAATTCAAGGGCATATTAAAAAGTCATTATAGAGTGGCACATATTCTTCTAAAGTGTATTATTTACTCGATAAGCCTATGTCCAGTGTAGGCCTGAAAGTGTAACCTATTTCTCATCTACTTGGAGGGTGGTTACACCTGGATCCGCAACTGAAGAAATAATAACTGTTCCTTTTTAAAAATTCACGGTGAAATAATTAAAGATGAATAAATTATTATTTCACACAGTTCTAGGCCGTTCAGTCTAAAATTTTCAAGATCATGTTGTAACTGAACAACAAATAATGCTTATTTCTCCATTTTCCATTTAGTAAGTGCTACAAATACGCCCTTCATAGTTACCTAACAGATATAAAGGTGCTTAAAGGAACTTGACATTCAAATTGAATCGCAAGAACTGACTTAGAAGTATCAAATTGTTGGTTGATTTGAATATTGTTGAAATTTTTATTGCGGGTGTCTCTGATTAGAATAGTGCACGAATTTAAAGCAAATGATTTAGTCTGGATTCTTGCTACAAAAGTGAGAGTTTCAAGGTTTTAAGATCTACCCACCATGTCAATAATTCTAAGTATATACTCGTCTGAGATTTTCAAATCTCAAAACTTGAAATTCTAAAAAATCAGAAGATGTTCACATTGTTAAATTTTTCCATAATTGAAAGTTACTGAGAAATTCTCGGATTCCATTTAAAAAACTTGATGAAGTTGGGGCGCTTGCACAGTGGGGCATCGATCCTAGATTAAAGATTCAAGAGAAATTCTCTCTATGATCCTAAGATCATATACATCTATGACACCTATCTATGACATCTATGATCCTAACTCAACACGTTTGATCAGTGAGTCTTTGCGCGCATATCGCTTGCTTGTTCCACTCGCATACACCATTTCACAGTACTGTATACGTTTGATTTCGCACCCATGGCCTATGATCTAGTATCAATGCTCCACTCTGACAAAAAGAACTTTTGCTGAACTGTGATATGTGTAAGGTTCACTTGAACTAAAATGGTTCCATGGAACTGAGCCTCACAAATATTTTTCTGAACTGTAATATGAGTAAGGTCCACTTGAGCTAATCTATGGTTCTCAATTAGTAAACCTGATCAAAAATCATCTACTTTATTATTCTATGTGAAGGTTCAATTTTCAAAAAAAGCAGAGGATGCTCAAAGGAGGAACTCAACCCTTAATTAAGTTAATTCAAATTGTAATACTCTTTGAACATGATAAAATAAGAACTGAATCCTTGAACACAGGTTTCTCCCCTTGCGAAAAGCTTTCTCAAAAATGCACTGTATAGTTACATATTAAACTTTATTACTCTTACACACATTATATTCTGCTTATTGTTTTATGGAGGAAAGAAATACATCGATAACTTGTAACAGATTCTGTATCTCATGTATTAAGTTTTTGTAGTTTAACGGGAAAAATTTGTCCATTTCCCAGTCATTCCCAACTTTAAATATTATTTTTCAATTATTTGCATTCATAGTTTATCTAATTCATCAAAAAACGCATCTCGAATAAAATAAGTCCCAGTTTTGTAAAGAAAATGTAGAGATGTAGCAAGATGAAGAGGATTGGAAAGAACAAGCAAGCAAAAGTGATAAAGAGGGGAGATTAAACGGAAAAGAAATTCAGCGGAAAAAGAAGGAGGAAAAATGTAAAGAAGTTGGAGAACTGGTGACGAGGAAGAGGTCTGTTCCCTTCCATGGACCCATTCATTCATACACAATGCCCGAGTTGGAGCTCTCACTTTTCACCAATGCAAGCAAGGAGCGAGGGCTTATATCGGACGGGTGACTCTTTATTTGTGAGTTGGGCCCTCTCTGCTCCCATTTTTATTCCGTCCAATTCATACGCCAACAGATTGAAGAATCGATAGCAAGAGAACTGCCTGTTCTTTGCAATATTACGAGAGCACCCTGTATAGGACCCCCCTGCACAAAAGGGGTTGTTTAGAAATAGCAGCATCCCGCAACTGTCAATTGCGCCACTATTGGTTCGATATGAACCTGACTATGACATGGAACGGTTGTTAGCCTGCGACATTGATTGTTGTCGAAACAGTTTTAAAGTGTGTATTTCCACACACATGCACAGACACACTCCCTTTTTTGCCCTCCGGCAAAATTGGAGCGCAAGGGTTGTTACATGCGATTATGAACATCAGCTCAACCCCAAGAAACTTCTCTTCTGATTAAATGTTTTCGACAATTTTTCAGACTTATTGGGAGGAAATGGTAGTTCAGCAAGAAATAATCTGAACGATTTTTTTGTTATATCTTTTATTTAAAAAGCTCACATTTTTCTATTCGACTACCGGACTTTCGTTTTTTTAGGCGTTTGAATTTCTCAAACTATCCACGTAATGTCAATTACAGCCACTGTGCTTTTTGAACAGAATGCCAAAAAACTACAAGTCGTAACCGAATTTATACATTTCTAGAACATAATAAAACGTCAAAACTCCGGTGCAGAACAAGTATTTTCACGAAATGTAACGAACGGTATTTTTCGAGTACTCTCAATCAAGAATAACAGTAGTTTTTGATTGGAAAATACGTTTTTCTTCGAGAATAACAGTACTTTTCAAACGAAATGACTGAATATCGTGAAGATCGGGACTTTTTGTATCATAACCATAAATTTCGATTTATGGCTATTTTGTTCACTAAATGTAACTGTATTTTTCTAGTTTCTTCAAACTTCAAGAATAACGGTAGCTTTCGATTGGGAACTACAAGTTTCTTCGAAAATAGCTCTGAAAAAATCAACGAAATACACAAATTTTAACGGTAAATTCCGATTTTAGACAAGTGAGTAAATGTCAAGTGTCTAAATGGATGTGATGGTATTGCTACGGGTTCTATTAGCTAAAATAAGGCTGGCAACACTAAAGTTCACACTTGATCTTTATTTACACAAATTAGTCTATTTACACACCAACATTTGTAAGTTCAATAAAGAAATAAAAAACAGATCATCAAATGACAAGCTAATACCTATTTTCAGTAATTATTTACAAGAATTAATGAATAAGTAATTACAGGCTGATCAATAATAAAAGAAACAAGAGTCCAATAAACTGTACAATAATGCAGAAAGAAATTATAAAAAGAGCAACTAATCACTTACAAAACCACAGTCCAATTCGTTATTTGACAGTCCCAAATAATATCACTCAACACTACGTCTTTAAACTATCAGTAAGCTGCATAAACAGAAAACACTTGTCTCTGCACTCGACACTGTCTAAAGACTAAATAAAGCACTGTTTACTCCACTGACACTGGATTGTCTCTTCTACGAGATATGTAATACAATCTGTCACGCAGGTTTGAAAACTGACTCACTGGTTCACGTGGACTCCTTTATATAGCTGTTGTAGTTGTATAATTCCAAGAATTGGAGCTCACCAGACACTTATATAATTTTCAAGAAAGCTTGGACTAGACCTCGGTTGTTCTAGACGAATGTAGAATTGACGAGAAGATCAATTGAGTGAGAGAGTTGCAGACTTGAAGAATAGGAGTGACAAAGACATGTGAAGAGCAAGAGAACGCAGATTGGATGTCGAAGTCACGTCCAATCATGAAAACAATAGAATGACATAAATAGAACAAGTGCGTGATAAACTGCTTGTTTGCTCTCGTAACAGTATTATCCAGTTTTTCAAGAAAATAACTGCATTTCTGACTATAAACGTCAAATATCTTTTTTTTGTAAATATCAACAAGTTGTGATTTTGTTTACTGATTTATAACGGAAGTTATAGATTCATAACAGATTTATTCACATAATGTCACGGCTATCCCTCAAAGTAGAGACACTATCTCACTTTCACAACCACCCCAATGTAGCATGGGACTTAAAGCCAAAAATTAATAGCTGCAGCAATTCTCATGAGATTCTCTCGCTCTATTTTTCTCAAAATTCATCACCCAACAACTACAATAGAATTTACTATCGGAATATAATTTATTTTTTTCAGAGCTGTAATCAACATAATACAGAGAATGCATATTCTCAACGAAATCAACTCTGGCCAGAACCATAAAATACAACTTCCTTCGTTTTTAAAGGGTGGCATATTCATTTACAATTTATTGTCTCATAAATGTTGAAGCACATAGCTCCAAAACTTCGTTTGTGAAAAACATGCTATAGGCGAGGGGGTATGGAAAATGCGGCAATATAAATTAAGCAGGTTCCATCAAAGTAAAAACATTCCAGGTATATGGCACTTTAATATTTTATCTCTAGGTTTTATTCTCCTGAAGTACGTTTTCAAATTCTAGTGGTCTATAAACTCTTCTCATGATCATAACTCTCCATCAGTATCGGTTAGAATGTTATTGTATGACGGTATAATGGAAAAAGTAATTCCACAGGAGATTCTACAGTAATAAAATTGTTAAAATCATCATCGTGTTTATTTATACTCACAGTTTTCTATGGTAGCAAGTTTTCTATTATAGCACTGTTCATAATACATTGGCAACTACCGTAGTTTAGTGCTTTAAAACACCCTGACTGTTCCAATTTTCGATTAAAAAGTCGCTCATTCACATTCACTTCATTACCCATGCACAAGTTTTATTCTGAAATCATCAGCAGGGAAAATCATCAACTCGTAAGGGGGAGATTTCAACACCACCACTCGCATGAAAAATCTGGAAACGAAAGTTTTAAAAGACCGATTGACGTTGAATCGAATTCAATAACTGCAATGTTATCGGCATCAATCTTTAAAACTTGTTTAAATCAGTTTTATAGATCCCCCCTCTTTCTGTCTCCCCCGTCCTATGCTGAAGGTATCAATCAGTTTGGTCCCTTTTTCACGAATTCCTGACTACGTTCCGGGGCCTCCGACCGAGGGCGGTTTCAAGTGGTTCAAACTTGCAAAATGCGGTCCTTGAATACTTGAATCTAGATGCCCTAGACACCTAGCTACGGGCCTGTGCAAGAGTAATGTGACGTTTGAAATAAATATCTCCAACCTTGAAGAGTGAAAAATGATATAATTTTCTTATCGTCGCTTTGCATAGGTATATTTATAAAGTGCACATAGTCTTTGTTTCATGGATTATAACAGTGAAAGCTCCAATTAGATCTGCTACAGCTCTGCTATGCTGTTATCGAATCAATTACACTTTACAGTGCCCGAAGAAACCTCTCCCCTCATTCATTGGAAGTGATCCTCGATGTTGCCCAAGGAACAGTGAAGTTAGATACAAGTATCCCACTCCATGATCAGGGTGTGAGTATAAAAGAGGGTTAAGAACTTTTTTATCTCAGGAATGAAGCATTCTTCCCCTTTTTTTCCCCATCGAAAGAAGAAAAAAGCTTATTACTCGTACGTTATAAATTTAGTCATCCGGAATCATTTTGCATAGTAAAGCGCTCAGTTTTTCGTGTAACTTTTGCGTCGTCAGCCAGCTGATCCATTCTTCTTTTATCATCCTCTCTTCCTCTTTCGCTGTCTCTCTCTCTCACTCACTCTCTTACTCTCTCTCTTTCTGTTACTTCCTCCATTCCTCTTTTCCATCTTCTCCATCCGGCTGGCGGATATTTAAGGGCTGCATGATAGTGGAGGAGAGCTGAATATTTTTAAAGTAAATTAGAATAAGTAATTTACAATTTAAATCGGAATACTCGTTTTTAATATTTACGGAGGAAGACAAGTTCGTTAACTTGGAGTAGCTACGAATCGAGATCTCGGAAACATTTCTTTCGTCATTGCGAATCGATGGTCTCCAATAGGAAGAAGCCCTTCGTCCCTTACTGTGCAAACAGAGATCGACCTTTTCCCTTTTAACCACTCCGCCTCACCCCTTTTTTCTCCCTGCCATCTTGCTTCCCTTCTCTCACTTCCTCCTCTCCCCATCTTCCGCGGATGCTGCGAGCAGAGAGGGTTATGTATTTTAATATAACGGATCACTGAAAAGTATTCGTGTGGAAACACGCACGTTGAGCTCTTCTCATTTTTCTGTTCCATCATCATTCTCCCCTTGGATGTCGGAAGTATTTTAATCAACTTTTCTTCTTTCCCTTCCTTTTTCACGCTTCCTTCGTCTGCAATCAGTTCATTTCCTTGGCTGTGCTGGTGCTAATCTGATTCTTGCTGAATGAGTGTTTCAATTACGCAGATGAATTTGTTGAGACGAAAGCCGTGCTGCTCTGAATCATCTATAGAAAACTTGATGCCTTTTTCAATGAATGTTTTAAAGTTTATTCATTTCAAAATAAATAAGACTATTTCACTAAAGAATATAGGTAGCTTACGAAATCAGATATCGTTCTTTATCAGTAACGTACCTGTTTATTTTTTATTGTGTACTAGAAGATTGCATCTAGCAGAGATTTGTTATTTTGTAATCAAAGAATAGAGAAATATATTTGAATTATGTCTTTCTACTCAGTAATTTTTTAAAATGCTTCATACAGCTTAAATAAGTTTGAAGAAAGCTTTTAAAATGAGTTGAGTTGGTTTCAATAAATTTTCATAATAAGTAGTAGTATGATAATAAGCTGATAATGTGACTGTTATTGTAGAACGACGGTTCTGTAAATACTATCAAATAGATTGATAGTGTAGACTTCTATTATTTCCTTTAATGAGCTCTACAATATTTCTCCAAAACTCACCAAATTTCTTGAAATAGTTCACTTAACCAAGACATTCTTGTAATAAAAACATTGTCCTTAGTTTGTTTATATGCTGTTTCAAGATACCGACTGATTTAAAATAATATGAGATTCAATACCTTCCAACATGTAGTTGCATCAAGTAATCTATATTTGAATGTAGCTTTGGATCAAACTTGGAATGTGCAAAAATGAATCACCTGAATTACTAATTATCATATACCCTGATAGTAATAATTGATTTTTATTGGGTGATGATCTAGAAAAATAAAAGAAAACTATCAAGCCTAGCCAGAAATTGAACTTTATATGAGCAAGATTGCGATAATAATAAACCTCTACCACGGACTCAATAATTTTTCTTTATTGATGTTTGTTCGCTTTTAGTTTTCATAGTAATGTTTTCGAAGCTCCTTCTGCATGTAAAAACAATGCAGATGTGTTATCTGAATTCGGGGCGGTTTTATCAGATAATTTGTATTAATCAATTGAAAAATAATAGAATGGTATTAGGCTGACGAGCAATCATTATGTAACACTTATTCTAATAGAAACGTCATTTTTCACGTTCTTATCATTAATTCAAATTCAAATAGCAAATCGAGGAGAAGTTCATGTTGTATCTTCATGTTGTTTTTTCCTGACCGAAATGGAAATATGAAAAAAGCAAGTTTACTTGGCTCCGTATCTTATTCGTCTTGTGACAGTCAAAAGTTTGAAGCTTTCCTAACCGCTTCTGATTTATTTCTGTTCCTTCTATAAAAGTGAAAGATACGTCCATGAAAATTTTAGTCGAAAGAAAAACTTTTCTTCATTTAACTTTTTCCTGTGGTGAAAGGGCACTAGGGGAGGGGCAGATGTGACAGAGAAAAAATGATAGAGTGGCAAGAGAGTGTAACCCAATTGAGTGCAGGAAATGACAACTCAAGTTGCTTCCTTCAACATGAATAGAATTGGAATGATAAAGAGCCAATATCTGAATTTCGAAAGGAACAAGTAAACATAATTCAATCTATTGGAAACTGGAATATTGGAGGGCAAACAAATGTGCACTCGATAAAAGATTGAAATTACTTTGCCTGGGAAGTGGTCTGTATTTTTCTGTTTGCCTGTCCTTAAGAAAAAGAAAGATAGAAGAAATGCCGTATTAGCTTAGCAAGAAAGAGACAAACAAAAGTTCTCAAAATTTGAGCGATTGGTATTGATATTTCTATTTACTGAGCTGTGAATAATTCCAATATATTGTACATGGGTTACTTTATATTTTATTGTACTATTGTATCAACTTTTTATGGTAAATTCAACGACTTGCAATCAATTTTAATTGAGAATAAATTATATCTTTACTCACTTCAGGCCAAATATTTTTGAAGATGGGTCTTCATGACTAGAAATCATTTGGCCTGAAGTGAGTAGAAATATCATTTATTCCCAATTAAAATCGACTGACTGCAAGTCGTTGAATTTAATATTAACAATGCAGATCGTTATGGAACAAGAAATTGTAGATGACATGGGCGTAATAACAAAATAAATTTGGAAGTGAAAAAATTCAAGATCATTGAACTGAACACTTTCCAGTGGCGGATTTACGGGGGGGGGGGGGCTTTCGGGCTGAAGCTCCCCTAAAACCTCCGAAAAGTTTTTTGAAAGAGTATAAATGTTTTACCAATATAATTAGTTTTAAGCTTGTAAAATATTCATTAGCAAGAATTACCTAATTTCACTACTAAGTCTTCAATTGTATGAATTCCGTAAACGTTTTAATACTGTATAATGTCTTAGTTACATTTACATTGCCAAAAACCAATCAACTCAGTGTTTAGATTTTTGTACTTGCTGAATAGAAACAGTAGGCCTACTTGCTGAATAGAAACAGTATTGCTGAATAGAAAAAGTAGTGCAACATAAAATTGCAGTAGTTGAATCACGATAGTACCATCTTTCTTATAATGAAAAGTAATGAGGAACATTAGTATATCAACCAATGTTTTTTTTTAACATTCTATCACAGTGGTCGGCAAACCAGTGATCACTAGCTACTGATGTAGGTTATATCGTGGAAAAATTCCAGATACAACACTTGCATTGGGTTTACTTATATATAATATGGATCTAATACCATTTTGAATGATTTCTCAAAGAGATAATACAAAAATTTTCTGGGTGAGTAACTTCAGATTCCATATTTCTATAAGAGGAAAACTAATCGTCAGATAAAAACTTTAGAAAAAAAAACTCTTTTTACAGTTTGGAATGCACACGAAGTTTATCTATTAAAACTAGATGAAACATTAGTTTATTGAAAAATTTGTAACTAATTTAAGCTCCCACATTGATTTTCATTCTTAAAAATTGAAAGATATGGCCGTAATACCAGAATAATACTATATGCTCCTTGAAAAACTGCTGAACAAACCTGATTCAGCCATAATTCAATCAAAAATTTTCCAATATACTTTAAATTTAAAATAATTTTATCGCTGATACGGTTCACAGCTATTTTTTATTTCCCAATAATATGAGTAGTTCTAGTTATAGTATGATTATTCAAAAGCTTACTACTTGTATTCAGTACACCTCTACCCCCCCCCCCCCCACCATCACTATCATCAGTAGCTACCAGCCACCCCCAAAAAAAATTTCTTGATCCGCCACTGACACTTTCTCTATCCAGTATACAATATTTGGATACAGAGCCTTTTCTATAATTAAAGTACTGAATTGTGATTCTATAACCATAATAATAAAAATGTATATACTTCCCCAAACCCAAAACTAGCAAGAAGCTATACCCTGTGTTATAGGTAGACCTATGTAGACCAAATAGGATACAATGGGAATAGATAGAAAAGGGAGTAGGAATAAAAGTAAAGTAGAAGTAAATTTGACAATGATTGAAATCTACTTTTATTGTTGTAGATTCAATTTTTGATATTATATTCAGGCGAGCTGGTAGTTTTCTGTGGCATTGGATTATCTCACTCTCAGGAAGATTTTGTCTCAAATGGATGAATACAATTGAAAGCGCATTATTCAGTAAAGATTATCTATAAACAAACTAAGATTAAATTGAATTTTATCTGGATTATATCTAGATTATATTAAATTAATTATATTGTAGGATTAAATTATATATTACTGTATCCCTAAACCTTTAGGAATGAATGATAACTACCATTCTGAATTTCGTCACTATTTTAAATTTTCTCATCAGATGCGTGTGAGAACAGATAACAAGAAATTGAGAAGGCTAATGTTATACAAGGACTACTGTTTGATTCCCAACACCAAATTCATTAGATTCGATTCTCTTTTTCATGATTATGTGAAATGCTACAGAAAGTTCGCTATATTAGGTTCTGCACCCCAGAACTATTCGAAAATTCCACAGTTCTTGTTTTTCCTAACTAGCTTATAAATGGAACACGTTGGACTCCATCCATTACAGAATGGGGGAACATTATTTAGTGAACGTTTTCGTGTTTTCCTGTGGTTTGCTGCTTTGTGATAGTGGCGGCTGTTTATTCTGTCGCTTTTTGTTGCGAGTAGAGAAAGGGAACTGGATAAATGACCGTGGATGGCAGTATAAGAAAAAATGATTAATATCGTGAAATTAGCTTTACAAGAATACAGTGAAACAGGAGTAGACGATATAAGTTAGAGACTATGTGTGGATGGGGGTGGAGGAGGGATTTGGAGGAGATACAATAAATCGAGAGAAGCTCTTGGTTCCAAGGAACATCCGGTTGGCAGACTGCCTTCATTCGTAATGCATTGCAGGTTATTTACGGTATCAAAGCCTATAATAATAAGGGGAAGTACAGTTAACGTCGCCTTGCTTTGCTATAAGCCTTCTTCGATAATTAAAATACGAATAAGGAATATCTTTATCAATGGACCCGTGTATTTATTACATCCGCGGAAACCTCTGCTGAGCCAGAGCTAGTCGTCCTAGTGGCGCAGTCGTTGCTGGCTTCTTCAGATCCTCACGAGTTATCGAACGACTTCTGCTTCCTATCCTATTACGCACTTCCTTAACAGCGGCATAAATTTTCAGCTACAATCGCCTATTCCTGAATACAATGTGGCAAAAGCGGTGGGACAGCTCTATAAACGGCTCTGCTGAACGCAATCGCCTCACAAACTAACATGCAACCAAGGTGGATCGCCTCCACTTCCACTTCGAACCAAGACTCCTACCATGTTTTGAAAATCTTGAACTTTCGTTCTCATATGTGCCGATTTTCTTACAAAGACTTCTGTGAGCTTTCGCTCCTGTAGATTATTTTGAAATCAACTTCTACTTCTTGCCTTCATAATACTGTAATTCATTTATCTTCAAATCATGAATTTTCGAGCTTCTATTCATACTTGTGATATATTATTTAAAACTAGGTTTAATTACAGCCTTTTCATCTCTTTGAGAGAGTTCATGTTAACTGATGATTGATTCAACATTCCATTTTCTTGATAAGGACGTGAATTGATTCTCTCCTAAACTAAAATTTTTTCTTCCAATCATAGGAAATCTTCTCTCTAGCTTTATTTGCCCCCTAGTCTACAATGTTCTGTTTATAAATCAAATAATATACTACGCATAGAAATTCATATGAATCAGAATAAGACTATTCAAATCACTTACACAACAATTCCAACTTTGTTCTGCAGTCATTTTGCTCTTACTGATTCAATTTTAAGTTCAGTTTCTTGCGTTGGAATCATCTCCACTCAGTAGAAGTTTAGTCCTGTAAACGTGAATAGTGTGTATAGTTTTCAAGAACCTAAATTCATCACTACAAGTTGTACGCATTCACATTCGATACTAATATTGGATGAGGTGAAAATTTTATCACTAATACGTTATTTATCTCCATTAAAAGGTTTATTTACAATCGATTTCAATTGATCTTGATAGATTGAAATATTGATCTTGGATTACACAAGACGTCTGGATACAATAATTTTCATTATGCAATAATAGTCTCTATGGTATTTATCCCCAAACTGGTAGTTATCTACTTTATCTATAATATAAAGTCAGTAATGCAATTTAATGAACGTGAAAAAGTAAATATCCAATTTCAATGTCGAAGTATATTTAGTCATTCTCCTTCCATCACATGTTTCATCTGAAATGAATTTCAAGTTTCTGTTCACTTGAACTTAAACGGAAGCCTCCAACTTCGATTTCAGATTGTGTTTCATTACGTTGGCGAATTTGCATAAAGTTCTCGTACTGTTTTCACAATCACGTGAGAATCTCGTTCACTTTGCCATCTACTCACGTCTGGCTTCAATGTATAAGTTGCGTTGGTAATTGGTGGAGTGAGTATCTGATTTCTATCACTGATTACGGACTTGAAGGCTTCTCTCTGTTTGAAAAACAGCTGCTATCAGGCCGGTTACCTCAACACACGCGTGGCTCGGATCGCCCCAGAAGCCTTTGAACAACTTCTGACAAAAAATAGCCTAGTAGCTTTAGGCGTTTCTCAGTCTGTTCAGTCTAGGCTCAGACTCAGGTTGAGTGTGTTCTCACGGTCACAACATTCGTCTCAACTTTTCTGTTTTTTCTATCACCGCAGGTTAGAATATAACTTAGGCCATTCGATACACATTCTCACAGCTTGGTGCAAGCTCGGATTGTAAATTTCAAGCTTTAAATCGGAATTATATGATTCGGCTGGTGGCAATTAGCTGCACGCAAACTTGTGATTTCCACGATGCAGTTGACCGCCATCGACTCGACTTAAATAAGTCGACGAAAAACTATAATCGATATTTCATTTCATATTATCACATCTGGAATTGTTTCCCACAGGAATAGAAACTAGATTATTATTCGAATAAGAATAAAAAATACGCTTAACATTCATTTTCAATATGATAGGCTAGTCTGTTTATGCAATCTGATTAACCACATCCCATTTTAATTTGTTATAGGTTTGTGTGTTACAAGTTACATAAAATAGCTTATTCCAAGTCTGACTGAAATCTCCAAGTTCATCAGATCAACTTAAGAATCTCACCTATGCAGTTCTATTGGCCTAAATGGTGTAATCAGTTAGAGCGCTTATCTCTGATAAGATTTTGGCCAACTACTGCTCCTGCGGAGACAGGCTCGATTCCTGGCATATTTTGTGTAATCATTCATCTCATTGCCCACGAGCAAGTTTCAGACTAATGTGGGCATTACATCACCACGTTCTGCAGTCATTTCATAATAATTATTATATAAAAAAATATTCGTAATCTATATAATAATAAGAAGAAATAGCTGTATATATATATATATATATATATATATATATATATATATATATATATATATATATATATATATATAAACCGATGTGTCGTGAGCCGAAGCAACAGATTAGTTCTGTATCAATATTGCAGCTGTTAATTATATATATTATAATAGTCTATATATATATTATGTCAGGCGTACGGATTTCGAAAAAAAAGGCAACGATATGGAAAACTAAATTTGACACTAAGTTTCCTCTAAACTCGATTCAGTTCACTTCGAGTGCCGATTTTTGATTTTCTTTTCAGACTTTTCAAAATTCTTTTATGAACACTATTACTGTTTTAAAATGTGTTTTGATGTAGGAAGCTCATAGAACTGCCGATACATGATATATTACTATTAGATGCAAAAAATTTTCAAGTCAAAAGCCAAAGCAACCCATTTTTTTTATCAATATTACAGCTTCTAATTCCTTTTTTTGAATTACGTATATTGGCATTGTTGGTTGACATCGATATATCAGATGCCTAATTATAACCTCCCATTCCAAAGAACCGTTAAACAACTAGTCTGTATAAAAAGAAGGAGAGGAGGGGTGTGCATGTCTTGTGGATTTCATAAAAACGATAACGATTTGAAACATTTAATTTGGCGCAAACCTTCCTCTAAACTCAATTCAGTGCTCCTCGAAGCCTGATTTCTCATTTTCTATTTAAATTTTTCAAAAATAATGTTTTAATTCTAGAATTTTTGTAAAATATATGAAACTCACAGAGCATCAGATAACATGATACGTCACTATAGTGCTGATATAGATGTTTACCGATGTGTCGTGAGCCGAAGCAACAGATTAGTTCTGTATCAATATTGCAGCTGTTAATTACCCAGCGTAACTAGGAAGGCGGGTAGAGCTGCTAAAAAGATAATTTATTTATTGGCATTGGCGATTGAAATCTATATGTTTTTTCTCTTTAAAAATTTACATCAAATCCCGTTGTAAAGCACTAGTACTAGTTTATTATAGTACTTGTTGAATGAACTATACATATTTGTAATTAATAGCGCAAAGAACTAGATAGACCTCATGGTAACATCAGAAAAATGGATGAAATCTGATAATGGAAGCAATATGAATAGAATAGAACTTAAAATTTCTTGATATGAGCCTACACCTACATTCACTCATAAATCGATTCTTGTCCAAAGTTGAATGTTGTCTTCTGTCATTTGTAGGTTTGTATTCATGCATGGTTCTAGTTTACGAGAAAAACTTCTTGCCATTCAGTTTGAAAGTGTTTCTTAAATGTACAAACTCGATGAAACAGTCTTTAGGCTAACGTAACAGGGAAGAGATTTTGTTCTGACACTTGCTGCAAACTTTAAGATGTCGCCAGATGGGTGAGTACACAAGTTGGTTATAGCAAAAAGATGAGCCACTAGCAGCAGTGGCCTGTACTTACACTACACAGCCCTCACTGTGTTAACTTACTCGTGTGAACTTCTTAAGAACACATCCTGCACTGAGGGGTTGTGTGGAATATTTCAGAAAAAGGCATTGTTAGGAAGAGAGTTGAAGAGGAAAAGGTGTGAGAAGAGCCAATAATTGGTTCATAGTAAGGATAAGGACAGTAAGGATAGGCTGATAGTGAGGGAATCGAGGATGAAAATCGACTGGACTACGTGAAACTGAATATTAGTATATTTCAGGGGTGCCCACAGGGGGGCTATCACGTAGACTGCGTCATTGAAATTCTTGGGGGTGGTTCCAAAAAACGTTTTGGGGGGGGGCGTAAAGTTGATTGCTGAAACCGTGTCTAACGTGACAAAATTCAAAAATATACTACGAAGTCACCAGATAGAATGCCAATTAATGAAAATATATTTATAATTATTATTATACAATTGAATATGAATTAGCTAAAATAGTTATGTTTAGGATTTGTGCAGGAAGTTATTATTCAAACTTAGCAAGACGCTAAGCGAGTGCTCTAAAAGTGGTTTATACAACTTTACTCTCCTTAACAGTTACTAGTTAATCAGCAGAAAGAGCAATAAGTCGATTTAAAATTATCAAAAACAGACTAAGATCAGCTATGGGAGACTCATGGCTGTCCAATCTAATGGTTCTAGCTGCAGAAAAAGATGTACTTGAGTCTATTTCTAACGAAGAATTAATTGAAAGGTTTTCTGTTTCCTCATCCCAAAGACAAAAACTTCTATGTGGGGTTTAGAGAGATAGATTTAACAAGCTTAGAAGGTGCCTAGCTAACTTGTAGATGGTCACAGCCTACAAATTTAAAATGTTTGACTTCAAACTGTTGATGTTTTTCATGTATTTTACGATAACTACTTACTAATAAGTAAGAACTGCTACAGCAAAACTTACTAAATACTAAAAATTCAGTAATTTTTCATAACTATGTCTTCATTTTGTTTTTGAAAGACACTTCTTTCGATTGTGTGTTGTAAATAACTATAGCCTTTTATGCACTTCATCCATACATAAATTCTCCCAAGATACTACACTAAGTATATAACCTGTTGTCCAACTACTGTCCAATAAATGACTTAGTATTTTGAATTTTTGTGTTTTACAAATGAAGTTATCAACTCATCGTTTTCACTTCAAAGGAACTTTAAAGGAACAACTTTGTAGAATTATGTAACCTTAATGTAATTGGTACACCGAACATAAACTTATAGGTATTTCATTTTTATTGAACATTGTGTATTTGTAATGATATTTTATTGTTTAAAAACCATTTAGGTTCAAATTCTTATTTAGCTATTTTGCAATTAAGTTTATTGAGCAGAAGTTCATATATTCATTTCATTGATATTTCTTTTTTACCTTTACAAAAAAATGTTACCTATGTAAAGAATCTCAAGAAATATACATACATTTTGTATATTATCGACTGGGTTTGATTTTTTTCAACGTTATAAAAATCTTCTTTTAGTTTTAGAAAGAATACGGGAGCCTTTTTTCGCATATTTTTTGGGGGGTGGCCTAATTTATGGTGGGGGGGGGTTGGTGCTAAATTTAGGGGGGATGCGTCATGAGGCTTAGGGGGGGTTGGGCACCCCTGTATATTTCGATACATTTCACGGTGAAATTTAAAATAGTTTACCAAATTGTTCAAAATAACAAATATTCTCGTGATCACTGAACCAGTCACAGTGAAAATTTCAATATTGATCATCTAAATATCGTTGAGGGTAAGAATTAATAGCAAGAGTTGAATTTTAAGACAAAATTGATGTTTTTCAGCTCAGATTCACGTGAAGCAACAGAGAATTTCGAAGTAGGTGAGCTTAGAGAGTTGTATCCCAATGTATTGAAAATGTATAATACTCTGCTTAACACGTAAATTTGTACAAATGAGAGTATCTATTAAACTCGGTTACGATAATGCAAGGTTGCGCGAGTCTACCTGTTTTTCTTGATTATCAGATTTTATGCACTTTTCTTTTCTTTTTAGAGCCTATCAAGGACCTTGTGAAGACTACATCCTAAATTATTATTAAAATTCATTCAGGAAGACTAACCTACATTACAGAAATATAAATGTTATAGAAAATTTCACAAAAGTTTTTACAAAACTGCCTAGGTGAGATGATCAAATAAGTTTGGCCGAATGAACTATATACTTGTAGTTCTGTGAACATTAGCCCTCACTCGCTCAACACTCACTCAAAAGGGGATGACATTCTCGAGCCGATTGAAACGCTTACATCTGAATGACTGCTACTCCTGCGGTCACGGATTCGACAAGTTCATCCTGGCATGTTTTTCCAATAACTCACCCATTCGCCTACGTACAAGGGTCACATTATTGTGTGCATCATCGGTGAAAATAAAAATTAGCTCTATAACAAGCTAAACTTGACATTTCCATTGCACAACGTCAATCTAATTTGGATTTTTTCTTAATTTATTAGATTGGTGTGCTATATTATTGTTGCAATTTTTCTTATAAATTTATACGATTCAATCGTCCAGTAGTTTGTGATCTTTGTTTGTTTGTAAATATTGTCTAATGTAATCAGAGAGGCTCAAAGTTTGAAGGAGTTGGGCGCAATCAGTTAGCTAGTTAGTGAGTAGCTTGGAAATCGGTCGACGTCACTGAAACGTAACTTGGTTTGCGGCGACGAAACAACTCTTGCTTGATGCCGAACCAAGTTGCAAAGGAACTAGAATGAGGATGAAGCATGGAAGGTGGGTGACAAACCTCGAGAGGAGAGGATGATGACGACAAGGTAAGGAAAGGAAACGTCTTTCCGGCTAGCAAACTGAACGCTGCCAATTAATAAGATACATGACACCGAAAACTCATCGGGTTCCATCAGTCCGTGCATAATTGTTTCTAGAGAAGGGTAACGGGACAAATACTACCAAGACCTCAGTTGTACACGATGTTCGAATCCAACACCAACTCGAGCACTCAACCGTTCTTCCCCAAATAAGTTTGTCGGGTACCTTCATTACCGGAGCTTTGTTTCGGCGTGAGTTCGCCTGAGTGGCCAACTTCCGAAACAGGTGGTGTAAGTTGTTGCTGTTGTTGTTGTAGTAGTCCAAGCCCCAACCAGCAGCAGCTAGCAGCTCTGAGCTAACAGGTAGCTGCTACCAAACCATGTCCGACCCACGTTGCGTGTTAACCACTAATAATTCCGCTCCATTATAACGATTATTCGCTCTGTTACAAAAACTATGATGTATTGTTATTCATTCGAAATCGTTCAGAGCCCTAATGATTCTTCTGATCTTTCGTTTGATATCCGATGGTAATTGATATTCCAAATCTGGAAACGTGAAGTTTATTATAGCTTACAATTATGTTGAAGGTTCTAGATGTTTTTAACTTTTATAATAGACTTTTATATAATATAACTTGATATATTAAAATCTCAACAGTGTACCTGGAAATGTTCAACGTACAGTATTTGATGGATGAACACAAAATAGAACTAGCTTAATGGAAAATTTTAATTTCAAAAATCAATAAAAGTCTGAATCGAATTTAGTAGTTCGACTCAATTTAAGATTCGCCTATTTTTATACCTCCCTTCTTGATTCTACTATTATTGATTACAGCGTATTAGTTTTAGCATTATTCAAGTATCATGAGTATTATTATTAATAGAAGTTAACCTTCAGTAATTGTGCTTCACAGTTAAATTTCTAGTTTTATGTGGACATAGCCTAAAATTTTTTTTCTAGTTAAAATGTTTTAAAGAAGCAGTAGTAGTCTGTTGTATCTTCACTCGATTGAGTTCTGTTATGGATGATATGTTGATATGTTGATGGATGATATGTAGATGTTGATGGATGATATGTAGATGTTGATGGATGATATGTAGATGTTGATGGATGATATGTTGTAATGGATGAATGAATGAATGAATTAATATTGTTAATAGACAAATGTTATACAAATTGGGTGCTTGACTTTTTCGAATGAGCTATGCATAAAACACGTGGAAGCAGAAAGAATTCCAATGTATTCAAGTAGAAATTTGAAACAGAACTGATTTATGAAAAACTACTTAATGCAACTCTCATTCAATCTATCAGCCAATACTTGAATCATACTTAAATCAGTAATTGCCTATTGGGAACTAATAATGTAGTATATGAATAGGTGTTCTAGCCCTGAGGATGTCAACTGCACATTCTTGCAGCAATACAAATCCTTTTGCGAGTAAATCAACTCGTATTATTGAGTTGATTCACTCTTGTGAAATTTATTAATTTATTATTTATTGTCTATTAATCAAAGATAATGAATCCGAATTGATTTTGTTTTGATTGAACCATACTAATTAAAGCATAATAAAAAAATTCTTAGAAGGATTCTCTTGGTATTTTTTTTATTCTGAAGGTACTCCCACATAAATTTTTCTACTTTTCCTCTCTGGTAGTCTTTAAGACTTGAGGTTGTCACCAGAGCAGAAGATCCAGTAGCGCTTGAAGTAGTTGGCAGAAGCCAAGAAGAAAGCCATTCAACCTTCACCTGGGCAGACTTCGATTTATCACAAGGCCCAAGTTCCGGCCTTTTGGCAGGCGAGTAGGTATAACAAGTGGGGGGGGGGGGGGGTTAAATGTGATGGGGCGGCTACACAGTCGAGCATGAAACAAGCGGCGCAATTAGAATGATTTTTCATCGGGGCGGAGAGCGGCAATTTATATTTTGTGATGCTCTACTGACGATGGTAATAACGAGTCGGGGGGCCGTCGATCTTTTCAAAGAGCTGGAGTGGTTTGGCGGCTCGTACAATCCGGAAGTTGGAAAGATCTCTCGATATGTCACTATCACCAAGATAAGTCACCATCGCCGAGATAAGGCACATCAAAAATTTTAGAAGAGCGGCACTTTGCCTGCCGATTTTCATGAATCATTTTCTGTTGGATCGACGTGAATCAACTTTTAGCCTCGATCCGTAATATATTCTGTGCTTCATTTTACTTTTTTGTATTACCGAGACCAAACTTGTTCCTATATCATGTCAATATTATCCATATTTCCTCGAAATTCTTGACTTCATCATTTGAATAATAGTTTGCTTCATATTAATCAAATGCTCCATTATTCATTTTCTGCATAACTGCATGATACAAAGCAATTAAATACAAAGCATCTACTGAAAAAAGCAAGAAATAACATCAGATTCTTAATCTGTTATTGAATGTGGTAATAGGAGCGATAATTCAAATCTTTGAATTTTCGATGATATTTTTCGACTATGTTTCATTTCCTCATTCCAATAGTGTTCCAGATGCAAGCAATGGAAACTAAATCGAAAACGAAAGATAAAATTAAAACCTTACAAGTCTTTGAAGGGGAAAACTTTAGGTTGACAAAACAAATAATATCTTGAAGAGTATGCAAGGTACGTTACCTGGCGCATAGCAGTGGTATCACGCAACACGTGTACGACTCGAAGATATTTGACAGCCGTCTGACAAGTTCCACCCGAAAACCAACTCCATAACAAATAATATTGAACACGAAAATGATTAATCGGTTTTGTAGCAAAGGTTACAGGGAATAATTGATTGCGGGGAGGGAAATGAAAATGCGGGCAAGGAGCAGTGCGGTTTGTTTCAGCGCCTCTATCGATTGCCAGCCAAAGCAACACGGTTGATATTAATTGTGAGAGTGGATGTGTGCGTGTGTAAGTGTTTGTGTGTGTCAAGTTTTTGGAAACGAAGTCTGTTGTGTGCGGTTCGCATGCTTCGGCTTCGTGAAGCATGCACGTGAAGAGGGATCTTCTCTAGCTCGCTTGAAAAGCACTCATCCCCATTCACTGGTGCCCTGTGACCAACACAGCCCTTCACCATTCTTCTCACTTCATCTCTTTCATTGTAGTCTCTTCACCTGCTCACTTCCACTCAATAATTTCATCACACTCTCTCACTCTTCTCTCTAACTCCTTGTCCATCAAACTCTCTCATTCACTCACTCTCTCACAATCTCTCGTTCCGTTTCCCGCTAGTGTCAGCCAGCCGTCAGCCCGGCAAATGTTGACGGATATACGTTCAAGACTTTCATTCGTCGAGTATGCTGCCCTGGATTTTGTTACGTTCTCAGGTTGCGTTCTACCAAGAACGTCAACGGGTTGACTCTTATCAAATCATCCTAGCTGCACTGATAAAAACCGGCTTGATGCAGCTCGGAGAAAAACAGGAATCACACAATGATTGCAACCAACATACTTTTCATTTTTGAATTTTAAGTTGAGACATTCCTGTAAAATTATTATGAAATGGGAAACAATTAGCATTGTAATTTACCTTCCTAATTTTGCTGATAAACGTCACAAATCTAATAAAAGATCATCAAATAAATAATATGAATCATCAATACATATCTCTCAAGATTTAGGCTTCCGATTCACCAATCCATAACAAGCTTAACTGTAGATTACCACATCAAAAGCAATATGAATAGTTTTATAATAACTGGCTATGCAAATTTGGGAAGTGGACAAAATATCAGTTACTGTTTTAAAAATTAACTTTGATAAACACAATTTGACGATCCCTTAATTGCTCCTCATTGATGATTTTCAAGCAATTCAATATTCTCATCCGTCAATGTTGGATTTCAAATTCAGTGGATAAGCCAAGATAGTTTCAGTTAGCTTTAAAGTTTAAAGGGGCAGATTAGCGCAAACTCTCTATTGTCAATAATTTTCATCGTTCTGCAGGTGAATAAGCTTGACAGAATATAATAATCGAGATTACGTGGTGATTTTCATAGTTTTATAGACCTTATTTCACATCATAGTGTATTTGATTCAATAACTTTCATGTTACTTGCACAATCCAGGATTTACGTCAAGGCCAAGTGACGAGTTTCGAGTAAAACAATGGGGGCAAATGGAGGTCGGTGAAGATAAACAATCTAAACGACTGGTTAAAAATAATTAGCCGACCACCAGCGACAGT